>JAABOM020000092.1:18471635-18494789 GCA_011800125.2 Solanum clarkiae | reverse complement strand
GTGTATATATATATATATATATATATATATATATATATATATATATATATATATATAGATCTAACAATTAAACTAGTCAATTACACAATAAGTCTACAATTTCATAAGCAAAGCAATAGTAACACCAAACAGATATGATATGAGATGGGGTGGATCCTATGATATGTAAATAATGCGATGCAATATCACATAATCGTGATGTATGTGTCACGACTCGAAAATCGAGTAACTCACCAAGGCGAGTCAGCCCAAAATCTAACAACTTAACATAGTAATAAAAACAGAAGATAAACAATATAAATAGGTTAGATAAGCATCAGAAATAAAACTAAAGCCTTCCCAAAACTGGTGTCACATGTACAAGTGTATAAATACAAATTGTTCAAATGAAATACAATTCTCAACATCTAGTTCTCAATTAGAACAAAATGCAAATGATAAATCTCTGAAAGGCTACTGAAAGGACAAACAACTACCTCTCGATAGATCCAAAACTCGATCATGTGAATCAAAAGCTAGCAAGAAGGATCGAATTCACAACCTACAAAAATGTAGCAAGGGGATGAGCACCAAACAACAAGGTACTCAGCAAATAGAACTAACCTAGAATAAAAAAAAATAAAGAACATAAGTACTCCTTATCCCCCAACCATAATTCATTGAAACTACACACCTGCACTTAGAAAAGTCTATATATATACAAATACACACACACACATATAATATGAACATACACATATCATAGAACAGTGCCTCAAGAGTCCAACAGGTATAGCAACCTATCAGGATAATAGCTCTCAATAATAATTGATGAGTCGACATACATGTAAATGTTCTCAATTCCACACTCATCACATATATAACAGAAAGAAATAGATTATATGAGATGAGGTGAATATCGTAAGATGTAGATAAAGCGATGTAATGTCAAGTATCATGATGCATGTCTGTTCTATGATATACATCCGCTAATAGCCTTAGACCGGAACTCATGAGGGCCACACATGGACCATGTATATGCCAAAACCATTTTTCTTCGACATTTACTTTCAAATCTATCTGAGACCATTTTCGTTCGATTTTTCATTTCTTTTCTTTTTAAGTAGCCGGAATCATTTTTCTTCGGCTTTTTATTTTTTTGCTAGCCGGAACCATTTCCCTTCAACTTTTCTCGTCAAATGAATCATGTAGTGAACACATAAAAGATAGCATAATAATCTTGTTCATGGAAATAAAGTATGCAAGACGTCTATATGAATCACGTAAGTATTTATCAACAATCGAAAATCAAACAACTCTCGAATGCTCAAGTGTCCATAATATAATTTCATGTATCGTGATATTAACATACACATCAAGTGAGCGCACAATTACCATGTATTTCAAATTCACAATTAACTCACAAGTCAAGATGTTAATCTAAGAACAATACCCAAATTGAAATCTCATGATCAAAGCCTACAAGGATGAAATTCTACCCCCAAAGTATTCAATTCTATACGCATAGGAGTAAACAAGGTTCAATTATGCTTTAAAAAAGGTTAGAAGTCCACTTGGCTTAAATAAAACTCCGAATCAAGTCAAAATCGCTGCTTTTCCTTTTCTATAATACTCCAAATCATCAAAGTCTATTCAAATATGAAATCATAGTCACATAATGAATCTCGTGACACTAAAATCAATCAATTAAAAAAAATGATAAAATGACCAAAAATTTCATGCCAAAAAATATAGAAAGAACCTAAATTTTTTTACAGAAAAACATTGTTCAAGTGACAAGAATTTCAACGATAAAAACTTTTTGAAAATGGAGCTAAAATGATAGAGAAATCAACAATTAAAGTTTGGAAATCAAAGTCCAAAAAATTTCCAATTTGCATCATTAAAATCCCAAAATTATAAGTTAAACCCACGAGTTAATCAATATAAAAATCATTGAAATAGGCTAGAAAATAGTCGCCCAATCAATTTGTCTTGAAAAACTTTGAAATCTCTCTTGAAAATGAAGCTTGGAATGTTAAAAATGATGTAAAATGAAAAAAATATGTATATTAAAAGAGGAAAATGTTCAGGTATTGTCATGCCCCGAGTTCACACCTAGGTGCGGCCGACACATAGAACCATTCTTGGTCCCAAGCGAACCACTTCGCCTGACTACTTTACTCAGTGGAAGACTTAAATGATAAAGGGAAAGGGTAAATATAATGAGCCAAGAGTACTGAAATATCTTAATAATAAAATTGTCTCAACAACAACTGAAAAGGAGATCTGAAACACCTATCATATAGTCTATGGAACCTCTAACTAGCATAATCTAAAATAACTACTAGGACAGGCCCACAGTAGCCACAACTGAAAGAAATACTAAAATAAAACATAGATGCTGACTTTAAAGCCTCTGACTGAGAAGAGGCCTCACCAATAGTTGGAATGGACGGCTGGTCCTCAACGAAGCGTCTGTTGAGGAACTTCGTCACCTGCATCGATATCATAAAATGATGCAGGTCCAAACGACATCAGTACATGGAATGTACGGTATGTAAAATGGCCAAAATGGAAACTAAAGATAAGGCACTAAGCTCAAAGTAACTAAAACATGTCTCAAAATAAAGTAGCATAAATAGGAAATGCAGTACATGCTGAAAGTAGAACATATGCTGAAAGTCTGTATGTAAAACTAGCTTGCTATAACTTTGGAAGTTTCTCTAACCGACAACCACCACTATGAGCTTTGTGATGATACTACGTCTTGTCCACGCCGCTAGAGCCGCCCCATACTTTTTCTGGTTAAGGAACGAAACTAGAGGAGTGGATCCATCTCAAACCTGGGTCATCTCAGTAGCAAGGAGGAGTTGTACTTTTGGTATAGTCCTATCTTATGAGTTCAAGTTATTATTATGCTCATTCATATCGGCGCTCAATATTAGTCCAAAAATAGCTCTTATAATGCTCATAACTTAAGAGTAAGGGTTCTCAAAATATCTCTTTCATCTTTTGGGACTTAGCCCAACTTAGCTTTTCTTAAATGTTTCTCAATTTGTCTCTTTTCTATGATTAAAAATAGCATCACTAAAGGTATTTCAAAAACCCAATTGTATTACTCAGTTATCTTGCAAATACAAAACTTTAACTACTTCTTAAACTTAATTCAAATTGCAAACATTATATCTTTTCGTGAAATAGATATAGCGTTCTCATGGATACAATAATAATTGTAAATCTTATCTTAATAGCTTAACTTAATGCTAAAATCAGTAAAAGACATGATTTTTATCATGAAGAATGCATGAACAAGTATTTTGATGAAATTAACTACTAATGGAGAAAACTTTGATCTCAACTTATAATTATGATCTTTGTAGAATTTGATAGCTATAAATACTAAAATAATAGTAAGATAATTTTTGGAGGGCCTTACATACCTGAGGAATTAGTTTCTTGAAAGAATTGAAGAGAATTTTTGAAAGTCCTAACTTTGCCTCTTGAATCTACGTTCTAAGTTCTTGGAAGATTGTGAAGTTAATGATATGGATTAGTATGTTCTAGGGGTTTAATTAGGTGAAAACTGACATATTTAGGCTTAAAAGAGTGAGAAAAGTCGAAAATACCCCTCTTTAAAATTTCATCACTCCCTTTATCGGTGAAAATACCCCTCTTGAAAATTGCTAGTAGGGTTTACTATGAGACCCTCTATGACCTTTAGAAGCTTCTACGGCTCGTAGGGAACCTTTCATAGTTTTTTTGGACAACTTTTGGGGTCTCCGGAACTATCTACGAGACCTTTATTACGACCCGTAGAGTTCTGCGACCCACAGATGGATCCGTAATGTCTGGGATGAAAATTGGTGTTTACTGACTTTTTCCATGAGATACCGATATGGGTCGTACTTCGAATTATGACACGTAACTGGGTCTCGTAGTGCAACTTTGCACTAGAATTCCTCAGTAAAACGGTTATAACATTTGATTCGGAATACCATATGAGGTGAAATTGATTGAGTTGGAAAGGTAACTCAAAGAGCTTTCATTTGGTATGTAATGGGACTTCTAATTCTTTGTGCGCTAAAAAGTTAAGGTCATTTAAAATTTACCCTTTTATAAGCTAAGGCTAGAAACTCAACTTATAGGAAAGTTTTGAACTTAGCTAAGTCCTAGAGGTCTCTTATGACCTTAATATACTCCCCCCATGTAAGAGTGAGGCTTGAAACATAAGTACTTGTGAGGATAGAGTTATGGAATATCACATGTATGGAGGAGTACTCTGCGAATGTGGATCCTTAAATAACATAACCCTATGTGGACGCAGAAAATCAATCCGTGAACGTGGAGGTCCCTCGACACGTTGCTCCGCGAACGCGGAGTACAAATTTGGCACGAGATTTTTTAGCTGCACCAGCAATACACAACATATAAACTTTATAAACTAAACTCTCAGAAATTTTTTTGGAACCCCGTGAACACAAACCAAACTTGAAACCCTGCCAGAAATGACGATCCGGGCTCACTGGAACCATTAGAATTTGAATTCGGAACCTCCTTGGAATGGAAGCCAAGAAAAGATCAATTATACTAGTTTCAGACTTAAAAACTCAAAATATTCACTAAACCTCTAACAATTTTAGTGAAGGCATTTCTAGCATTAGTTTCACCACTCGAAACTACTGAAACTAATAGAATATCGATATGAGTTCTCGAACTTTGAATGTTGACCAAACTCAAACCTATGATCCAAAATAAACTGAAAATGCAACTTCCAACCTAATATCTCCATTTTAACTCCGAATTCTGTTCTGCAAGTTCTCTTAGATCATATTTGTATCTAGAACTAATAGAATCAATAGAATTACAATCTGACAATCGTAACTCAAAATAACATCAAAACTCAAAATTTTCAACTGTAAGTCATTATAATATCTTTCTTTAACAAAACTCTAACATTTTACAAGATTTTCAAAATTTGACTTTTGTACTTGACCAAAAATAATTCAAGGAAACTTTCAAAAAGGGCAAAATAATAATTTGGTCAAAACGTCAAAAATGTCTTTTGAGGTCATTACATCAACTAAAAGTAATGTTTGTCCTCGAACATGAGATAAGGTACATATCTAAAGGCTCAAATAACTGAGGGTATCCAGTATGCATAACTGTCTTTATCTCCCATGTAGCCTCAATCTCGGACTTGTAGCTCCACTCAACTTTGATCTATTTCAAGGATGCTAGAAAGATTCCTTAGCCCTCAACTTCCTTACCTTCATATCAAAAATGGCCATTGGCTGCTCCTCATAAGTCAAATCAGAGTTCAACTCAATTGTACCCTTGGAATCACATGAGACTCGTTTGGAATGTAGCGCCGTAGCATCGAAACATGAAACATAGGATGGATTGAAGATAGGTTGGGTGGTAATGCAAGCCTATAAGCAACCTCTCCCACTCTGTCTGGTATCTCATAAAGGCCAAAAAATCTCGTACTAAGATTTCCTTTCCTCCCAAATCTCATGATACCCTTCAAAGGAGAAACCTTCAACCATACCATGTCAGTAACCACAAACTTTAAGAGTCAAATCTGCCTATCAACATAGTTGTTTTGTGTCAAGACCCAAGCCTGTGGCCTAGACATGACACGGCAAATCGAAAACCTAAAGGAACCCTAAACAAGCCTCTTTACTTATCATTACATATCATCGATCGCAGAAGCATATAAAAGATATAAGAAGTAAGAATAAGGGCAAAGAGACTAATGAGAAAGCTTGCATAATATAATAATCAAGAGTCAGAGAGTCAAAGCTCATATCAAAGATTCATAACATGTCCAACAAACACCTCTAATATATAGATAAGAGCGGGGGCCAAGACAAGCAATTCGCCTCACCCTCATAGGCAAAATAGAAAATAAAGAAGAATATTTCAATACATAATAAAAGCAACATAGACTAAGGTGCCTGAAGTGGAGGACTCACAATAAGCTTAAGTAGTACTGATCTAGCTATGTGGAGGAGGATGATCAACTTGGGCACTGGTTCCTACATGGTGATATCATGTAGGCAAGAGTATGCGTTAGTACATTTGGATGTACTAAGTATGTAGGATACAATGCAACAAGAGATAGGAACCTAATTAAAATGCATAACAATAGGCAATAGGCATAATATATTAATTTGACATGTTTTATCAATGCATAAGTAAAACATTCTTAAGTAACTCATGCTCATATAGGATATCATATTTGTAGAAGAGACTAAACTAGATCTCCAAAGAACAAACCCCTTGGTAGGTTAGTGATAATATCACCCATCACCTTGGCATGTGAGTTACAAACCCCTCATCTAGATTAGTGGCAATCTCACCTACCACCATGGTGTTTGAGATACTAACCCCTCAACTAGGTTATCCGGCTCTTAGTCCCCCCAAACCGGGCATAGTCTAATGCAACACTTTATATAAATTAGATGATATGTATAAGCGCATGTCATCATCATAATATCATTCATATCATATCTCATGCTTTGGACCTTCAATTCCCCAAGAAACCACATCCAGATATTTTAACAAACACTTAGAGGGTGTGTAATGCTAGTATAAAATTATAAAATATAGAGATGAAATTATGTAAGAAAATCCATTGTAAAACCATCAATCAACACCTTGCAACACCCTCAAGTAGTACATATCAAAACCCCTCATCAAATCTTATACTAGAACCAAGATTTATAGCTCAAAACATAGCAAAATAATTACAACTTTACACGGCTTTAACATAGCTCATAGACATGTTCATACTAGTAAACCCAATTTAAAAATCAACTTCAAATCATGCAAATTGAATAAAAAGGAGATTAGGGCACCATGGGTGGAAGAATCCAATGGCTAAAACCTACATACCTTAGCTTTGAGGAAGCTCTTGATGAAGATTGCAAAATAGAGGCTTGAAGCTTAAAGAAAATGCTTTGTTCCCGATGAAGGTTTGGAAGACTTACATTTTGGAGTGAAAATATGGCTAAGTGTTTGACAGGATATTAGGGAATATTTAGGAGGATATGAGGGTGAAATATGACTAAGTATAGGTAAAAATACATTTGGGAACACTTAGACCCAAGACCCAAAAGTCTTCGACTGAGATAAAAAACTGAACAAAAAATTGTATAGGAGCGTGCCCTTGGCGCGTTGTGCCAGGGGTGCAGATCGTCTCTGAAAATCACATTTTTAAATTTTGCTATGGTTGCTCTTAAATCGGGGTAAAGGTAGACCGAAGAAGTACTAGGTGAGGTGATCAGATATGATATGGCGAAATTTGATCTCACTAAGGACATAGCCTTAGATAGAAAGAAGTGGAGGTCGCGAATTAGAGTTGCAGGCTAATTGGTAGGGTTAGGTGGATGCATGGCCTTGGTTTTTTTTAACATGTGTTCTCATTATCTGTCATATATATGTTAGTTTTATCATATTTGCATACTGTTATGCGCTATTCATTATTAGTCACTCTTTCTGTTTTCTTTCCTTTCTTTTTTGTCATATCTAGTTCTTTCTACTTATGGGTTTTGATATGAGGGTTCCTAGAAAACAACCCCTCTACTTCTATGAGGTAGTGGTAAGGTCTGCATACATTCTACCCTCCCAGACTCCACCTGTGGGATTTCACTGGGTATGTTGTTGTTGCTCTTAAATCAAGGTTAGACCCTTTTTCCTTTAATTTTGATCCCCTGAATAAGAATATGAAGTTGAATTTTCGATATCGTGCATGGATTTTGAGATATATTGAATTTAAAACTTCAGGCATTCCGAGGCACATTTTTGAGCACTTTTTGGCGTCATTTCATTTTGGCGACTTTGGGCTATCACACTAGCAAATAAAGACTAAGTAACGGGTAAGTATGACTCATACTATAGGGATAATAGGGGCTTAGGACTTCCATATTACATCAACAAGAAACATCAACACATAGAAGAGAAACAAGGACGAAGGGGAGTCTTCAATGAGTATATAATCATCATAAAAGTAAGCTCACAACATATATATCCATATTCAATAACACCTCTACATGAGTGGAATGAGGGCCAAGACATCTCCTGGACTCACTCTCAAAAGTATAACTCTAAAAGTAAATGTCTTAACAAAGCATGAAAGGAAAGTGGATGTTATCCCTGAATTGGAGGACTCACCAACGCCAATCTTCAATTGAACTGTCTAGTCATGTGGAGGAGGATGAGTAGAAGCTTTGGTCCCTACATGGTTAGATCATATAGGGTAAAGTAAGTGTTAGTACTTGAAATGTACTAAGTATGTATGGTGCAATGCA
This sequence comes from Solanum clarkiae, assembly GCA_011800125.2. NCBI lineage: Eukaryota > Viridiplantae > Streptophyta > Magnoliopsida > Solanales > Solanaceae > Solanum > Solanum clarkiae. Next base: position 18,486,495 of record JAABOM020000092.1, on the reverse strand, counting down.
AGAAGACATAACTCAATATAATCAACATGTATAATCATATAGAAAAGATATAAGCTCAATATGACATGAATGATCAATACCTTAGTAAAAAACATGCATGTGGATAGCCAAATCATATAACATATCATACATAGATGGCAAAGGACCATAATCGATAAATAAGACCAAGCAAGCTATTACTTGAGGTCTCGATGTTCACTCCACACCGATCAAGTAGCGGTCTACTTAGCCAAGGTAAACCAAACACTCACCTTACAGGAACTTTTTCATTTCGAAAGTGCTTCACAAATACCTTACATGAACATCACCCTTTTCAGTTATCATAAGATAAGAGTCGTATGGGAACACCACCCTTTTTGGGCATCAAATAGCATGTACCTTACGGGAACCCCATCTTTGTTGGTAAATCATGCATCTAGAGCTATATGTATCCATTAACTAATCACAACTCTATGGTGGCAACATATTATGGGACAATAGTTATCTACCAAGGTCCTCCCGATGCTAGGTCAACAATCCCAAGGAATACTAAAATCATACTTACAGTCATAAATGCAAAGAATTATAATATGATAATATCACCATAGAGTAGCTCTTCAAAACCAAAGCTTCATAATATCAAAGATAGTGCTTCATATAGATCATAACTTTCAAATGTGCCCATGGTCTCATAACATGTTTATTAGCCCTTAATATTCACAACATGCATGATTTTACATGGCTTGCCATAAGGCTTTCATCAACATAGAAAACTTGGAACACAACTTTAATCAAACATGGTGGGCATGTACATATGCTTAAAATCATACAATTCAAGATTTATAGGACATGAGAGAAGTAAAACAAGATTCGTTACAACTTATTCAAAGTAATCCACCATAATAAAGTAAAACTTAGTTAGGGTATCATGAGGCCCTCATTTAAATCATAAATTTCACATGGAATTTTACTGTATAATAATGTACAAAGGGATAATAGCATAAATTATCCCATAATATCAACATATAAAAAAGTTCATGCAATCACCATAAGTTACCGGCCATGACTTGAAAAATAGATGGAAAAGAGAAATTGTTGAGCTTTATGAAAGAAAGGTCTCCACAAATCAAAACCCATATACCTTGGTATGATCGGAGATGAAAATCTTGTTAGAAAGTGAGAAAATCTCGGAACCCTAGCTTACACCTTTTACTTGAATGTCTTGAGGAAGCTTAAGAGTATTTGGGAAGAGTTTAGACTAGGTTATTTTAGAATGAATTGGAGTAGAGCAGTTTAGGGTTGTGTAAGGTTGAAAAGGGCTTAATTGAGGTCTTAAATGACATAGCATAGAGTTAGGATATTAGAAAATGCTGAAATTGCCCCTTCTTAAAACTTTGGGACTGGACCACGAGACCTCAATTACGAGTCGTGTTCCAGTCCATGGATTGTAAAAAGGGTGGTCTCATCCTGTTGATTTTTGCACCCCTCTAAAACCTTTTCTGGAACACAAACTACGACACCACTTACGACCTGTCAACCAATCCGCAGGTTGTCCTGTTGTTCGTGCATCGAACTTCAGAAAGTCATTTTCCACAAGTCTGTCCACCATTTCACGAGCATAAGTTACGGCTCGTGGAACAACCTACGACCCATGGTTACCCTCATGCACTGGTGGCCCTCCTAACTTAAGCTACTGGAATTGCACCCTTAAGACCCACGAACCTATGCACGGCCCATATTCCATTTTGCGGGTCGTATACCCCTTCGTGAACCCACTTACACTTAGAAAAGTTTCCAGATTTCATTTGTTTTGCACTTTCATACCTTCCAACATATGGGGCCTTATAGTAACTCTCGTTTCAACCCCTTTTTTTACAGTACACTCTCAAACCATGATGTTCCAAAATATATCCTTTGCGCTAAGATCAATTTGGAGTGCTCTATTCGCCTGAATTCAGTTTCATAAAGCCGTATAGACTCCTTATTATATTGGCTATCAATTGGAAATTGTTCTGGCACAATTAATCTACCCACAAAGATGGGGTCCGATTGTTAATTAGAATAAGTCAAAAGCATTCAACATCTTTTTTTTTTAATAATCATTCAACATCTATTTATATATAGATTTATTTATTTTACTTATTGTTGTAACATTCTCTTTCCCAATCTTATAAGGATTATCATATTGAAGAAAAAAAATTATCTCACCTTTTTCTTCTTTTTCTAAGTCAAAAGGATTAGACTTCTAAATTACTGAGATATCAATCTTTCTCCATCTAATATTAGGAATTTAGGATTATCATCTTTATAAAAAGGTTTCAAGACCACTAGCTCAAAAATCATACTAACTGGAGTTCTGATATTCTGCTTAGTTAATTCATGATGAAGTGCCAAAAATCTTGAAGAACATTACGTAAGGAATTGGCCAAAAAGGATGATGCTATTACTAAACCTCTAAAGTTTCACTTTACATCAATAGCTATGAAACCAAGAACAAAATGATCGTACACAACATTATGAAGAAGGCTCAAATGATTTACTCTTCAACTTGTTGGATGGTCTACAAAAGAGTGAGCAGAAAAAAAGATTCAAAAGGTAGTGATCAAACATATAACATTCCAGAATACGAGATTCCAGGATCTATTCATGATGATCTTGATCATGCATTAGTCTAAGATATAGATACTATTTTTAACTTTATGAATGGCACTGAATATTCAAATATAACTGATGTATAAGCAGAGACCAGTTTATCATATTATAAATATTACTAGTTTGTATGTGCATCCTTGTATCGAGATCGAAATTCATATGTATAGTACATAAGTTTATGAAAATGTTGAGTTTATTTCATTACTAAATTTGCTTATATCATATCATATATCTATATCTATATATATACTATATTAAAAGTGTGAAGGTCCTTAATAATGTTATTTGTACTTTTTACCCTTTATTAAAAGACTTTTTCTTAGACAAAATCGTCTTTTCACCTTTTTTTAGAATTATTATTTTAATAATATTAAATATAAATTAAAATTAAATAAAGAAAAATCCCTACATAAAGAATCCTTTTCCAAAAATAGATCGGTATAAAAGGAAATTAGTCAAAAAGCAAAAAAAATTAAAAGGGAAAACACGTCAAAAAATTAAAGGAAAAATTAAATAAAGAAAAATTCATACACAAAAAAATCTTTTCCAACTAAAATTAGACATGGTGTAAAAAGAAATTAGTCGAAAAGAAAAAAATTAAAATGAACAACACGTGTGAAAAAGAAAAAAAAAATCAAGGGGAAAAACTTCAGAAAAGTTTTCCCCTTTTTTTGAAGGAAAAATCACTACACAAAATCTTTTTCAACTAAAATAGATTTGGAGTAAAAGAAAATTAGTCAAAAAGAAAAAAAATTAAAAGGAAAACACGTGTGTAAAAGAAAAATAAATTAAGGAGAAAAACGTCAGGAAAAATCTCCTTTTTTTCACAGAACACTGTAAGGTATAAATTATTTGAAAATAAAGAAAAATTCTTCTAATTTCACCATGAATCATAATTGTATGATGAAAAGTTTTTTTCAAAATATAATAAAATATTATTTTCTTTTCTTTTTGACTTATGACTTCTCTACTTCTATAAAAATACTTCAATTTCAACTTTTGATTCATTCACTCCCTTCATCGATTTGTGCTAAGTGGTGCTGGATCTTATTTTATGGTTTTCTCATTTGATTATCAGGTTTACTTATATTACACACTCAATTTCTTTGTTTCATATTCTTTTTTTTCTTTTTTACTTTTTGAATTTAAAGAAAATAATGTTATGTTAGTTTAACTTGCTTCATTCGAATTATATTCTAGCCTTCATTTAGTTAGTTTTGTCTAATAAATTTTTATTATTTAAAAATTTCTATTAATTTGTATCTAACATCTCTATCTATTCACAAGTTTTATCTATTCACGTAAAGTAATATCTCAAGTAAATAATACTTCTTCATCTGTCATGCCCCGGGAGGGGACCCAAGACGTGGTTGACACCCAGAGATTATTGCTAGTCCCCAATCGAACCACTTAGCCTTATTACATTCGTCCATTCACACATTCTACAAATCAGCGGAAGACATAAGGAATAAATGGGCACAACTAATCATCTAGTCTCAAATAATAATATAATAAAAAGCTAGTAGAAAGAAACTAGCTCACAAGTTCCAACATTAACATCCGACTCTAGTCTATGAAGCCTCTATTACTATTAGATAGTGTCAATGATAGACCCATGACTACCTCAATCAAAATAAAAAGATAAGCAAAACTAACTCTAAAGCATGATGAAAATAATGAAATGAATCCTCCGAAGTAGGAGATGTTCACCAATTACTGAACGCTTGAAGGTCCTCAACGATTTGCCTGCTGATGACCTCTATCCTGCATATCTACATCATAATACGATGCATTCCAAAAGGGGACGTCAGTAGTTGGAATGTATTGGTATGTAAAATAGCTGAGTGAAATCGAAACAGGTAGAATAATATAGAAACAACAATCAACATCAAGGATAGTAAAAATCAACATGTCAAATGTCTATCTACAACAACAATAACAACAACATACCCAGTAAATCCCACAAGTGGGGTCTGGGGAGGGTAGTTTGTACGCAGACCTTACCATTACCTCGTAGAGGTAGAGAGTCTGTTTCCTAAAACCCATGTCAAATGTCTATCTAAAGCAAGAATAAAGAATAGAAAAGTGACCCATTAACTCATCAACCACATCAAACTCATCTCAGAAGGACTCATCTCAACTCATCTCATCTTAAATCGTCTCATGATCTCATCTCATCTCATCTCGACTCAAATTACTCGGTTTGAAAACTTTTTGGGAGTTTCTCTTAATCAACAACAATCACTTATGAACCAGGGGATGTACAATAATCACGCTGATGTTGCCACAGTCGTCCTGTACTCGACAGATATGGAACTAATATGATCAACAAGGAATCTGAACTCTTGATTTCAGCGATGTAAACTCGAGAGGGGACTATGAGATGTAATGGGTCAATCCTCTCCTATGCTGGGTCGGCATAGGTAATGAGTGCAAGTAGGAATCACTCTTACTCATTTCGGTTCTTAATACTCCTTCCAAGACTCAATGCTCATAAGACTCCTCATCGCCATCTCAAGTAGCCTCATGGAGGCTCTCATTGTCTCAATTGGTCTCATGGAGACTCTCATCATCTCAATTAGTCTCATGGGGACTCTCATCATCTCAATTAACTCAAACTCAAGGGTCTTCCATTATTTTAGGAACTTTAATTCATCTCAATTAACTCAAATTCAAGTGTCCTCTATTAGTTCAGGTACTTTAACTCATCTCAATGCACTCAATTCTCCTTTAAGAACTCAAGGACTCAGATCATCAATTAGAAGAAGTCGTTTAGACATAACATCAAGAACTCAACTATGAATACTCATAGGATCATCAAGCTCAAATAACCCAACCTTATACTCACATCAAGATTTCCATCATCATAATCACATCAAGGCTCTAGACTCCATTCCTAGGTTCATTCATGCATGCTTTCAAAAGTTAACATGTAGGGTTTATACAATATCTCATGAAAAGTATTCAATTCAAGAAAACAAGTTTATGATGATCATCAACATATGAAAATACATGTAATAGATACAATTTTCAAGGAAATAATCAAGAAAGCATTTCAAGAAACATATATGGGGACTCATAGACCCTCAACTCATCTATGATCTATGGGGAATATGGAAGAACTATCTCATGCTTTCGTTTAGCCTTACATACCTGGGATAAATCTCCTCAAATCACTTGTCAAGAATTCTCCAATCTCACATTTTTCTTTCTTCTCTCTCTCAAGCCCTAACTTTCAAGTATTGTGGAGAAGGACTTAGAATGGGGTTTTGACCCTATTTACTCCTCAAAATGACCTATACGGGTCGTGGTTTAAGTTTAGAAAGGGTGGGGAAAATTCTAGAATGCCCCTCAAAAGATTTAAAATTTTCAAACTTGGTGGAATAGGTCGGGATAACAGGTTCGCGATGCGGACCTGTCGCGCACCTGTGAATTTCAAAAATTCAGTCCCGTCAAACAATTGAGGAAATATATAAGTGTGGGTCCGTGATAGGTTCGTGTAGCGGAGTACTGCGTACCCTCACTATTTTGGGTACCCATCGCGGCCCTGTCGCATACCTTTACTATTTCTGGTAAATTTTGTGAAAATGTTTTTGACCCAGTTACTCTTAAATCAGGTCGAGACGACTTTCTAATTCAATTTTCCACGCTGATCTCAAATTCGATCTCAGATTTCCTATCCGAGCTTGGGATGACGTTTTATACGTGCATTTTCGTTCTAGGGGTATTTTGGTACTTTTACCAGGTGTTACATCATCTCCCCCTTGGGATTATTCTTCCTTGAATGATGAATAAGGGTGCATATCCAAGCACGAATAGACTTGAACTCCTCTCAATATTCAATCTATCAATCTATCTTTCAACTCCTGATTTCTATCAATAATCTTTACTCAGACTCAAGAATAGACAATCAACACGAACATACAATCAATTTGGTCAAGGGTAAGGACTTTACCTTCAACATTCTCATCCAATGGTACGTATAGATGTGGATATTTTTCTTTCATCTCTTCCTCATCTTCCTATGTGGCCTCCCCTATGAATTAATTCTTCCATAAGACTTTGACTGAGGCTATCTCTTTGGTTCTCAATCTGCGAATCTGACGATCAAGGATTTGGACCGAAATTTCTTCGTAGGTCAAACTATCCTTCACTCTGATGCTCTTCATAGGGATTACCAAGTTAGGATCTCTCAAGAATTTCTTCAATATCGACACATGAAACACCAGATGAATACCATCTAACTCAGAAGACAACCCTATGTTCCAATTCTCTTCACAATCTGATAGGGTCCAATATAACATGGACTTAATTTGCCCTTCTTCCCAAATCTCATGACACCCTTCATAAGTGACACTTTCAAATATACCCAGTCATTCATTTCAAACTCCAAATCTCTCCTCCTCACGTCGATGTAGGATTTCTGGCGACTTTCAGCAGTCTTCAATCGCTCTCTAATGATCTTAACCTTCTCCATTGCTTGATGGACAAGGTCAGGCCTAGGCCTAATCAACTCTGCTTCTCTAACCTCAAACCCAATTGGTGATCGATATCTCCTCCCATATAAAGCTTCATAGGGAGTCATCTATATACTTGCATGATAACTATTGTTATATGCAAACTCAATCAACGATAGGTGCTCATCCCAATTTCCATTGAAATCAAGAACGCAGGCTCTCAACATATCTTCTAACATCTGAATTGTACGCTCTGCTTGGCCATCAGTCTGTGGATGGAAAGTTGTACTCATATTCACCTTCGTACCCAATCCTTTCTAAAATGATCTCCAAAATTGGGAGATGAATTAAGCTCCTCTATCCGAGATGATGGACAAGGAACCCCATGCAACTTTACAATCTCTTGGATGTATATCCTGGCATACTCCTTCGTAGTATTAGTTGTCTTAACTGCTAAGAAGTGAGCCGATTTAGTCATTCTATCCACAACCACCCATATTGAATCATGTTGCTTTCGAGACCTCGATAGACCAGTAATGAATTGATCATCTCCCACTTCCATTCCAAAATCTCAAAAGTTTGAGCTAATCCACATTGCCTTTGGTGCTGAACTTTTCACTTGCTGATAGTTCGGGCACTTGGAAACAAATTCAGCAATATCCCGCTTCATTCCACCCCACCAATAAACTTCTTTTAAGTCATGGTACATTTTGGTAGAGCCAAGATGAATGGAATACCTAGTGCTATGAGCTTCATCCATGATTCTATATCTTATACCATCAACATCTGGGACGCACAATCTACTTTGGTACCTCAACACCCTATCTTCCCCTTTGGAGAAGACCATCACTTCCCGTTTGTGGACAACCTCCTTCAATTGGAGTAGGACAGGATCTCGGTCTTTCTTTCTTTCACCTCTGCCACTAAGGATAAAGCAGACCCGTTCTAGACATTAACTCATCCCTCATCACTCTCCTTAAGTTGGACTCCTAATCGAGCTAATCAATACACTTCTTTAGCTAGCTCCTTCTTTCCTTCCTCCACATGGGCTATGCTACCCATTGATAACCTGCTAAGAGCGCCAACAACAATGTTAGCTTTACCTGGATGGTAGAGAATGCTCATGTCATAATCCTTGAGAAACTCTAACCATCTTCTGAGCTCTTTCTGACTGAAGATGTATTGCAAGCTCTTATGGTAGTGAACACATCCACATGCACTCTATATAAGTAGTGGCGCCAGATTTTGAGTGAGAACACCACCACTGCCAACTCAAGATCATGGGTTGGATAGTTCCTCTCATGAATCTTAAGTTGTTTGGAAGCATAGGCTATCACCTTCCCTCTCTGCGTCAACACATATCCTAATCCAACTCTCGAAGCATAGCAATAGATCATGAAATCTTTTGTTCCATAGAGCAAGGTTAGGATTGGTGCAGTAGTCAGTCTAGTCTTCAACTCTTGGAAACTTTTCTCACACTCATTGGACCACTGAAACTTGACCTTTTTCTGAGTCAGCTTTGTCAATAATGCGGATAAGGAAGAAAATCCCTCAACAAATCGATGGTAGTAGCTTGCCAACCCTAAGAAACTCTTATGTCGGTTGGAGAGGTTGGTTTGGGCCAGTTCTTAACCGCTTCAATCTTTTGAACATCCACTCGAATACCATCACCAGAGATAATAAGGCCTAGGAAAGCCACAGATTTAATCCAAAATTCACATTTCAAAAATTTGCATACAACTCATGGTCCTTAAGGGTTTGAAGGATGATTCTGAGGTGTTTTGCATGATCCTCTTCATCTCTTGAATACACCAAAATATCATCAATAAACATGATCATGAATGTATCCAGATACTGTCTGAATATTCTATTCTTCAAATCCATAAAGGCTGCAGGTGCATTCATCAACCCAAAGGATATGACCAAGAATTCAAAATGGTCATATCTAGTCCTAAAGGTTGTCTTTGGAATGTCACATTCCCTCACTTTAAACTGATGATAAGCGGACTGGATGTCTATCTTTGAGAAACAAGAGGCGCCCTGAAGTTGGTCAAACAAGTCATCTATCATTGGGAGAGGATACTTGTTCTTTATGGTGACCTTTTTCAATTGCCTATAGTCAATACATATTCTGAGAGACCCATATTTCTTTCGCACGAATAGGACAGGAGCACCCCACAGAGAAACACTCGGCCTTATGAAGCCCTTCTCTAACAAATCTTTCAACTACTCCTTCAATTCTTTCAGTTCAGCGAGGGTCATCCTATAAGGTGGAATTGAGATAGGATGGGTATCAGGAAGAACATCAATCCTGAAATAAATCTCCCTGTCAGGAAGGATTCTGGGTAGATCCTCAGGAAATACTTTTGGAAACTCATTCACGATTGGAACTGACTCAAGAGTTGGGGGCTCAACATCATCATACTTAACCCTCACAAGGTAGTAAATACACCCCTTAGCAATCATATTTCTGGCTCAAAGCTATGAGATAAACTTTTCTTTCGGTGCTACAGAATCAACCTTCCACTGTAGAATCAATTTATTTGGAAATTGGAACTTAACGATTCGGGCTCTACAATCAACGGAGGCATAACAGGCGTGGAGCCAATCAATGACGAGGATCAAGTCAAAATCAGTCATATCTAACTCAATTAGATCAATGATAGTATCCCTATGATGGATGGACACTACATAAGCTATATAGAATCTCTTAGATCAAACACACTCACCCATGGAAGTAGAAACATCAAAAGGTTCAAGAAGACTCTCAGGGGTTCTATCAAATCTACTGGCCACATAAGCAATTACAAAAGATAATGTGGTACTAGGATCTATCAACATATAATAATCAATAGAAAAGACTTTAATCATACCTATCACAACATCTGGGGAGTTTTCTTGATCATGTCGGTTGCCCATGGTATACAACTAGTTTGTAGCTCTGTTTGTTCCTGAAGTGGTACCTCTCTGATTCCCCTTAGCTGGCGGGGCTGGTGCAGAAGATTGAGCCCAGTCAGATCGCTTTGGACAATCTCTCTGATAATGCCCTACTTGACCATACCAGAAACACACATAGTCCCCTCACAACACCTACCCAAGTGTAGCTTACCGCATATAACACATGGTGGCTTTCCTCGTGAAGCTTGAGCCACACTAGCTTGTGACTGAGACCCATAGGGCTCCAACATTCTGATACTTCTGATCATTTCTGACACTAGGTGTAGGTGCACTAGTAGATAATAGTGCTGGAAACCGATTTCCATTGCCTCTCTTCCCAACCCCATGGCTGGATGTTTTGGCCTTCTTGCTTCTAAACTCCTCTCTATCATGTTACCTCTCCTTATCAGCTTGTTGCACAAAGGTCATCAGTCTCCCAATATCCATATCACTCACGAGTATTGCTCCCCTCCCATCTCTCTTTGGCCCTCTATTCAACCTATCAACATATATCCCCAGCCTCCCCTTCATATCAGCAACTATGTCCAGAGCATAGCGAGACAACTATGTGAACTTCAGCCTATACTCTTGTACAGTCATAGAGCATTTTTCAAGTTTAAGAACTCTCTTACCTTTGCCTATCTCCTCTCCCTTAGGAAGAAAGCTTCTTCGAATAAAGCCTAAGTCATCAAGGGGGCATTCTCCCCTCTACCTTTCTTCAACTAGTAATACCGTAGTCTAGCCACCCCCTTTAGTTGAGAAGCAGCCAGTTCTACTATGTTGACAACATGCATCACTTGGAACACTTTCTGAAGCTCCTCACATAGTTCTTAGGATCATCAGTAGAAGCAGACCTTGTGAACTCAGGCGGATTCATCTTCAAGAATTCCCGGACTTTAGAAGTGTCATGGGCATCCTTTTGGGCCGCTCCTGGTCTCATGGCAGGTGTTGTGATAGCCTGGGTTAGAGTTTGGATAGCCTGGCGAAGCTCAGCATTGGAGACCTCATCTTGCGGGGGCTGCAACAAGGACATCTTGACCCACGAGCACCTCATGTCCTTAAGGCTCAGGTGGATTGACATTCTGTCTGGCGTGACACCCTCTAACTCTGACTACTCTTCTGGGAGGCACAATCATAATTCTGCAATGCTCAAAGCACGAATTAGAATAGAACTTTCATATAGTATAACTTTATAGCACAATTTAGAACATGAATGAAGGGAAACAATTCCTAATGTCCTATAGCCTCCAGTTTATCAAGTGTGGTTGACAACACACCTATAAACAAGATTCTACCAGACACGGCTTCATAGATTCCCTAAGACACTTGAACTCGTGCTCTGATACCAAGTTTGTCATGCCAAGGGAGGGGACCCAAGACGTGGCCGGCACCCAGAGATTATTGCTAGTCCCCAAGCGAACCACTTGGCCACATCACATTCGTCTATTCACACATTCTAAAAATCAGAGGAAGACATAAGGAATAAATTGGCACAACTAATCATCTAGTCTCAAATAATAATATAATGAAAGGCTAGTAGAAAGAAACCAGCTCACAAGTTCCAATATCAATATCTGACTCTAATCTATGAAGCCTCTATTACTATTAGGTGGTACCAATGACAGACCCATGGCTACCTCAATCAAAATAAAAAGATAAGCAAAACTAACTCGAAAGCATGATGAAAATAATGTAATGAATCCTCTGAAGTAGGGGAGGCTCACCAATCTAACGAATGCTCGAAGGTCCTCAATGATTTACCTGTTGATGACCTCTATCCTGTGTATCTACATCATAATACGATGTAATCCAAAAGGGGACGTTAGTACTTGGAATGTACTGTTATGTAAAATAACTGAGTGAAACCGAAATAGGTAGAATAATATAGAAACAACTATCAACATCAAGGATTGTAAAAATCAACATGTCAAATGTCTATCTAAAGCAAAAATAAAGAGTAGACAAGTGACCCATCAACTCATCAATCACATCAAACTCATCTTAGAAGGACTCATCTCAACTCATCTCATCTTAAATCATCTCTTCTCATCTCATCTCGACTCAAATTACTCAGTTTGGAAACTTTCTGGGAGTTTCTCTTGACCGACAACAACCACTTATGAACCAGGGGTTGTACAACAATTATGCTAATGTAGCCACAGCCTTCCCGTACTTTCCAGGTATGGAATGAATATGATCCACAAGAAATTTGAACTCTGCCATCCTCTATTGATTTCAGGGATGTAAACTCGAGAGGGGACCATGAGATGTAATGGTTCAATCCTCTCCTACACTGGGCCGGTGTAGTTAATCAATGCAAGTGAGACTCACTTTTACTCATTTCGATACTCAATACTTCTCCCAAAACTCAATGCTTATAAGACTCCTCATCGCTATATCAAGTAGCCTCATGGAGGCACTCATCGTCTCAATTGGTCTCAGACTCTAATCATCTCAATTAGTCTCATGGAGACTCTTATCATCTCAATTAACTCAAACTCTAGGGTCCTCTATTATTTCAGGGACTTTAATTCATCTCAATTAACTTAAACTCAAGTGTCCTCTATTATTTTAGGGACTTAACCTCATCTCAATTCACTCAATTCTCCTCTAAGAACTCAAGGATTCAGATTGTCAATTAGAAGAAGTCGTTTAGAGATACCATCAAGAACCCAATTATGAAGACTCATAGAATCATCAATCTCAAATAACTCAACCTTGTACTCAAATCAAGATTCATATAATCATACGCACATCAAGGCTCTAGACTCCATCCCTAGGTTCATTCATGCATGCTTTTAAAAGTTAACATATAAGGTTTATACAATATCTCACGAAAAGTATTTAATTCAAGAAAACAAGTTTATGATGATCATCATCATATGAAAATATATGTAATAGATACAATTTTCAAGGAAATAATCAAGAAAGTAATTCAAGAAACATATATGGGGACTCATGGACCCTTAACTCACCTATTAGCATCTATTAGGCACATAGAAGAATAATCTCACGCTTTCATTTAGCCTTACATACCTGAGATAAAGCTCCTCAAATCACTTGTCAAGAATTCTCCAATCTCACATTCTTCTTTCTTCTCTCTCTCAAGCCCTAACTTTCAAGTATTATGAAAAAGGACTTAGAATGGGGTATTTAACCCTATTTACTCCTCCAAACAACCTACATGAGTCGTGGGTTAAGTTTAGAAAAGGTGGAAAAAAGTCTAGAATTTCCCTCAGAAGATTTAAAATTTTTAAACTTGGTGGAACAGGTTTGGATAACAGGTCCGCGACGCGCACTTGTCGCGCACCTGTGAATTTCGAAAATTCAATCCTATCGAAAAATTGAGGAGATAGATAAGTGTGGGTCTGCGTTGGGTTCATGTCGTGGAGCTATTGCATACCCTCACTGTTTTGGGTCCGCGGCGCGGCCCTGTCACGTACCGTTACTGTTTCTGGTAAATTTTGTGAAAATTATTTTTCAATCTTGTTACTCTTAAATCAGGTCGAGACCATTTTCTAGCTTGATTTTTCGCGCTAATCGCAAATCAACATTTCTTATCCAGCTTGGGAATATGCGTTATGTGCATGTCTCCGTTCTAGGGATATTTTGATAATTTTACCAGGTGTTACATCATCTTATTATTTTTTTATGTTATAAATTCATATATTATTCTTATTATTTTTTTCAAAAATTTATTTTAGACAATCTCTAAATGGATTCTACAATAAATTGATGCATTAAATGTGCTAATCTAAATTTTTTATCGGTAAATAAAGAGATTGAGATTGGATTCATCGACAACAATTGTTCAGGACTGTAGCAGTCAGTTTTCTACTGCCTCTTTTTCAAACAATCTTGTTTCGTTTGAAGATACAACAATATGTATCAAAGGGAATAAGTCTTTCAGATTTTATCAACTATTTAATATAAACATAATATGTTCCCCTTACTTATTTAACAATTTTTTCGTAATTTGCTTTCTAGATATACTTGAAATATTTGAAAGTTCAAAGATCTTCATTGGAGAAAAGACAAATCAAAGAGTGATCGTACTTATGAACAAGAAGTAAATTAAATTTATTTTTAAAAAATTATTATGGAAACATCAAATAATCTTAGTTTTAAAAAATCTTCTATTATAAATTTCAAAATTTATACTTATGTATTTAATTGTCAAATTCAGATGTGAGCGAAAAATAATAACTTTATAGAATGAATCATCAGAACTAAATACCGAATTGCTGCAAAAGTTGAATATTGAAAGACTTGTAATAGCATATTGCAATGTTAGAACCACAAAATATCAAGGTATTATATTAATTGTTGTGTTTATAATAAACTTTATAACTTTTTAATGCAGTGACTTCTTTTATTTTTATAAAGGTATTTTTGGAATAACTTTCACATCTATCAGTAGTATTGAGATAAATCCCACTATTGAGAATGCAATAGCTCTCTGAAAATGGTAATATTGAATTGTATTTTACTAAATATTCAAAGTAATAAATAGCACTAAAATATACTTATTATACTTTCTAATATGAAGGTCTGAGGTCAAAAAGGAACACAACATAGATATTACTCTACTCTCAATTGTTTGAAGGTTCAAGATACTTGCTTGGTTGCGACGCTAAAACATATAAACAATCAATATTTGAAAAGGTAATATGATAATATTATATTTAAATTTTTGTCATATTAAATAATGTAATTTATCCTTATTAATCTATTGTGGATTAGAAAGGTTCTCAATAGATTAATTTTTTTCATAATAAATAATATAATTTGTCCTTATTAATTTATGGTGGATTAAAGAGGTTCTCAGTAGATTA
>JAABOM020000092.1:18419596-18471535 GCA_011800125.2 Solanum clarkiae | reverse complement strand
TTGAAGAAGATTGGAGATGGAGACTTGAAGCTTGAATGAGAACCTTAGAATCTGGATGAGTTTTGAGACTTGAAATTGGAGATGAAATATTGTCTAAGTATTTGAGAGAGTATTTGGGAATGTCTTGAATGATATGAGAGTGAAATAAGGCTAAGTATAGGTCTTTACACGCATGGGAACACTTAGGCCCAAGACCCAAAAGCCATGGATCGGACAAGAAAAACAGTGCGCAAAATACACTGCAACATGCACTTGGCGCGTTGTGCTAGGGGCGCGGATGCACACTGGAAATTGCATCGTGTGATTTTCAAAATTTGTTGTTGTTGTTCTTAAATTGGGATTAGACCCATTTCACACTCAATTTGACCCCTTGAACAGATATCACACATGGATTTTGAGATATATGGATATTAAGATTCTGGGAATTCTCGAGGCACATTTTCAGGCACTTTTTGAGGTCAAATTAATATTATTCAACATAAGTCGTGAGGCAGGACAAATCCATATCACTTCTCAACATAGTGGTATGACACTCCTCATTCACTAAATTGGATACACACATCACAAACCTATTCATCCTTGATCGCGGATCGACAACCAATTATGGAGCATACTTGGAGGGTTGGTTGAACATGAGGGAATGCTTCCTCACACTCATGGACCCTTGCTTTAAATTTATAAATTCCATTATTTTGGCTTCCCTTAGGTCAAGAAGGAAGAACTTGTTGAGAAATGCCACTTAAGCTCCTCCCAAGAAATAGCATCGTGATTTCCCCTTTCCACCTCCCATTGCACAAACAAAATTTGAGCCACCTCTTTTAGTTGGTACGCTGCCAACTCTGCGTTCTCCTCCGAATTCACCCCATGATATAAAACACCTTGTGTACCTTATCGATGAACTCATGGGGATCCTCATCTACCATGGACCCATAAAATTCTAGTGGATTCACTCTAGTAAAGTCCCTTACTCTCGAGGATGGAGTATTTGCAAGAGGAGCTTGTGTCCCTTAGTTGATTTGATTAGTCATTACATGAGCCAACATGGTAAGAGCATCCCAAAATTCTTCATGAACCACTCCTCCATCTTGAGGAGCTTGCGGAGCGGGAAAAGCTTGTTGCTCCTCGAGTGTAAGTTCTCTTCTTCCTCTTGAAATTGACATGATCTAGAATGGCAAAGAACATTTATTAGGGAGAAACCTTACCTTAACTTCTATAGCATGACATAGAGCATGAAAAAGGGAAACATTTCCTAAAACGCCTCATAGCCTCCCATTCATAGTTGTGGCATGTTTAACAACCATGAACATGACTCTATTTGATGTGGTGTGTTGGATGTCGAGGAACATTACCAACCTAGTGCTTTAATACCAAGTTTGTCATGAACCAAACTAAGCCTAGACGTAGCCTCTTAACATATCATGCACACATCCTTGGTCATGCAAGCAAGATAAATAACAAGTGAAAACATAAAAAAGGGAAACTTGGACTAAGGGAGATAGAGTTTAATACTTAAATAACATAGATGAGTCAAAACCCAAGCATAATACATAACTTATCCAACAACACCTCTAGACATAGAATTTAGCAGGGGCTAAGACAAGCAACCTGGCTCACTCTCATAATAATGACCATAAGTATTCCAAAATATACAAGATGTAGTCTAAGCGTAAACATGAAAGAATATAGATATTGTCCTCGGATATGAGGACTCCTCAAAGCTAACTTGAGCAATCCATCTATCCACGTAAAGGAGAATCAATGGGAGCTCCGGTTCCTACATGGTAATATCATGTAGTCATAGAGTATGCATTAGTACAATTGAATGTACTAAGTATGTAGGATGAAATGCAACAAGAGATAGGCAACATAGTCAAAATGCATAATGATAAGCAATAGATGACATAATAACAATATGGTATGTATGATCAATGCTTAAGTGAGTCATGCTTTGTAAATCGTTAATATTACATAGAATACAATATATAAGTGTGGGAACAAACCTCAACCGACACACAATAAGAGCAAGCGAGCTACTACTTGGAATCCCGATGTCTACCCTACACCAGAAGAAAGGGGAAGTTACTTGCCAAGGTGACCCTCCTAATGCATAAGTGGTTCCACTAAGCCTTGTGTGAACCAGGTACTTGCCTCTAGTTATTGGACTCAAGTACATGCCAAAAGCCCAGACTCGGGTATTCGCCTCAAGCCCTTATATTTAGGATACTTGCCTCTTAGAGATTTGGGGACTCGCCTCTAATCCCTTCACCTATGGTGGCATGCAGTTTTATTACTTTGGGAATGGCCTCTAGTTGACTCGGTGCTAAGTCTAATCCCATGAAATATATAAGATAATCATACTTTAGTTTTTTGCAATAAACATAGACACATGGCACAAGTAGCTCTTAACATCATTGACGTTAAATGGTGAGCCTAATCATCAAACATAAGAATGAATCATCATTAACATCACCCTTGCATTAACATTAATATTAAAGGCTCACAAGAGGTATAATCTTTGAGAAAAAGGGGCTTAATCCAGTCCTACAATATCATAAACATTTTCATGACTTAAACACATATTTAGAAAGCCCAAAATCATCATGAAGTCCCTTGACTCATAAATCAATCAATAGATTATCAAAATTTTAAGAATCCTTAAAAATGCATTTTAATCAAACACTTGGCAGGTGTGCAATGCTAGTACAAATCATGCAATTCATGAGTGAAATCATGCAAGAAAAATCAATGTAAAATCACCCACCAATACATAGTACCCTCATGCCATATACATCAAACTCTTCATCAAATCTCAAAATAGATCATAGATTCATAGCTCAAAACATGCTTAAACAGTCACACTTTTATGAAATCCTAACATAGTTCATAGTCAAATTCATAGTAAGCATGTCCCATAAGTAAACCAACTTAGCAACATGCAATTTATGTAAAAAGAGAGCTTGGGCACCATAGGTGGAAGGACCCATTGGTTGAAGCCCACATACCTAGACTTTGGAGTTTTCTTTGATGAAGATGAAGATGAGAACTTAAATCTTAAGTAATTTTCTTAAAATCCAAAATGAGATATGACACTTGAATTTTGGGTGAAATATTTGTCTAATTATTTGAGAGAGTATTGGGGAATGTCATATATGATATAAAGGTGAAATATGGATAAGTACAGATATTTTCACAAACTGGAAGACTTAGAGCCAAGCCCCAAAGGCCTTGGACCGGAATAAGAAAATGTTCCAAAATTACACTTCTCCGCACCCTTGGTGCATTGCGCCTGGGGTGCGTTTGGTCACTGGAATTCGCAAACTTTGAAATTTTAAATTTTTCTACGGTTTCTCTAAAATCGGGGTTTGACCCATTCGTCACTCAGTTTTGGCCCCCAAACAAGAATATGAAGTCAAATTATTCATATCATGAACAGATTTTGAGATATATAAAAATTATGATTATGAGCATTTTCTAGGCATATTTTCGAGCCATTTTGGGGTCGTTTCAAAAACATTTCACCATTTTTAGACCTAAAATCACTCTTTAAAATCCTAAAAACCCTCTTCAAACTTCCCAAATTCCTCTACAAAATTCTCTCAAGTTTCTAGTGTTCCAATACTCTTCCATCAAGGACCAATCTTCAAGATTCTCCCAAGCTTCTTTCTTCTTCTTCAATACCTCAAGGTATGTGGATTTCTTCATCCATGGGCCTTTCACCCATGGAGTCCAATCCCTTTTCAATTAAATCTTTGATTTCAAGAGTTATTTCTTTATGAGTACTTCCTATTATTTATTATAAGCTATGTATGCTATGATACTATGAAAGCTATGAACATTTACGGATTTTGAGATGGATTTTATGATGCCTTAACTAGGGTCTTACATTGATGATGGTTGTTGTTTTGAATGGTTTCAAATGATCAAGTTTTTACATCTTTTATGCATATTACTCTTGAATTTTACTATTTTAAGTCCCTATGAGAAAACCCACTATATTTTGGACTACAATTATATGATAAAGCATCTTATGTTGACTAAATGATTAATTACAAGATATGCAAGTCATGAATACATAATAAATGATTACGGGCTATCAACCATGTTATGAATTCATGGAATGATATGAAATTTATAAAACATTATTGTCCTTTTGATGCTATGATGCTATAGTTTTTGATGAGTCGCTCCTATTATGATATTATGATTTGAAAGTTATGCATGATATGATTATGATTTAAGTATTCTGTGGGATGTTAACTTAACACCGAGAGAAACTTAGTAGATTTTCATTGTCCCTTAACTACATTGCCATCATAGGTTTGTGATTTGCATATTGCATGATTAACAAAAAAGGTTGGGTTCCCATATAGTGTAAGGCAAAATAATGACCGAAAAAGGAGGGGTTTACACATGATTTATATTATATTAATTGAAAAGAGTGAGTTCTCGTAAGGCATTTATAAACCACTCTCCGAAATGGGAAAGTTACCATAAGGTGAGGGTATGGTTTACTTTGGCAAGTAGACCACTCCATGATTGGTGTGTAGGAAATATTGAAATTTCATGAAGTAGCTCACATGATCTTAAATGTCGGTTAATGTCTCTTTCCACATATGTATGCTATATTATGAGATTACGTTTGCCTTCCATGCATGTTTTTATAAAGATATTGATCATTCATGTCATATTGAGCTTATTACCTTTGTATATGATTATGCATCTTGCCTATTCTGAATTATCTTCTCTTTTTGCATTGTACCCTGGAAAATTAGTACATTCCAAGTACTAACACATACTTTTTTTCTATGTGAACTAACCATGTAGGGATCGGAGTTTCTATCCATCCAACTCTTCATGGGTAGCACGATATCTTGAAAACTTACTTGTGGTGAGTCCTCTATTTCAGGGGACAACATCCATTTTCTATCTAACTTATGTTAAGACTTTGCTACTTTATTATTTACTTTAGAGGGTGAACCCGGAACAAGTCTTAACACCCATCCCACTTATAATTATAGGTATTATTGGAGGATATGACATGATATGTATGACTATGCACCACTAACGTATCTATGGAGACTTTCCGTTAGTCCCTATCCTAGGTTTTAATGTTGCTTTTGATGATAATTTAAAGGTGATGAATATCCTAAGTCCCTAAACCCCATAGAGTGCGTTCCATGATCCCTTTCCCTTAGAGTTATATGTTGTGCTTGAGATGAAGGGAATTGCTATCCCTTATCCCATAGAGTGTGTCCCAAGCTCCTAATCCCCTTAGTACGGATTATTGAGGATTAATCCATGCTTCCTAACAAACTCACCCACGCATAGACAAATTTTCACCCCTCAACTCCCAAACCATGAGCCTTGTCTATGACGCATGAACTAAACTATGAGTCGTACGTACTTTGCCCTGTTGATCTATAACTTTCCCTTTTTCTTGCATTTTCATACTTTTTAATATGCGAGGCCTTATATTATATCCCTATAGGAATCATTCGTCACCGAATGTGCTAAACGTTACTCTAAAAGAGTAAGAAACAACTAAGAACCCAACATGAATGCAAAATGCAACCTAAACACTTTCTTGCAAAAATTTTCAAAACTCATGCTTCAAATATCATTTTCGAATGCAGCCTCAGAAACATGAAAATATTCACGGATGATGTAAAAACTAAAATGTAAGGAAATTGAGATTTTTGGGCCAGAATATTTAATACCTTAGGTTTGAGTAGAGTGGAAGAGATAGGGCACTGATTCTTCATGCCCACTTCCGCTTCCTATGTGATGCTTTCAACTACTTGATTACTTCAGAGGACCTTGATAGATGCAACATCTTTGTTTCTCAACCTCTTGACTTGCCTATCCAACATTTCAACCAGGACTTCTTCATATGTCAAATTCTATCAACATTCACCACTTCCAAGTATACAATGGAATGTGGGTCTCCCATACACTTTCTCAACATAGTCACATGGAATACTGGATGGACCATATCATCTCTATAGGTAACTCTACCTCATAGCAACATTGCCAACTCATCTTACGATCCTATCTGTTCGTATATACCAAGGGCTTAACTTTACTTTTTTACCAAATCGAATCACATCCTTTATAGGTGAGATATTCAAATACACTCAATCATCCACCTTAAATTCAAGATCTCTCCTTCTAATGTCAGAATAAAACTTTTTCTAACTTTGTGCCATTTTCAATCCCTCCCTTATCAACCTCACCTTCTCCAAAGCATCTAAAAAAATCTAGATATATCAAAGACATCTCTCCCACTTCAAACCACCCAATTGGGGATTTACATCTCCTTCCATAAAAGGACTCAAATGGTTCTATCTCGATACTAGAGTGGTAAATATTAGTGTAAGAAAACTCAATGAGTGGGAGATGCTCATCCCAACTACCCTTGAGCTCAAAGAACAAGACTTAAGCATATCCTCAGGGGTTTGAATGGTCCTTTCGGTTTGACCATTCATTTGTGGGTGAAATACTGTGTTAAGCTTGACCGTAGTACCAAGACCTCTTTGGAAAGATCTTCAAAAGTGAGAAGTGAACTGGGAACCACAATTCGAAACGATGGATAACAGAATCCCATGCAACTGAACCAACTCATGGATATATAATTTAACATAGTCTTTGGCACCATAGATGCCACGACCAAAGACTAGAGCCCAAATTTGACACAACAAATGTAGAATCCAAAGGGACCCCAAATAAGCCTTTGTAAGAATGTATAGCACATCCTTAGTTTGTAGAAGCATAAACAAACAATAAACGAGTAAAAAATAATTCTAAGAGAAACGTGACTTTGGACTCAAGCAATGGGGATGTTATCGGGAAGAGGATTAGCATGAATCACATAACAAATAAAATCTAAGGGGTGGATAAGTATGACTCACGCTATGGAAGCATTAGGGACTTTGAACTTTTATCACCACAATATATCCAACATCAACACTTAGAGGGAAATATGGGAATAAGGGAGGCCTTCCATAATTACAAAAGCATAACGAATCGAGCTTATAAGTACATATCCAAAACCATATCGAACAACACCTCTAGTCATGAATAGAACGGGGGCCAAGACATCTCCCGGGCTTGCCCTCAAAATATAGTATCCAACAATAGACAAGTTTTAAATAAGACACAAAAGTAAAATGGATGTTGTCCTCGATGTGGAGGACTCACCAATAGCAAATCTTCACTTGAATCGCTTAGACACGTGGAGAAGGAGGATGGAAAGGAGATCTAGTTCGAACATGATTAGATTATGTTAGCAAAAAGTATGTGTTACTAGTTGGAGTGTACTAAGTATGCTGGGTGAAATGCAACAAGAACATAGGCTATGATTAAACAATATGCATAACCATAAATCATCGGATATAAGCTCAATATGCCATATATGTTTAATACCATAATCGAAAAAGCATGAGGAGTCATCATGTCACTTAACATATCGTATGTATGTAGGAAGGGACCATAACCGACATATAAGATCAAATGAGCTGCTAATTGGTATCCCAATTTTCACTCTATATCGAACAAGGAGTGGTCTACTTTGCCAAGGTAAACCAAGAAGTTACCTTACAAAAACCCTCCATTTTAGTATAAATGCTCCATAAACACCTTATAAGAATTCCACCCTTTTCAGTTAATCATACTTTAACAATCTTATGGGAACGTCACCCTTTTTGGTATTCAATTAACATGTGTTGTATGGGAATTCAACCTTTTTTGGCCAATTATGTAATCCTAGCTATATGGATTCATTAGCTAATTCACAAACCTATGGTGGAAGCATAGTTAAGGGACAATAGTTATCTACCAAGGTCCTCTTGGTGCTACGTTGCAATCCCAAGGAATATTTGATTCATACTTACAGCCATAAAGCATCATAATATCATGATATTTTAATGAAGTAGCTCATCAAAACTAAATCTTCATATATCAAAGATAGCACTTCACAACTTTCATAGCTTTCATGACTTCCACAATACTTTCATTTTTCATAACATGTATAATAGCCCTTCAATTCATATCATTCATAATTTTCATATCTTGCCATAAGGCCATAAACATCATAGAGATTTGCATAGTTCTTATTTCAAACCCATAGTGGGTACATATACGCAACTTTAAACCATGTAAATCATGAGTAAATGCCATGAGAGTTGCAAAATAGAATCACTTATTCATCATTCAAAGAACCCACCAAAACATAGCAAAGACTTGGTTAGGTCATTGTCAAGCCCTTATATAAAATCACAGATTTCACATGATATTTCACTTCATAATTATCCATAAGGATGAACCATCACGAAATACTTCATATAATCACATACTGAAGACTTACTTAAGGCATCATCAAGCCCTCATATACAATGACAGATTTCACATGATATTTTAATTCATAATAATACATAAGGACGAACCATCACTAAATACTTCATATTATCTTCATGTAAAAGAGTTCATAAAATCATCATGTATTACCATAACTTGAGAAAGAATAAAGGAGAAAGAGGAATGGTTGAGCTTGTGGAGGAAAGATCTCCATAATAAAAACCCACATACCTTATAATTTAGCGGAGGAAAATCAGACTTAGAGTTGAGGAAATCCAAAACCCTAGCTTGCTTTCTTCTTCTTGAAGCCTTGGAGGACTTGGGAATATTCTTGGGAGGGGTTTGAGACTTAGAGTGTTTTGAGTGAGGAGGAATGAGATAGATAAGGTTTTCAAGGGCTGATAAAGGGTCTCTTGAGGGTAAAAATTACATAGTATAAACATTAAATAATAGGAAAGTTTGAATTTTCCCTTTCTTAAAAGTTTAACAGACAGGACCACGAGACCTCATTTACGGTCCGTGGTCTATTATTGGGCCATAAGTTAGGGTTTGTATGATGACATTTTGTACCTTCGAAAACTTTTCTGTGATTCTCAACCTATGATAGGGTTTATGACTCGTAAGTTCATCTATAGTTCATATGATAAATCGTGTACCCAACTTCAAAAATCTTCATTTTCACCAAGTCTGAAATTCAACATACGATCACTAGTTATGGCCTATGAAACCGCTTACGACCTATACAACCCCTCGTAACAACTGATACTTAAAAAATTTCCAAACTAATTTCTTTCACTTTTTATACTTCTCGCAGATGGGCCTTACAATAGGTTGTTTTTAACTGGTGTCATTCTACCAAGAATAACTAAATTGGAGTTAAAGTGCCTCATAGTCTTAGGCAAATCAATACAAATTCAACATTGATCCCATCCTATTTTCAAGTAGGGATTTTAATGTCTTGAGCCAGGCCACCCGACCTTTGGTGTTCGGCTTTAACTTATTGGCAATTGTGATATTTAGCCACAAACTTTGCAATGTCTCCTCTTATACCAATCACCTATATACTTCCCTTAAATCTCTACATATCTTTGTAAATTAGGATGAATGGAAGAGGATGAATTATGAGCCTCTTCCAAAATCAAATCCCTTAACCTATCAACATTCAATACCCATAACCAACCTTGGTATCTAAGTACCTTATCACCCTCTTAGGAGAAAACTTCTACTTTTCCCTCTTCACTAATTCCTTCAACTCAATGAAGGCAGGATCAAGGTCTTTCTTGGATTTGGCCTCCTCAACCAATAAAGACTTGGAACCATCTAGGACCATCATGCCACCATTTTTAGCCACATTTAATCTAACTCCCAAACTATCTAATCTACGAACATCCTTTGCTAACTTTTTCTTCCCCATCATCAAAGTAAGTTATACTCTTCATGGAAACTCTATTTAGTTCATAGGCCATAAAACAGGCTTTTCCTGGGTGATAATGCACACTTATATCATAGTCCTTAAGAAGTTCCAACCACCTCCTTTGCCTCAAGTTGAGATTTCTTTGGGTGAACACAACATTGAAGACTTTTGTGATTTCTAAAGGCATCTACATGAACTTAATATAAGTAGTTGTGTCATATGTTCAATGCAACCACTATGGCCTCTAACTCAAGATCATATGTAGGGTAATTACATTTATGTAACTTTAGTTGCTTAATGATGTGCTGTTAAAATACAACACTTTTGGTGCTTAGAACTTGGATTTTTTTTTTTTTTGTGTTTGCAATACGATTTTGATTGGTTTTGTGTGTTTTTGTGTTATATTTGCAAGATTCCTAGTTTGACCTTGATTTTGGGTAAAATATAGAAGTTGCTAATTTTTGATTCAATACGAGACCCTTTATGGGTCTTAGACCATTCTACGAATTATGGAGTGGTTTTTTGGATAATTCCAGTGAGAGGCTATTTTTTGAAGTTGTTCTATGAACATGCAGATGGATCATGGAATGATTTATGAGCCGTAGACCATGTTTGATGCCCTGAGGATCAGAGATTGGGACTTTCTGAAGATTCATCATACAAAACCCCCTATGGTTCATAAATCACTTTACGAGTTGTAGAGGGGCATTATAGACTTGAAGTCTAATTTTCTAGCAGTTTTGTACGAGACACCGATTATAAGCAGTCGAATGCAATACTACCTATAAACCACTTTAATGAGGCGTGCCAACAAGTTATCCTATTATGTTTAGTACTTGTATTTTATTTATTATAAATAAGTTTTTAAGGTTATTTTTCAAAAGTTTTTCGCGTGGTGATGTCGTGCAAGTTACACCTCTTTTTAGAGGATAAAACAATCACTATTAAGAAATAGAACCTAACCATGGTTAGGGTCAAACTCATGAGAATATATAGACTTAAAAGAATTCAATGGTTGCAATTCAAGTGGTTAACCGGCTTACTTCCCCGAAGAGGGGGTTCGCAATAATCAATGGAAAGTAAAACTAAACTAACACAAGAGAGAAATCAATATGGAGAGAAACTATGGTATTGTGTTCCCCATGATTCCCCAACTCAATATCACCAGATAACCTAATTGTTTTCTCGTGTGTAGTATGCAGGACGATAAGTTAAGTACACCAAGCGCTTTAGCCAAAGATGAGAGGTGAATTCACTATATGAGTTAGCCCATATCCATATTATGCATTACTAACCCTTACCTACTAGTCCTAGTACAACCTCCCCTTGGCCCAGCTTGGTTGATTAGACGAAAACATATTAATTGAATCTTGTTAATTAATGACTTTTCCTATTCATTACTACCTAGGTATAGTCAGTAACATAGGTGGGGTTCAAATATTGGCCACCATCAGAAAACATGCAAAATGAAGAGAGTTAATTAATACATGCATACGCACCTTCCAAGAATTATGACTTATCCGGTTTTGGTTTGTTAGTTCTTCATAGTTCTCATATACCTAGTTGTTGATTTAGCTAGTCATGCTTTATGTAGATGCATGATTTATGGATTGAGAAACAAAATTGAACACTTACACAATAGAATTAAGAACAGGCAAATCCAACTTCAATAAAAAGCAGAAGCTTAAAAATGAAATTCAAACACAAGTGTTCTTAAAGATTCTCCAATGTAATCTCATAATTTTTGCTCTTTAATTACTGAGTTCTTTGAGTACTAGAAGAAAACTTATGAAAAAAATAACTTAAAAAACCTATTTATAATAAGTAAAATAGAAGTCCTAAACAAAATAGGATAATTGGTCGGCACGCCATACTAAAGGGGTTTACGGGCCATATTGCATTCGATGGCCCGTAATTGGGGTCTTGTACATAGCTACTGGAAATTTGAACTTCAACTCTATCAACCCTTCCACAACTCATAAAATGGTTTTCAACCTATAAAGATATTTCATCTGATGAATCTTTAGAAAGTCTCAATCTCTGATGCTCAGGATACGAACCATCTTCTATGACTCATAAATAAATCCATGACTTGTCTGCATGTTCTAGAATCAACTTCAGGAAATAACCCCTTACTAGAAATGTTCATGAATGCAATTTACCACCCATAGAATGATCTACGACCTGTACATGGTCTCGTATAGCAGTAAAATTCAGCAACTTCTGCA
Source organism: Solanum clarkiae (assembly GCA_011800125.2). Classification (NCBI taxonomy): domain Eukaryota; kingdom Viridiplantae; phylum Streptophyta; class Magnoliopsida; order Solanales; family Solanaceae; genus Solanum; species Solanum clarkiae. The sequence goes on along the minus strand of JAABOM020000092.1, from coordinate 18,459,541 downwards.
CTTTTTTCCAAAATTAAGGCCAAACCTGTAATCTTTCAAAAATAGAAAAAGAGACATAACACCAACTAATATCTCATTGAGAACACACAAAATTCCAAGTTTTAAGCATCAAAAGTGCTATATTTTGATAGAACATCAAATAGTACTAAGAGAACTCAGTAGTTATAGTGACAAAATAGTGAGGTTACATTGGAGAGCATTGAGAACACTTGTAACTTAATTTTAGCTTTAATCTTGTGATTTTCTTAAAGTTGGATTTGCTTTGTCCTAATTCAATTGTGTAAGTGCTTAATTATGTTCTTTCCATTCATGATTCTTGCATCTACACAAAGTAGAAGTAGCTAAATCTACAACTAGGGTTGTGAGAACCATGAAGAACTAACAAGGTAAAATTGAATAATTCATAATTCTTGAAAAGAGCACATGCATGTATTAATTAACTCTGTTTATTTTCAAGTTTTCTGATGGTGGCCAACATTAGAAACACGCCTAGAGTTACTGACTAGGCTAAGGTAGTAAAGAATAGGAAAAGAGATTAATTAATAGGATTCGGTTGATATGTTCTCATCTAATCAACCAAATTCGGCCAAAGAGAGGTTGTACTGGGACTAACAGGTAAGGCTTAGTAATGCAAACTATGGAGATGGACCAAGTCGCATAGTGAAATTCACTTCTCACCTTTCACCAAAGGGCTTGGTGAACTTAACTTACCATCCTTCGTGCTGCACATTAGAAAAGAATTAGGTTATGCAGTGATACTAAGTTAGGGAATCATGGAGAACACAATTGTAACACTCCATGTTATGCATAGGCTACTTCTATCTACATTGCCCTTTACATGTTCTTATTGTATAAAGTTCCATGTTTGAGTAGTGGTGGTTTGAATTTGATAAAAGGTATTACGATGCCTTGACGGGTTTCAAGTCAAATGCAATGGAAGTATTTAACCTCAATATGGAAAAACATTGTTGAGTTTAAAGATTGTGGGTAAAGTATTGAGTTACACGAAGAGGAAGTGATGTTTTAAAAAATGGAACAATATAAGTGGGCTTCTTGCTTGACTTAATTAAGCTAGTAGGTGTACTACCTACTTGAGCTATATGGATCTAGTTAAGGTGTTCAAGGCTAATGGGTCAGATTTAAGCCTATGTTAATGGACTCACTTGAGGGCCAAACTAAGTAAGAGAAAGAAAAAATGGAAAAAACAAAGGAAGCCCACATTCAAAATTTTCCAAGGCACAAGTAGTTAGCTCAACAAAGGACAAAGCAAGTAGGTGTGTCACCTACTTTGACCTTTTTGAGTAGCTTGAAATACATAAGCAGCTGCCTCAACTTGGCCATTTAGTGGCTAAAAATGAAGCAAAATAAAGAGGTTCTAAGGGATTATTTTAAGGGCCAAAAAGGGATTATAAAAGGTAAGGATAGCTAGACCTTTTATTTATTTTAACACATAAAAAATAGGTTAAAATCCATCTCTCTTCTCTCTCAATGGTCAAGGAATAACATCCATAAAATTCCTTTACGATTTTTGCGAAAGCCCTTCTTGTTGTAGGCTAAGGTGCGCGATAATAAGGCAAGGAAAACATGTTACGTATGCTTAAATAGAAAATACGGAAGAATATTCACCTAAGTTGCTTCTCATTTATCTTAATTATTAAAAAACTTTTGGCTTCTTGTTTGGTTTAAAGTGTGAAGAAAAATTATAGTTCTTGAAGAAATTTAATTTAAAAGGACAATTTATAAGAATTGAAGTATGGGTATCTTTATTTTCCTTTGACATGAGGTTAAGTATAATATTTTAAGCATAAGTTTGATTAGAGCTCGTGAGAGGATGATTAGGAATTAGGGTCTCACGCCTCCACGTACATTGGACTATTTTGGGACTATTCTGGTGTGTAGATTTGTTGAAGTTTTGTTAATGTTGGGAAAGGGTCTGGATTGTTGGTGCTGAAATATTGAAGAAAAAGGTGCAATGTTACACCACATAATTATGTGTTGGTGGAGTTGTTCTATGTTGTTGTACCTTGTAAAATGTTGCAAGTTTATGATGGAACTAAAAACTAGCTAAAGTGTACTATGTAAATCAAAATATGTATTACACAAATGCAAATATAAGGGGAAGGATTAAAAGAACACCCTTGGGTTGGTAATTACGAAGTTGCTATTTGGATGTTATTTTAGGCAAGATTGAACTGCCAACACATGTCTATTAGCTACTAATACTAGTTTTATCGCCCACATTATTATAGATAAGTATTTGGAAAGAAAGAAGTTATTTCGAGGTAATAACAAGGTCGTACAACAAAGTATGTAAGGCTATCATATTCCTTATTCTTTGGCATGAAATCCAATACTCGTGTAACTATTATAACTGAGCTTTCCAAGTATATTCTAAGGTAGTGTTCCCTATTAGTAAATTTGTGATTTTACTTTTCTAAAAACTAGCATGAGGAGTCTACTTTTGTTCTTGAAGCCAATTTTTATTTGAACTCGTAAGTAGTATGCAAATGTCACACTTGTTTCCTATAATATGTTACTGGTACATAGCTTCAAATATTAAAGATTATTAGGACCACTAAAGTAAAAATCTCAAAGTATTAAAAATTAACTAGAACACTGTCCATAACATGGGTGGCAGCCCAGGGGCAATAGCCTAGCATGGGTCGATCTCACTTGGGTTATGACGGTAGTAGCCCAGGGGCGAAAACCTAGCATGGGTCGATCCTAATCTATACAGCTATGAGGACATCATCCCAGGAGTGAAAATGCCTAGCATAGGTCATCCTCATTTACCATTGATTAGCTGTTCATTTATATACATGTCTAAAGGAATTATAAAGCATTGAAAAGTAAAGAAAATATGTAATGTACATGGTCTCACAAGTACAACAAAAGTGGTATTTTCTATGATTTGTGCATTTATATCTTTCCACTTGATTTCAATTGAGTTCTCATTTTACATGTGCTATTGCTTACATATTCAGTAAATTATTTCATACTGATATCCTCCTTGGGGGATGATGCAATTCATGCTGTAGGTGCAGGTACTCTAGCTAGTAGACCTCCAGTGTAGACACACCCGACACTCAGCTATTTTTGGTGGGATCCAAGTTGATCTAGGACTTTACAGAGTCTTTAGTACATGGGTTTTGGTATTTCATAATAGCTCAAATGTCTTCTATCTTATAGAGGCTTTGTAGACTTACTGTATATTGTTCAGTTTTATCTTGTCTCTAAATAGTTGTGGCCTCAACGGCTATGTCTGGTATGTAAGTCTGGGTACTACCTATTTTGATCTTTTATATCTATTGGTAGAAGGAACTTGTCATTGCTTGTGGTTGTCACAGTCAGGTGCGTATTGAGCATAAGTTATATGTTGGTTCTCTCGGGTCTTGAGGGTACCAAGTGTTTGTCAGTTCTCATAGATTTAGAGGCGTGACAATAATACCCTAGTTTCTCTTTGTATTCATTTCTCTCTTCTGTTAGTTTTATTTTCCATTGATTATTGCAAAACCCCCCTTTGGGGAAGTAAGTTGGTTAACTACTCGAATTGCAATCACTGAATTCTCTTTGGTTAACTACTCGAATTGCAATCACTGAATTCTCTTAAGTCTACATATTCCTTGTGGAATCGACCCTAACCTTGGGTATGTTTTATTCTTTTACAATGACTGCTTTATCCTTAAAAAGGATATGTAACTTGGGTGATATCATGATTTTGGCATTGTTTTTGGGGAATACGACTAGACTTAGCTAATTCATAAGTGATTTGGGTGTTAATCCTTATTACATTTTACATTTTGTTTTTATTTCCTTTGCATGGTGTAAGTGTAGTGTATGCCCAATACACTAAGTCGAGGTAGACCCTTAACTTCATTTGACCCAGAGATCTGTAGAATGTTGAGAAGAATGACCCAAGATAACACCAACAATACGACCAATGTAGCTTTGAACTTGAACAAGAATGAAAATGCTGATAATGAGAACCCACCTCCTCTTGAGGACATTACTCCACAACCTTAGAATTTTACTGCCAATGCTTATTAGTGGAAACAATATGGACTAAATGCCATGGCTATGGAGGTGAGTAGAGCTATTGTGTTGCCAACACTGATGGCAGACACAAAGTTCACAGTCTCAAGTGTATTGGTTCAGATGCTGTAGAACCATGTGCTATTTGTGGGCTTACAATTAGAGGATGCTCATAGCCATCTGTACTATGTTGCATTCGTCTGCAAGAGTGTGATGGAAACACAAAATTCATCTATGGATGCTGTGGGACTTCTTATCTTTCCATTGCCTCTCACTGGCAATGCAATATTGTGGCTATCTGAGCTCCCATAGAGTTCAATCACCAGTTGGGCAGATTTGTAGAAGGACTTTTTTGAGAGGTACTTCCCTAGATTGAAGAAGTTGAACGACCTAATCAACAACTTTGAGAAACCTCCTGGTGACTCAATCAATAGTACATGGGAGTAATTTACTGAGTACTTGAGGTGTGTTCCAGACCATTACATCGCAGACAGTGTCTTGGTTGAGATATTCTGTTGAGCCTTAGATGCAAAATATTCAAACATATGCCGACACCATTTTGGGAAGACTATTTGTAGAGAAACCATTCACAAAAATTGCTGAGCAGATAAATATGGTGGCTAGACTAAATCATATATGGAGGCCCATGAATGAACTTTCGACAAAATGCTTGGTTGCAGCTGGCGTAAGTCCAGATCAAGCAAGAATTAATGAGGAGTTCATGTAGATACTTGCTCAAAGTAATACTAATATGGAGATGCTAGTGAGGTAAACACGAGAGATAACTAGGATTAAAAGTATCTAAGAAAGTTACTACACCTCATAAAGCGGATGAGAAGAAGACACAGAGGGGGGCCTAAGAATGGCTGTACGAGCAGCCGTTACGTGCTCCCCAACAATTGAGATGTGGGGACTAGGAATTCCAGAATCAAGGAGATGCTTATCTAGTTGCTGAGGAGGGATGATGCACAAGATGAGACCTTGAGTGATATTAAGTCCAACATCGTCAGCATAAATCATAAAATGGAACACCATTCAATCATAATAAAATGGCTCGACCAACAATTTGGACATGTATCAACCTAACTAAATCAAACCTAGAGAGGTATATTGCCTGACACTTTAACTCAAAATCTAAAGGATACTGAACAGTACAAGATGAAGATGACTAATGGTGAGGGAAAACCCCTGAACGTCCTATAGCTACTGACAAGGTAACACAAAAGCTTAAGGAAGTCTTAGTACTAAAGCCATCTATGTCATGATGTGATAATAAATCAGGTGCTAGTTGGGAGGCAACCCAAGGTTGATACTATGCTTAGGCATCCATTAATTGTGTGCATTGGGGATAATGCACATTTGTTTTGATGGGGTGTAGATAGTTATAGGCCTCAGTGATCTGACTAGCTTGGGTCCATAACTATCCCAATTTTTGATCCTGGGGCTTTCTTTGTTGTGTTATTTTTCCTCATGGATATTTACTTTCTGTTGAACAACCATGTTTAGGATTTTTACGTAGTATTTGTAGCATATAGTACTAATACCTGCGCCGTATAAAATGTTTTTGTGTGAAAAATAATGCCCACCAAAAATTTTGATTAGTGTCTAGATAGCAACCACACATATTTAGGTGTGTTGACAATGTTTGTTCTGAATAAATGAGGATGAATTGAGATAAAAAGCATGATCTGAGAGTCTTCTATTGATAATGTGGTCAGTGCTATGTGAGTAAGCTTAATTTGCTATATTCATGTGTCGTGTGATAATTCAGAACATGCCCTATTACTCTAAGTTGAATTGTAGATTGATTGGATTAAGAAGAGATTTTAGGCCATTGTTCTTAAAAGTTCACTTAGCCTAAATGACCAATAAAAATTGCAATGTATCCTTGTTTCTAATGTTTGAGCCTAACATGTACCTATTCTTTGTAAATACCTGATTTACCTAGTCTTGTTAGTTGTAAAATCCTAAAATTGGCGTTGGTCCTTGATAAATCAAACAAGAAAGAAAGGGAAAAGCGAAAAAAAGGTAGAAGGATATGTGGATTAAATTCAAACTATTGAAATTATGGGAAACAAGGGACTAAAATCATCACCTCCTAATTGATTTGAACAACTCAAATAAATCCCTAGCAAAAAAATTGAAGGAAACTGAGAACCACAAATGGGCAACCTTCAATTAATCAAACAAACAAGTCAACTAACAATTCTAATTCCATATTCAACATAGTCTAAGTCTTCCAAATGCTAAAATAAGGCTATTTATACTAAGTAAACAAAAGAAGACATGTTCTTTACAATTTTACCCTTAATGAGTAAGGGCCTTGTTTCGTTGCCTTCTTTTCAAATCCTTGAATTCAAGTAGTAGCCATTTGCACACATGGCCTCTTTTCATCCTTCTTCTCACCTTGAGAGACCTTCCACACATTGTAATCCTTTCTTTGGTGACCTCAAGCTCCTCTAATTCTTCATTGTTCATGAACATTGCTTGTAAGTCTTGGAGATCATTGGCTTGACTCCTTGTGAATGGTTTTGAGGGGTGCATGCCACTCATATTGGTGCCATCTCTACTTTGTATGTTATCATCCTCCTCTTCTTGAAAAGGATTTGTCATTGAATCCGAAGATTCACCTACAACACCGGGAGATAAATCACTAACATAGAAAACATTATGAAAATTATACTCACTTGGAAAGTCAATCATGTAGGAATTGTCATTGATTCACTCGAGTACTTTGAAATGTGCATCTCCTTTTGGGCTTAGCTTTCCTTTTCGAACATGTGGAAACCTCTCTACCCACACCCAATCATTTGGGTTGAAGATCACTTCCTTTATCCTCTAATTCTTTCAAAATAGCCACCTTAGAATTGTTCTTTTCAATGGTCTCTTTAACCTTGGCATGAATAATCATCATCTCCTTTGCCCTTTGCTTGGCATATAGGCTCAAAACAACATTACTAGATAATGGAGTCATGGTTAGTGGAAACAAAGGTTTTAAAACATAACATGCCTCAAATAGTGAATTCCAATAGAGGAGTGGAAAGTCCAGTTGTATGCAAATTCAAACAAGGGTAAACAATCTTCCCAAGTAGTTGGAGTTCCTCTAATAATGCATTGAAACACACTTCCAAGAGTCCTATTGACTACCTCAATTTGTCTATATATTTGTGGGTGGAAAGAAGTAGAGAACATAAGTATGGTACAAAGTGTACCCCATAGACTCTTCCAAAAGTGATTAAGAAATTTGGAATCCTTATCATTAAAAATGTTTGAGGGACTCCATGCAATTTAAGAGCATTGATGACAAATAAAGATGCTACATGGGATGCATCATCACATTTATGGCATGGAATAAAATGAGACATGTTAAAAAATTTACCCACTACCACTAATATGCTATCATGTCTTCTTTTAGTCTTAGGAAGCCCCAATATAAAATCCATAGAGATATCCATCCATGGGCCACTAGGAGTAAGGAGAGGGGTACACTTACCTTGGTGCCAAGTCGTGGATTCAGCATGCTTACAATTAAGCTGTTGTGCACAAATTTGCTCCACATCATGCTTCATCTTGGGCAAAAAGAATTGATCCTTTAGAATGTCAAGTGTTTTGGGTGACCCAATATGTCCCATCAAACCACCACTATGAGCCTCCTTGACAAGTAGCTCTCTCTATGAGCTCATAGGAACACAAGCTCATCCATCCTTGAACAAAAAATCATTAACCATTTGAAAGCTATCAACCCTCTTCCCTTGAATAAGATTATCAAAAGTATCTTTGAAGTCGGGATCCCTAGGAAAGAATTCCTTTAAGCATTCAAATCTCATCATTCTAGAAGCCAAGGTATTCATCAACATAAACCTTGTTGATAGAGCATACACTACCATATTTTCCTTGCCTTGCTTGTCATAGTCCTGCAAAAGTGAAGAAACAATAGTAGGCAAAGTGCTAAAATTTTGGTAAGCATGCAATAAAAGATGGGTGTTGGCGTAGCATACTAGAATGCGTCCCTCATCCACACCCCTTGAACACTTTCTTCACTTTGCTATCATGCATATATTCTCCTTATTTTTAGCCAATGAATCTCCTTCCTTTGGAACAACAATGGAACTTCTGCCATCACCCTTTGCCTGTTCTAACTTTATTTTCTCTCTAAGCTTCTTCGTAGTCTAATAATCCTCACTCACTTGGTATGGAATGAGAGGTGCAAGAACATACTTTCTACCTTCAATTACAGAAGTGTATTTGTTGGATTTTCCTTCATGCACAACATCCCTATCAAATTGCCATGGTCTTCCTAACAAGAGATGACATGCCAACGTGGGTACAACATCACAAGTCAATTCATCATTATACTTACCCATACTAAACTGAATGATTGCATGTATGAGGACCCTCATTTCTCCACTCTCATACATTGTAGGTTGTAAGGATTGGGAAGCTTTGTTGTTGGAATTCCCATACGTTCCACCAAAGAACTACTCACCACATTAATGCAACTTCCACTGTCAATGATTAAAGAATACACTTTGTCTTGAATGCTGCACCTAGCATGGAATAGATTCTCCTTTTGATCAGGCTCTCCTTTGGAAAAGGCTCCCATAATTCTTCTTACAACACATGAAAGATTGGAAGTCACCTTCAAGTCATCATCACTATCAAGCAAAGATTTCCCTTTCTCCATGAAGATAGAAAAATTTACCCTCTCATCCAACCTTTCTTCTTTATTTCCCATCCTATCTCCTCTATATCCCATCCTATATCATCTATTCCCCACTCTATCTTCTCTATACCAATAATCTCGGCCTCCCATGCCATGATACCACCCCAAGTCATGAGGTGGGACTCCTTCCCTTTGTACACCATATATATCCCTACACCCATGCTCCCAAAACTCAACGTTGTTGAGATCTCCATGCATTTCATCATAGAGGGGATTTTTGTATTGGTAGTATTGGTAGGGAATTTGTGGTGCATTTAGTGGAGGTGGTGTAGCTTATCTTGGATGGTTTAGATTGTTTTTCATTTGGAAAGTGGGGTTTTGGTAACTTCGGATTCAGCTTTGTAGAGGAAAACATAGATTATGGGCTCTAAATATGGGTTCCACGCATCACGTGGCACATCTGGAGTAGGCTGAACGCTGACAGTGCTACTGGGCGCTGATATGGCATTGACTAGCACTTATCTAGTGCTGGCATGGAAAATTTTTTTTTTGAATTTGTTTTTTAAATTTCTGATTTTTTTCCCTTAAATTTCCACTAAAGGCCAACAAACACCTTGACCAACATTGACTTGAAAAAGAAAGATCAAATGTACCTTTTGGTCTTCTTTTTCTTCAAGACCACTTGAATATTTTCAAGAACACCAAGAATACACACTAAATCCAACACCTTCAAATCAACTCGAAATCGGCTCAAACTTTAGGATTATCTTCCCCTTGATGAAGAGAAGAAACCTCAATGATCATCAACCTTCAGTTTCTTCCCAGTCAAAGAACCCACTTACGAATTTTGAAAAGTTTGAATGATCAAAACCCTTTAATGGCAACTTCACTTCCACAACTCCAAATTGAATGAAATTTGAGATTTGGTCTCAAAAACACTAGTAAACAAGAATCTAGTGAAAAAACAACAAATCAAATAAAAATTCTTTGGTTCTTTTTTTTATTTTTGAATTTTTGAGTCGATCGAAATTTCCAAGACCTAGATTTGTTTTCACAAATCTAAACTTATTCTTTGATACCAAATGATAAAGATCAAACAAGAAAGAAAGAGAAAAGGGAACAAAGATTGAAGGATATGTTGATTTAATTCAAACTATTGAAATTATGCGCAAGAAGGGACTAAAACCCTCAACTCCCAATTGATTTCAACAACTCAAATAAAACCCTAGCAAGTAAATTGAAGTAAACTAAGAACCACAAATGGGCAACCTTCAATTAATCAAGCAAATAAGTCAACTAACAGTTATAAGAGTTCACCCGAATTACTCACTAATTACTCACCAAGAAGATACTACAATTTGAGAATTCCATATTCAATATAGTCTAAGTCTTCCAAATGATAAAATAAGGCTATTTATACTAAGTAAATAAAAGAAGACTTTTTCTTTATAATTTTACCCTTAATGAGTAAGGTCCTTGTTTGGTTGCCTTCTTTTCAAATCCTTGAATTCAAGTAGTAGCCATTTGCACAAATGGCCTCTTTTCATCCTTCTTATTACCTTGAGAGACCTTCCACACATTGTAATCCTTTCTTTGGTGACCCTCAAGCTCCTCTAATGCTTTCTTATTCATGAACATTGCTTTTAGGTCTTGCAGATCTTTGGCTTGACTCCTTGTGAATGGAATTGAGGGGTATATGCCACTCATGTTGGTGCCATCTCTATTTTGTATGTTATCTGTCCTTCGTTGAACATTGTGCACCTTGACTAAGGCAAAAAGCCTAAGTTGGAGGTGACTACGAAAAGTGGCCCTGGTTTTGAGGATATATACTATGCACCTCAACTTAGGCCAAAATCCTAAGTTGAGGGTGGCTGGTGTAAGGATGAATCATAAAAGGGGGAGGAAAGAATTGATAAGGAGAAAAAGGAAAAATCATGTACTGGGTGCAAGAAAAATAAGCAATCCTTAATTATGTGCTAAAAAGAAAAAGAGAAGTGTAAAAGAAAGACAAAAGGCTAAAAATAATAAGAAAGCACCCAGAAAAGCTTAGGATAGGAGGAACGGAGAATAAGATGAAAATAGTAGAGTTGGTATCACAAAAGTGGAGCAAAACGCGATGTGAAGGAGGGCCTTTAGTCAGTATATTCCCAAAATACCCTACCAAATCCCCTGTGTCAATGTTACAAGCCTAGAAAGACCTAAAGTGATCCTAGTCCAAGTAGTTGAAGGTCATAGTCATGAGTATAGGGGAAAGACTATGGTATTAGGCATGATGCATGAATATCTTTTGTGAGAGTGAGCGATGTCAGATATGAGATTTCTTTCTATGAGGGCACTTGCATTGCATTATTAGCATTATACTTCTAACGACCCAAGCCTAGGACCTAGATGTGACATGGCGAATGGGAACCCGAAGGAACCCCAAACAAGCCTCTTAGCATATCAATTGCACATCCTAGGTCGTAGAAGCAAAATGACAACAACAAGAAATATAAATAAGGGAAACAGGACTAAGTGAAGTCTTGATATTTATAAAAACATAAAAGAGACAAACTCATAGCATAAGTACATCAATTATCAAACAACACCTCTAACATGGAATGGAGCAATGGCCAAGACACTTTCCGGGCTCACCCTCATAGTATCAAGTGTTCAACATAAAGAAAAAGCAAATGTCAGGAGTAACATAGATGGTGTCCTCGGACTTGAAGACTCACCAAAGCTTATCTCTAAAGTATCGAACTAGCCACATGGAGGATGATCGAGAGGTGCTCCGGTTCCTATATGATAATATCATGTGGACATAGAGTATGTGTTAGTACTTTTGAATGTACTAAGTATGTAGGATGCAATGCAACAAGACATAAGCCAACATAGTCAAAGTGCTTAATCATAAGTAATGGATAAGTATAATATCAATATGGAATGCATAATCAATGCTTGAAGTAAAATATGCTTGTAAATCATATAACTTTCAAAATATATAATACATGTGTGGGAAGAGACCATAACTGTCATGCCCTAAAGTCCCGTTAGGGCAGACTAGCACCCATTGTCGATAAGGCATTGGGGGAACCAACCTATATTTACATGCTTTCTATACATATTATAAGGGGTTCTATGTTTGACATGCCTTTAAGAAGATAAACAGTGATAGCAAGAAAAACATAAATGCATATGACTAGGCCATTGAGGCCATGATATTTAAAGTACGAGACATGGCCACACTTTACTTTACATAGTCTACAAAGCCTCTAGATAAGAGAAAAACATCTGATAAGGGTTGGGACAGGCCCCGCCCCAATTAACTATACAATGTAAATACATAAGCTCTAGACATGTAAAGCTCTGAAGCAACCTGAAGCTTAGTAACAACAGCTGAATGTCCTGTACTCCTACTAGGGGGATCTACTAGCACCTGTACATGCAACATGAAATGCAGGTACCCTATAAGGTATGTCAGTACGAGATAATGTACTGAGTATGTAAGGCAGGATATACTATATATAAAATAACAACTCAAATGAAACCATGCACTGGTGTGAAATTATGGACTACCTTTGGGTATACTATGGAATCATGTACTTTATGTTTTTTATATTACTTTACCTTTACTGTATAGTTTGTGCACAACTATAAAACAAATGACCAACTAATCAGTGGTAAAATGTATCAGGATCGTCCCTGGCTATGTTATTCCTTAACCCCTCAGGCTACCACCCGTAATAAGATTTTTCCCTGGCTGGGTGATTCTTCCACCCCTCGGGATATTGGGATCGTCCCTGGCTAGGTTCTTCCTTAACCCCCTTGGGCTACCACTGGTGATAGGATCAACCCTAGCTAGGTGATTCTTCCATCCCTCGGGCTATGACCTATCAATAAACAATATGCTTTACCTTTCAAGTACCTTTGAGATGGTTCTTTTTGGTGGTCACAATATTGAGCTGTAGGATTGTATATGTAGTATATGACATGTAGACAATTATACAAGACAATATGGCAATGAAAAAGAGTACGTTACATAAATAATAAAATGCGTATGAAATGAAACAACTTGTGAACTTTATCTAGTAACAAGAACCCATGTAACTTGGTATACAAGCATGTATGCAAATGTGAAAGTGACTATGTATGGAAGCATGTGAACATGTCAAAGAATGGAGACACGATTAATAGTTGTGTCGGAGTTGGCAAGTGCCTTTATGTGCTAAGGAGAGATCTATGTTTCATGCCAAGTGATACGAAATCAAGTAGCCGTACATACCTCGTTGTATGACCTCGTTACTACCTCGAGATAACCTTTCCTTCCTCCAAATACTTATATACAACATAGTAGGTGATATAACTAGCATTAATAGCCAATAATACACCTTGGCATCCCAATCACATAAGAAAACAATACATTGGCAGCAAGCGGGTGTTTATAACCCGAGCATATTCCTTTAACCTTTCCGCCCCTAATCGAATTTTCTAGTATACATTAGCATGTACACATTATGTACAGCCTATTTTAATGCCATACTGTCTTACAACAGCCCACAAAGCACAACACATCACAATTTCACACAACCTAAAAATGGACAGCATAATGTTACCTTCCTTCGCTACATTTCGACGTTGACAACTCCAAACCTATTCGAACTCTAACCAAACTATTCCAACAACATTTACACATATAAACAGACCTTAAATAGTCTTATAAGAGCACTTAATAAGTCATGAAGGACGTGGGCTAATAGCCTTATATACAACAGCCCGCAAGTTCCAATCAATATGATGCTTAAGATAACACAATAAAACGCTCTTGTTAAATGAAACCAAAATCAGGGTGGCGACCTTAAGGTGATGTTTATAACTCAAACCATGTTAAGAAGATCAAATTATTTTCATAATACAGCCCACTAACCATAGATAAGTCACTAAAACAAAAGGAAAATGTGCAGCAACTTTCAAAACAGAATTTCTACAGATTTTCCAGCACAAACATACTAGCATATGCTTCTTGTTTTTCATAAGAAACCATACTAAATACATGTGTAAACCTACTTACCGCTTACTTCAAGTTGTAAGTCTTGTCCAATAACCCTAGGAGAGTTGTTTAGCTGCTTTATAGGGTTAAGAAAAGTTGAGAGAACTTTGAAGATAAATCTATTTTTTTGTGAGTTCAAGTGAACAATGACTTTGTGGGAGCTGATTTGACCCTTTTTAAGGTGTGATTTTGGCCAAGATAATGAGTCGTTCTCAGCCTTATTTCACCTAGTAGGTGAGGAAGCTCCTTTATCCTTTCATTAGGGCATTTTGGGGCTCCAAATTGGTTGGACTTGGGCTGCCTATTTTCGGCTTTCTTCTTCACTTGGGTTGGGCCTAAAATATGCAAGAACTTGTGATGTCTTTGGTCCCTTTTAATATCCTTCTTGGGCTGATCATATAGTCCCTTTATGATACTAAAACATGGGCCAAAGTTACACCCTTAAAACAAACTTTATTCATAATCGAACTTGAACAAATTCGACGTCGAGCCTCATCTCCGTTTAACTAACAAATTTAAGCTAAGCAAGTAGGTGACTCACCTACTTGCTTCCTAAGTCCTACAAGCACCTCAATTCTCTCACTTCATTTTAAGGCCGTAATCTCCTTAATTCGACACAAAACATGTATACACTCGACCCTCTTAAGTGTTAGACGCACATATAGCCCATTAACACGAGATTCAAGAACTTTTAAAAATTAGCGCTAATTTGACCAAACCATGTCATGTTTCATTTGCATTGTACTAGTATTGTAAGGTGTGGGGTGTTATAATAACCAACATAGGTGTGGGGTGTTATAATAACCAACATAGACCAATCGAACTACTACTTGGAATCTATGGCATGTCACCCTCTTGTAAGGAGATTGAGGTATCCACCCCTCAATAACGTAATTGGGCATGTCACCCCCCAACAAGGTGATCAAGGTACTAACCCCTTAACATCGTGATTGGGCATTTCACCCCCAACAAGGTGGTCACAGTATGTCATATCTCAACATGGTGATTAGGCATATCACCCCCAACAAGGTGATTGAGGCATGTCACCCCCTCAACAAGTTGATTGGGCATGTCACCCTTTAAAACAGTGTGGTCTACTTGATCCACCACAGATACTTTTCATCAATTCAATGCATAAATGTAAGACCTTATTCATCATAAAGTTATTTGACTTATAAGCAATATAATAGATAAACAATAACATGAGAATCCTTGTCAAGACATTTTATGAAACACTTGATATGTTCATAATGCTTGTTCAAAATCATGCAATTCAAGTGTGAAATAATATGAGGAAACTCATTGTAAATTAATCCACTAACATATAGTAAAACCTCTTGTGGGATACCTTAATATCCTTTATCAAATCTCATCATAGATCATAATTTCATAGATCAAAACATGCATAGTCTTAATAGACAAGATCAATTCGTAATATAAGCTTGAAATAGATAGACATACATAATCGATCTACATTTCATAAAACACCAACATAATTTATAATCATAATCTGTAATAAGACATACCCATAGAAGAAATAACTTGAAAACATGCAATTTTTATAAAAAGGAAAATTGAGCTCCACTGGTCAAAGGACCTAATGGATGAAACCCACATACCTCAAGCTTGGATTTTCTTGAGATGAACCTGAAGAGAACTTGGAGATTGAAGAGAATCTTTGAGTTCTTAAGTTAGGCTTGAAATCCTTGTAATTTGAATGAAATATTTGGTTGTGTCTTTGTGAGGTTTGTGAGAGGGTCTTGAGTGATATAGAGTTAAAATATGGCTAAGCATGGGTGTTTTTACGAATAAGTAGGCATGGGGCTATGACCTTAATGCCCTTGGCTGAGGTATCCACCCCTCAACATGGTGATTGGGTATGTCACCCCCAACAAGATGATTGAGGCATGTCACCCCCTCAACTTGGTAATTAGGCATGTCACCCCTCAATAAGGTGGGTCTACTTGCAACACCATTAATACTTTTCATGAATTCAACGCCTACATGTAAGCCCTTAATCATCATAAAATCACTTGACTTGTAAGCCATGCTATAGATCATTAATAACTTGAGAATCCTTGTCAAGAAATTTTATCAAACACTTGGTGAGTTCATAATGCTAATTCAAAATCGTGCAATTCAAGAGTGAAATAGTATGACATCACTCAATGTCAGTCAATTCACCTATACACAATAATCCCTCATATAGGATATCTTGAAATCCATCATCAAACCTCATAATAGATCACACTTTCATAGCTCAAAACATGCATAGGCTTAATAGACAAAATCAATCCATGATATAAGCTTGATATAGATAAACATGCGTAATCAATCAATATTTCATAAAACCCCAATATAATTTATAATCAAAATCCATAATAAGAGATATCTATAGATGGTACAACTTGAAAACATGCAAATATCATAAAAAGGGAGATTTGGCTCCTTGGGTGAAAAAACCCATTGGATGAAAATCACATACCTCAAACTTGGGTTTTCTTGAGATGAGTTTGAAGAGAATCCTTGAGATCCAAAGTTAGGCTTGAAATTGTTGAAATTTGAATGAAATATTTGGTTAAGTCTTGTAGAGGTTTTAGAGAGGGTCTTGAGTGATATAAAGTTGAAAAATGGCTAAGTGTGGGCATTTTCATGTATAAGTACGCATGAGGTTATGACCCCAATGCCCTTGGCCAAAATGAAAAACTAAGGAAAAAGTTGAACTAGTCTGCGTTTGGTCCATGAAGGACAATTTAACACTGA
This sequence comes from Solanum clarkiae, assembly GCA_011800125.2. Classification (NCBI taxonomy): domain Eukaryota; kingdom Viridiplantae; phylum Streptophyta; class Magnoliopsida; order Solanales; family Solanaceae; genus Solanum; species Solanum clarkiae. Next base: position 18,443,054 of record JAABOM020000092.1, on the reverse strand, counting down.
TCTCCGCCCCTGGCATGTCGCAGCCAGGGCGAAGGATAGACGCTGTACAAGAAAAATTAGGGAAAATTATTTTTCTCTATGGGTTCTCTAAAATTCAGGTTATACCCATTTTACACTCAATTTTTCCCCTGATCGAGAATATGAATTCGAGTTTTTAATATCATGCACGAATTTTGAGATATACGGGAATTACAATTATGGGCATTTTCGAAGAATATTTTGGGGCGTTTCAATATCTCCCCATTGGGAATATTCATCTATGAATGTCAAGAAAACATGCATAAGAGAAGTAGTCATAAAGATATTAGCCTGATATGAATGCAACAAACACATCAAAACATCATCTTCAAAAATCTCAATATGAATGTCAAAATCACCATAAATTTGTCAACATAAACATGAATGCATGCAAAATGACATATATGCTGAAACTTAAGACTTGAAATCATATGGGGGACTTAAATTAGTACCTTTGACTTCAGTAGAGTGGAAGAGATATGGTTATCACTTTCTCATGTCTGAGTTGGCTTCCCATGTGGCACTTTCAACTTGTTCGTTCCTTTAAGGGACCTTGACGGAAGCTACATCTTTGTTTCTCAACCTCTTCACTTGTCTATCTAAAATCTCCACTGGCTCCTCCTCATTAGTCAAGTTATCTTCTACAACACCCCCAACATCCAAGGGCACTATAACACTTGGGTCACCCACACACTTTCTCAACATGGATAAATGAAAGGTCGGATGAACCAGATTCATCTCCATAGACAACTCCAACTCATATGCAACCTTACTCACTCTCCTCAAAACTTTATAAGGACCCACAAACCTTGGGCTCAAGTTTCCTTTTTGCTAAATCTAACCACACCCTCCGTAGGAGAGACTTTAAAGTAAACCCAATCACCAATACTAAACTCAAAATCTCTTCTCCTCACATCAGAGTAGGACCTTTGTCTACTTTGGGCTGTTTTCAATCTCTATCTTATCAACGTCACCTTCTCTAAGACTTCCATGACCAAATTCTGGCCTAGCAAAGCCATCTCCCCCACTTCAAACCACCCAACTAGGGATCTACAATGCTTACCATAAAGAGCTTCAAATGGGCCCATACCAATGCTTAAGTGGTAGCTATTATTGTAAGCAAATTCAGTTAGTGGAAGAAGTTCATTTCAACTACCCTTAAACTCCAAAACAAAAGTTCTAAGAATATCCTCAAGAGTTTGGATAGTCATCTCGGCTTGACCATCCATTTAAGGATGAAAAGTCATGCTAAGATTAACCTTGGTACCAAGTCCGCTTTGGAAGGACCTCAAAAAGTGAGAAGTGAATTGAGCACCATGATCAGAAATGATAGACAAAGGCACCCTATGCAATCTAACCAACTCCTGAATATACAACTTGGTATAATCTTCAGCATCATAAGTATTTTTGACCGGTAAGAAGTAAGACAACTTTTTCATTCTATCCATTAAAAACCAAATAGAGTAAAAATGGTTGCTAGTATTAGGCAACCCAACCACAAATCCATGTTGGTCTCCTCCCACTTCCAAATAGGAATCTCTATATCTTGGGCTAGGCCACCCAAAATTTGATGTTTGGGTTTCACTTGTTGGCAGCTATGACATCTGAATATGAACTTTGCAATGTCCCACTTCATGCCATCACACCAATACACCTCCCTCAAGTCACTATAAATCTTTGTGGAACCAAGCTGAATAGAATAGGATTAATTATGGGCCTCGTTCAAGATCAATTCTTTCAAATCATCCATAGTTGGTACACAGAATCTACCTTGATACTAAGGGCACCATCCCACCAGGAGAAAACCTCCACCTTACCATCTCTCACCAAGGCCTTAAACTCTAGTAAGGCGGGATCAAGATCTTGTTTTACCTTTACCTCCTTAATCAAGGAAAACTTAGAACCATCAACAACCACTACACCACCGTTATCAATTTCATCCAACCTAACCCTTAATCTAGCCAACCGGTTAACCTCTCTAGCCATCTCCTTCCCACCATCATCAACATAAGCTAGACTACCCATAGAAATCCTACTTAGAGCATCAGCCACAACATTGGCTTTGCCGGAATGATAATGCACACTCATATCATAATCTTTAAGGAGCTCTAACCAACTTCTTTGTCTCGAGTTAAGATCATTTTGGGTGAACACATATTGGAGACTCTTTTGGTTGGTAAACATATCAACGTGAATCCCATACTAGTATTAACACCAAATTTTCAAAGCAAATACTATGGCCGCCAATTCAAGATCATGGGTAGGATAATTCTTCTCATTCACCTTAAGTTGTCTAGAGTCATATGCTATCACCTTACCACTTTGCGTCAAAGCACCCCAAACCAATTCTTGAGGCATCATAATATATAACAAATCCTTTCAACCCTCCAGGTAGAGCCAAGATAGGAGTGGAGACAACCTTATCTTTCAAAGTTTGGAAACTCTTGTCACATTCATCAGTTCATGCAAAATTTGCCTTCTTTTGGGTCAACTTAGACATGGGAGAAGCAATAAAAGAGAAACCGTTCACAAACCTCCAGTAATAACCTGCCAAACCCAAGAAACTTCTAATGCCCGATGGAGTCAAAGATCTAGGCTGATTTCTAATCACCTCAATCTTCTTAGGATCCATATTATGCCATCACCTGATGCTACATGCCGAGAGAAGCAACCTCTTTGAACCAAAAATCACATTTTTCATATTTGGCATACTGCCTCTCCTCCCTCAAGATTTGCAGCACCACCCTTAAGTGATTCACGTGCTCCTCCTCACTATGGAAATAAATCAAGATATTATCAATAAAAACCACCACAAACAAGTCAAGGTAGAGCTTAAAGATCCTATTCATGATTTATAAATATAGCTGGTGCATTAGTCAATCTAAAGGATATATCCACAAACTCAAAGTGCCCCAAACCTAGTTCAGAAAGCTGTCTTGGGAATGTCACACTCCCTCACATTGACTTGGTGATAGATGGATTGAAGATCAATCTTAGAAAAGTTACTAGCTCCTTGAAGTAGGTCAAAAAGGTCATCAATACTTGGTATAGGGTACTTGTTCTTTATGGTGACTCTATTAAGTTGCTGGTAATCAATGCACATTCTAAGAGAACTATCCTTTTCTTCACAAATAACACCGGTGCATCCCAAGGTGACTTACTCGACCTTATTAAACCTTTCTCCAACAAATCCCTCAATTGCTCCTTCAGCTCCTTCAACTCCGCCGGTGCCATAAGGTAAGGGGGAATGGAAATGGGTTGAGTATTAGGAAGGAGGTCTATAACAAAGTATATTTTTCTTGCTGGAGGAACACCGGAAAGCTCATCGGGAAAGACATCGAGAAACTTATTAACCTCCTAAGCTGACTCAATAGGAAGGACTTTGGACTCAACATCCCTAACCCTCACAAGATGATAGAGACAACCTTTGGAAATCAACCTTTAGGCTTTAAGGCAACAAATGGATCTACCCTTGACCACCACGTTACAACTTTCACACTCAAGGACAAACTCATTAGGGAATAGGAATTTAACCCTATGGGTCCTAAAATCAGTAGAAGCATAATATTCATGCAACTAAACCATCCTAAGAATGACATCAAAATCCACCATATCTAATTCAAAAAAATAAGAAGGTATGATTTTATGCAAGATGAACATGGGAAAATTTCTATAGAATCTTTTAGCAACAATGGACTCACCAACGGGGGTAGACACTTCATGAGGTTCACATAACAATTCGGGACTAACATGACGCTTTTTGGAAACAAAAGGAGTAATAAATGAAAGAGTGAAACTCTGTTCTATCAATATATACATATCAAAATCAAAAACCTTTAATATACCAATGATGACATTGGGAACCTCATTCACCTCTTGTCTCCCTTGAAGAGCATAGGATCTATTTTTCCTTGGAGCACCCCCTTATGGCCTCCTCTTTCCTTTTGACCCGTATTTACACCTTGGCCTTATAGACGACCATCTCTACTTTTGTTTTGAGTACGAGGACAATCAATCACCTTATGACCCACTTCAGTACAATCATATCAAGCATTGGAGTTCTTCAAACAAGGGCCATTTTTGTTCCTACCATATCTTTGGCACATATGGTTAGGCACCCCACCACCACCACCTTAGAATCTTGGATTTTCATTAGTAAACCTCCTATTAGGAGCATTGAAAGGCCCTTGGCCTTGGAACTTATGTCCTTGAGGAAATCGGCCACCCTTGGAACCTCGAAATCCACCTTCAAAACGATCCCTCTTTGACTCATCACTTCTATTTTTTCTAAGCTTTTCCCCCTCTAGTTGTTTGGCATATGCCATGAGGCCGAACAAATCCATATCACCTATTATCAGGGCTGTACGAAACTCCTTATTAACCTAGTCAAACACACCCGACATAAATTTGTTCAGCCTTGGATCTCAATTTAGCAAACAATTATAGGGCATACTTGGAGAATTGGTTGAACATAAGGGCGTACTCCCTCAGACTCATGGAACCTTGCGTAAGGTTCATAAACTCCATCATTTTAGCCTCCCTTAGCTTGATAGGATAGAACCAACTGAGAAATGCGGCTTTGTACTCCTCCCAAGAGATAACATCATCATATCTCCTCTCAATTTCTATTGGATGAACCAAATTTAGGCCACACCTTTGAGTTTATAGGTCACTGACTTCGTTTTCTCCTCCGAATTAACCCCCATAATAGATACCACCTTGTAAACCTCATCTATGCACTCGTGGGGATCTTCATCCATCTTGGATCCATTAATCTCCAGCGGGGCCATTCTAGTGAAATGCCTCACCATAGAAGCTGGAGTGGGAGCATGAGGGGCTTGGGCCCCTTTGTGAATTTGATTGGTCATAGCAGGAGCTAACATTGTAATAGCATCCTGGAATTCATCTTCGGCTGCCCCTCCACCTGGAGGAGTTTGAGGAGCGGGAGGGGACAGTTGCTCCTCGAGTGTATAGGCTGTCGTTAGTGTCCCTATTGGAATCGGCATGATCTAGAAGAGGAAATAGCATTCGTTAAGGGAAAAGCCTTACACTCACATCTAAAGCATGATATAGACCGTGAAAAAGTGAAATATTTCCTAAAACAACCTATAGCCTCCCATTCATAGTTGTGGCGCTCTTCACAACCATGAATAAGACTCTAATCGACGTGATGTGTAGGATTTCAAGGAGCATTAACAACCTAGTGCTCTGATGCCAAGTTCTTCATGACCAAAGCCTTAGGCCTAGATGTGACAAGGCGAATGGGAAACTCAAAGGAATCCCAAACAAACCTCTTAGTAATCACACATCCTTGGTTGCAAAAGCAAAATAACAACAACAAGAGATATAAATAAGGGAAATGAGACTAAGCGAAGTCTTGATATTTATAAAAGAATAAAAGAGTCAAACTCATTGCATAAGTACATTAATTATCCAACAACACCTCTAACATGGAAAGGTGTGGGGGCCAAGACACTTTCTGGGCTCACCCTCATAGTATCAAGTGTTCAACATAAAGAAATAGAAAATGGAAAGAGTAACATAGATAGCATCCTCGGACTTGAGGACTCACCAAAGCTTATCTCCAAAGAACCGAACTAGCCATGTGAAAGATGATTGAGAGGTGTTTTGGTTCCTACATGGTAATATCATGTAGGCATAGAGTATGCCTTAGTACGTTTGAACTTACAAAGTATGTAGGTTACAATACAACAATACATAAGCCAGCATAGCCAAAATGCATAATCATAAGCAATGGATAAGTATAATATCAATATGGCATGCATGATCAATGCTTGAAGTAAAACGTACTTATAAATCATATAACTTGAAAAATTATATAATATATGTGTGGGAAGAGACCATAACCAACATAGACCAAGAGAACTACTACTCGGAATCCAATACATGTCACCCCTTTGTAAGTTGATTGAGGTATCCACCCCTCAACAAGGTGATTGGGAATGTCACGCCCCAACAAGGTGATCGATTTATCCAACCCTCACATAGTGATTGGGCATGTCAACGCCTAACAAGGTGATCGAGCTATCCACCCCTCAACATGGTGATTGGGCATGTCACCCCATAACAAGCTGGTCGAGGTATCCACCTCTCAACATGGTGACTGGGCATGTCACCCCCAATAAGGTGTGGTCTACTTGCAACACCATAGATATTTTACATCAATTCAATTTATTTATAAAAGTCCTTAATCATCATAAAGTCACTTGACTTGTAAACTATGTAATAGATTATCAAAAACTTGAGAATCCTTGTCAAGAAATTTTATCAAACACTTGGTGGGTTCATAATTCTGGTTAAAAAATCATACAATTCAAGAGTGAAATAGTATGAGAAACTCAATATCAATCAACCCATCAACAGATAGTAAAACCCCCATGTAGGATATTTTGAAATCAATCATCAAATCTCATAATAGATCATGGTTTTATTGCTCAAAACATGAATTGAAATGACCCCAAAAAGTGCTCCAAAATGTTCCTCGAAAATGCCAATAATTGTAATTTTTATATATCTCAAAATGCATTTGTGATATCAAAAATCTGACTTCATATTCTTGATTAGGGGAGAAACAGAGTGAGAATTGGATCTAACTCCGATTTTGGAGCAATCGTAGCAAAATTTTGTTTTCATAAAAGTTTCACTTCCAGAGGTTCTTCGCGTTGACTTAGCGATGTGACCCATCACGGAGTAGTGTATTCTGTTGCCAGTTTTTCAGTTTCGGCCTAAGACTTTAGGATATTAGGCCTAAGTCTTCCCATGCGTAAATACACTTATGCTTAGTTATTTTTAACCTCATATCATGCAAGACATTCCCCAAAATCCTCTCTAACACTTAGACAAATAATTCACCAAAATTTCAAGTGTCCTACTCTCATTTCGTATCTAAGAATTTTATTCAAACTTCAAGTTCTCAAATAAATATTAAACAAGGAAACCTCCAAAGTTGAGGTATATGGGTTTCAACCATTGGTTCCTTTCACCCATGGTGCCCAATCTTCCTTTTTACATAAATTGCATGTTTCTAAGTTGATTTACTTGTGGGTATTACTTATTATGAATTTGACTATGAGCTATATTGGGATTTCGTAAAAGTTTGACTGTTTAAGCATGTTTTGAACTATGAATCTATGATCTATTTTGAGATTTGATGAAGGGTTTCAATGTGTATTTCATGAAGGTATTACCAAGTATTGGTCGGTTGATTTACTTCAAGTATTTTTGCATGATTTCACTCTTGAATTGCATGGTTTTATACTAGCATTACACACCCGCCAACTGATTGATAAAATGTCCAGTTAAGGTATCTTGAGTCGTTGAAAGCCTAATGCACGGTCTATGAGTTAAGTGACCTTATGATGATGAAAGGAATGTATGTCCTAGTTGTTAGCATCAAAATTATCTATAGTGTTGCAAGTTTACCATACCATATATGAGGCATATGTACCTCATCCACCTTGCTGGGTGGTGGCAATCCCGTACTACCATACATGAGGTGTATGTACCTCATCCACCTTGCTGGGTGGTGGAAATCCCGTACTACCATAGATGAGGGGTATGTACCTCATCCACCTTGTCGGGTGGCGGCAATCCCATACTATAGTAGATGAGGGGTATATACCTCATCCACCTTGTCGGGTGGTGGCAATCCCGTACTACCAAAGATGAGGGGTGTGTACCTTATCCACCTTCTGAGCGGGTGACATGCCTTGGATTCCAAAAACTAAGTTGCTTTGTCTATGATGATGGTATCTTCCTACAAATGTAATATATTCTATATAAGCATGCTTTACTTCAAGCATTGTTCATGTATGCCAAGTTACTAATATACTACCTCTTGCTTATGATTATGCATTTCTATTATGTTGCCTATCTCTTGTTGCATTACATCCAACATACTTAGTACATTCAAACATACTAACGCATACTCTATGCCTACATGATTTTACCATGTGGATACCGGAGTTCCACTTGATCACCTACCTCCACTTCGAGGATGATATCTTTTAATCTTATGTTATGAAAAGACTCTCTCTTTCTTTTATTGTATACTTTTTACTATGTAGGTGAGCCCAGAAAGTTGTCTTGGCCCCCGCTCAATTCTAAGTTTAGAGGTGTTGTTGGACAAGTGATGTAATGATGCTTTGAGCTTGACTCTCTTGACTGTTGTATGTTTTTAAGCTATGAAACACTCCCTTAGCCCCTTTACCCTTATTTTATGTTCTATTGTTGTTTAATTGCTTCCCGACCAAGGATGTGTAATGATATGTTAAGCGGATTATTTGGGGCCCCTTCAAGTTCCCCATTTATCGTGTCACGTCTAGTCCCTAGGTTCGGATCGTGAAAATACGGTATCAGAGCACGAGGTTGTTATTGGTACTCGCCATCCATCACATCACTTTTAATTAAAGTCTTGTTCATGGTTGTGAAATGCACCACAACTATGAGCAAGAGCTATGAGGCATTCTAGGAAATGATTCTCTTCTTCTTAATCTTTATCGTGCTATAGAAGTTAAGGTAAGGTTTTCCCATAATGAATTTTCTTTGCTATGCTAGATCGTGTCTATCCTAAGAGGAAGAAGAGCCTGCACTCCTGAAGAACAACTATCTCATGAAGAGTTTCGGGATGCTATTGCCATGCTAGCTCAAGTCATGACCAATCAAATCAACCAAGGGGCCTATGCCTATCATGATCCTACACCAACATCTAGGGTAAGAGATTTCCTAAAGATGAACCCACCGGAGTTCAATGGGTCTAAAGTGGATGAGGACCCTCAAGAATTTATTGATGAGGTGTACAAAGTGTTGTCTATCATGGGGGTTATATCTGAGGAGAAGGCAGGGTTGGCGGTATACCAACTCAAGGAGGTGGCTCAAATATGGTATTTCCAATTGAAAGAGGAGAAGGGGAACAACAATGTGATTCTTTAGGAGGAGTTTAAGGTGGTTTTTCTTGATCGGTTCTTCCCTCTTGAGCTTAGGGAGGCCAAAATGATGGAGTTCATGAATTTAAAGCGAGGGTCTACGAGTGTGAGGGACTATGCCCTCAAGTTCAGCCAACTCTCCAAATATGCTCCACAACTAGTTGCCGACCCGAGGTCTATAAAGAATATATTTGTGATAGGTGTATCTGATTTGGTGAATGAGGAGTGTAGTGCCACCATTTTGATAAGGGACATGAATTTGTCCCGCCTAATGATATATGCGGAACAATTGGAAGGGGAGAAGCTTAGAAAAAGGAGGAGTGGTGAGACCAAAAGGCCCATTTTGATGGTAAATTCCAAAGTCTCAAAGGAGGCTAGTTTCATCAAGGCCAAGGGTCTGCTTATGCTTCTAATAGGAGTTTTTCCAATGACAACCCAAGGGTCCAAGGTGATACTGGGGTGGTGCCTAATGCTATGTGTCCAAAATATGGTAAGGGTCGTAATGGCTTATGATTGAGGCATACTAATGCTTGTTGTAGTTGTGGGGAAGTGGAGCATAAGGCAATGGATTGCCCTTGTAACCTGAACCAGGCTAAGGATGTTCATCCATAAGGTGCTAATGCAATTCCTAGGGGGAGAGCTGGCCAACATAATTGGTGCCCCAAGGAACAATCGGTTCTATGCACTTCAAAGAGACAAGGGGTAGATGAGGTGTCCGATGTCGTCACTGATATGTTAAAAGTATTTGATTTTGATATGTATGCATTGATAGACTCAGGTTCCACTCTTTCTTTTGTTACTCCTTTTGTTGCCAAAAAGTGTCATGATAAACCTGAATTGTTGCGTGAACCATATAAGGTGTCTACTCTACTTGGTGCATCCGTTGTTGCTAGAAAAGTCTATAAAAATTGTCCCATTTACATTTTGCATAAAATATTTCCTTGTAATTATGTTGAGTTGGATATGGTGGATTTTGATGTCATTCTTGCGATGGATTGGTTGCATGCATACTATGCTTCTACTTATTGTAAAACATGTAGATCAAATTCCAATTCCAAAATGAACCCGTTCTTGAGTGAGAGTGTCATGATGTGATGGTCAAGTGTAGATTCATTTCTTGCATTAAATCCCATAAGTTGATTTCTAAGGGGTGTCTCTATCGTGTTGTAAGGGTTAAGGATGTTGAGTCCAAGGTCCTTCCTATAGAGTCGGTCCCGGTGGTTAATGAGTTTCTTGATGTCTTCCCAAATGACCTTCCTGGAGTTCCTCTCGAAAGAGAAATAGATTTTAGTATAGACTTCCTCCCGATACTCAACCCATTTCTGTTCCCTCTTACCATACGGCCCTGACAGAGTTAAATGATTGAAAGAGAAATTGAGGAATTTGTTGGAGAAGGGTTTTATTGTTCCTGGCCAATCAACTTGGGGTGCACCAGTGCTATTTGTGAAGAAGAAATATGTGTCCATTAGAATGTTCGTTGACTACCGGCAACTTAACAGGGTCACCATAATGAATAAGTACCCTCTACCAAGGATTGATGATCCATTTGACCAACTTCAAGGGGCTAGTCACTTGACTAAAATTGATCATCGTTCCGGGTATCACCAAGTGAAAGTGAGGGAGTGTGACATTCCTAAGATGGCCTTACGGACTAGGTATGGGCATTATGAATTCATGATTATGTCTTTTATTTTGATCAATGCACCGATTATTATCATGGATCTTATTAATACAGTCTTTAAACCCTACTTTGATTTGTTTGGGGTAGTTTTTATTAATGATACTTTGATTTGTTCTCATAGTGAGGAGGAGCATGTGAGTCATTTGAGGGTGGTGCTACAAACATTAAGGGAATATAAGTTGTATGCTAAGTATGAGAAATGTGAGTTTTGATTACAAGTGGTTGCCTTTGTAGGTCAACTGGTGCAGGGGGATGGTATTAAGGTGGACCTTAAAAGGACATAGGTGATTAGAAATTAGAAGCTTCTTGTGCTTAGCGGGTTATTACCAGTAGTAATAGCATCATACGAAGTTGTACTTCTTTGAAGGACAAGGATGAAAAGGATGAAGCTTTAGAAAATCAAAGGAGGTCCATAAGAAGATCTCAATCCAAAAAGTTTAATGACAAGCTCAATGGGGTTCGATTGCAAATTCAAAGTTATCTTGTTGAGGAAGAAGAGCTAATGCTCAAGAAGGATGAATTGTCCAAATGGTACAATTGTTTGGTGGCCTAAATTCAAGTCCAAGATTAAGAATTTTAAGGTTAAATTTTGTGCATATAAGGCCAAGAAGAGTCCAAGAATCAGCCACAACAAAGGTTGCTTTCTACCTAAGTTTGCAGAGAAGACTAGTCAAAATTTTCAAATTTGGCAAGACAATTTTCCTAGTTGAATTTTACCTTATTTCCATATTTATATATAGGTTATTAATGTTTTCCTATTTAAGATATCCTAGTACCATTTAATGCTTTCCCAGAACTACTAGGTCTATTCATAGTTAAGATAACTTTATTTTCTTTCTAGAGTAGGATTTACCTTGTAATTTTCTTTCTAGGTTTTGGTTACTCCTTGAGCCTAACCTAAGGATTTTTAGACATCCAAGGACCTTATAATATATATAGGAGTCTTTTTTATTTCACTAAAGACAATTAGATTGATATTAATAATATTTGAGAGACTTCTATTGAACCTTTGTGACTTATTCTTTGAGAATTTATCTTTAGACCTTTACTAGTTCATAATTTGAGGTTTGAAGTACTTTCTTCTTCTGATATCTTTTATTTCTTTTTGGTACTCTTTAGAAGGTGAGTAGTTCACAAGATAATTACTGTCTTTACTTACTCATAAAGCAGTCAAGATCTGGATCTAATATTTTGATTCGTTTTCTTAAGTAAAGGTGTTAGATTTCTTCTAAAGATCTTTATGTTGTTACTTGGATCTTGTCAAGGCCTTAGATTATGAATTTCTTGGAAATCCTTGGATCTTTCATTTGAATTTCCGATATCTTCAATTAGTTTGTTATCTTTCTTTTTTTGTTGTTGCTTCCGCAATCTAGTATTCACTCCATCTTAGTATTGTGTCTAACCTCGATCCTATCAAGTGGTATAAAAAATGGTTCTACCAAGATTCCCTTCTTGGTAAATTTTGGGATTTCTTAAATATAAATGGTAAAAAAAAAAGCAAAAGGAGAAAAGGGAAAAAAGTTAAAAAAAAAAGTTTTTTCAAAAAAAGGAGATAACGTGCTCTCCAAGAAATCCATTTACTTACCATCAAAATCATGCATTAGTGTTTCCAAATAAAAAGGAAATAAGAAGAGGGGATTCTAAATCATTGAGGACACGAGAAATATTTTTCTTATTCTTATATAATTGTAAGTAAGTTCTTTATTATTCGTGTTTTGTTTCAACTAAATCCTACTTGTTCTAGGACTAGTTCTTTACTTTCTTTTGTGCCCCAAAAATCTATACTTTATTACTAAGAACTTGATAGTTGTTTGGGTTTAATTATAAGTCTACAAAGTACTCTTGTTCAAAAGGGGAAACAGGTAAGTGTGTATGAATTTAAAAGAGCGTAAAAGCCACATTAAGTGTGTGATTGATATTTTCCTTTAAGATATTTAATTCAGGTGGTGATGAAGAAAGGGCTTGTTTAGAAGCTGAGACCAAAAGAAGGAATGACTTCACCCTTCAAGCTATGCACCAAGAGTTTGAGAGATGGAACCTTAAATTTCTAAAGATGAGAATATGATTACCAAGCAGAATGAGACCATAGCTGCAATTAGGAGGGAGAATAATGTTGTACCACCCAATAATGTTAGACCCCAAGTTAGAAGAAATGTACTCCATGTCCCTTTTGTAAATCTTGAATATGATAATGATGATTTTGATGGTGAACTTAATCTAGAAAGAAGAGATAGGAGAGGACAAAGAGGTAGAGTAGAAGATGATAATATAAGTAGTGTAAAAATGAAGATTCCAACTTTCAAGGGGACATGGGACACAGACTTGTACCTTCATTGGGAGAGATGAGTTGAAGCCATCTTTGAATGTCATAACTACTCTGAGAGTAAGAATGCTAAACCAGTTATTGTTGAATTTTCTGATTATGCTTCTTATTGGTGGATAAAGCTTGCTGGAGATAGAGTGCAGGATTAGCCACAACCTATTGCCATGTAGGCAAAGATAAAGAGGGTGATGAGGAAGAGTTTTATGCCATCATATTTTCAAAGAAAGCTGCAATCTCGCCTTCAACACTTGAAGCACAATTCCCTGTTGGTGGATGAGTACTTCAAAAGCATTTATTGGTTATGATCCAAGCTAATTGCATGGAGGAAGAAGAAGCTAACATGGATAGATTTTTAAATGGTTTAAATTCTTAACCAGCTAATGTAGTAGAGATGCAATAGTATGTAACTTTAGATGAGCTAGTTGATTTGTCTATTAAAATAGAAAAAAAATCAAGAAAAAGCAGCAACCTAACTCATGGAGAAATCGTCCTAACTCAATCTCTAAGAAGCCATTCTCAAATCAAGAGGAAAAAGCTCCGTCTAAACCTCAAGAAGAATGAGGTAAAGGTAAAGTTGATGAGGGAGGTAAAACCTTCAATCTCAAGTCATCTAAAACTTCTAGTCTATTTAATGTCATAAATATCATGGGCAGAGTCATATGATGCATGAATATCCAAGTAGAAGAAACATCATATTTACAGAGAATGGAGAATATGAGAGTGAAAAAAGTGAGGGGGAAGAAGAAGTGGGAGGAGGTGTAAGTGAGGAAGATGATTTAGAAGTTCCTGATGATGGAATAATTAGAGTGATTAGGAGAATTATGACTATCAATTTGAGTAGTAGTGATGAATGACAAAGGGAGAATTTGTTCCATACAAGATAGGGATAATGGGGAGGACTTATTCTATGATTACTGATGGGGGAAGTTATGCAAATATGGTGAGTTCATTTTTGGTAGATAAGTTAGGATTTGCATGCATGAGACACTCTACCCCATATAGGCTCCAGTGGTTGGATGATAGTGGGGAGGTCAAAGTAAACAAACAATTCATGATTTCATTTAATGTTGATAGGTATGGAGATGAAATTTTTTGTGATGTAGTTCCCATGCAAGCATTTCATGTTTTACTTAGCTGACCTTGGTAATATGATAGGGGTACTACTCATCATGGGAGAAAGAATAGGTACAGTCTTCTGTATAATGGTAAGAAATTTACTCTTGCACTATTCTAGCTTTCACAAGTATTTGAAGATCAGAAATGATTGAGGGAAACAATGGGAAAGCAAAGAGGAGAGATAAAAAGTGAGCTTGAGGGAAAAGAAAAGGTCCAAGAGATAGAAAAAAAGAGATACAACCAAAAGAAAGAGAGAGAGGGCTGCAAACTAACTAAAGAGATAAAATAGGGTTTGAGTGAAAAAATAAAAAGTTTTGGTGAGAGGAAAGAGGCTAAGGATAAGAAAAAAGAGAGTCTTTATATAAAATCCAAAGAGTGTTTGAATTCTAGAAAAGAGGGACTGCCCATAGTACTACTTACTCACAAAGAAGTGTTGATTAACTTTGAAGAACTAACTCCTTCTTCACCAAATAATGTTTCGTCTCTTTTGCAGAGTTTTGAAGATGTTTTTTCTGATGATACTCCAAAGGGGTTTCCACCTTTGATAGGGATTGAGCACCAAAAAGACTTTGTGCCTGGGTCTCAACTACCTAATAGGCCTGCCTATAAGAGTATTCCTGAAGAGACGAAGGAACTACAAAGCCAAGTTGAAGAATTGCTTAAAATGGGTTTTGTTCGAGAGAGCGTAAGCACATGTTCTGTTCCCGTCCTATTGGTACCCAAAAAGGATGGAACATGGAGGATATGTGTGGATTGTAGAGCCATCAAGAAGAAAACAGTAAAGTATTGCCATCCTATCCCTCGTCATGATGATTGACATATGGATGCAAAATCTTTTCTAAAATTGATCTTAAAAGTGGTTACCATCAGATTCATTTGAATCATGGAGACGAATGAAAAACTGCTTTTAAGACCAAATATGGACTTTATGAGTGGTTAGTTATCCCTTTTGGCTTAACAAGTGCACCCAACACATTTATGAGACCAATGAATCATGTTTTTAAAGATTTTAATGGAAAATTTATTGTGGTGTACTTTGATGTCATCTTGATCTTTTTCAAAATCTTTATAAACACTTAGAGCACCTAAAACAAGTTTTTGAGGTCCTTAGAAATCAATGCTTATTTTCCAATCTAAAAGAGTGTACTTTCTATGTGGATCATGTAATTTTCTTATGTTTTGCGGTCAGTTCTAAGAGAGTTGAAGTAGATGGTGATAAAATCAAAGCAATTAAAGAATGACCTAGACCTAATAATATAACTGAAGTTAGGAGTTTTCATGGACTTGCTAGTTTTTATAGGAGGTTTGTGAGGGACTTTAGCACCATTTTCATGGGGAAAGGAACAAGATGATGCATTTAGCTTGCTAAAAGAAAAATTTTGTTTTTCTCCTCTTTTGCAATTACCTGATTTTTCTATGTCTTTTGAAGTTGAGTGTTATGCCTCTGGTGAGGGCATAGGCGATATTTTGATGCAAGACTCCAAGCTAATTTCCTACTTTAGTGAAATTCTAAGTGGAGCAACATTGAACTACTCAATTTATGATAAGGAGTTATATTCCTTGGTAAGGGCATTAGCTACATGGAATCACTATTTGTGGCCTCGAGAATTCATGGTCAAGACTGATCATGAGTCATTGAAGTACTTGAAGAGACAAGGAAAATTTAATTGCAGGCATGCTAAATAGGTGGAGTTTATTTAAACTTTTCCTTATGTAATTCCCTACAAACAAGGAAAAAAGAATGTGGTTGCTGATGCGCTCTCAAGAAGGTATGTTTTTATATCAACTCTTACTTTATAGTTGTTGGGTTTTGACCAAATCAAGTTACTCTATGCTTATGATTCTACTTTTGGTAAATCTTTTGATGAATGTAAGTTGGGTCCTTTTGAGAAATTTAGTCTTCAAGATGAATTTCCATTTAAGGAAAATAAGTTATGTGTACCTAACTGCTCTTTGCGTAACTATTTGTTACGGAAGCATATTATGGAGGCCTAATGGGACACTTTGGACTGCCTAAAACTTTAGAAATACTTTCTGAACATTTTTATTGGCCTAGAATGAGAAAGGATGCTGAAAACCTGTGTTCTCATTGTCTTGAATGTAAACAACCAAACTCTAGAACATTGTCGTGTGGTCTTTATTCTCCTTTACCTACTTCTAGTTCTCCTTGGATTGATATTTCTATGGACTTCATATTGGGTCTTCTAGGACTAAATATGGTAAGGATAGTACATTTGTGGCAGTAGACAGATTTTCTAAAATGGCTCCTTTTGTTCCATATAAAGAGACTAATGATGCATCTCGTGTGGCTGACTTGCTTGTAAAAGAACTGGTTAAATTACATGGAAAACCTAGAACTATTGCTAGAGATAGGGATTCCATGTTTTTAAGTCACTTTTGGAGAATTCTTTGGGGAAAATTAGGGACTAAATTGCTATTTTTCACATCTCGTCACCCCCAAACTTATGGGAAAACAGAAGTAGTTAATAGAACTTTAGGGAATCTGTTTAGGGCTGTTTTGAGAGGAAAATTGACTTCTTAGGAAGTTTACTTTCCTAATGTGGAATTTGTTTATAATAGGACCTTTCATTCTTCTACTGGTAAGACTCCATTTGAAGTTGTATATGGATTCATCCCCCTTACCCCTTTTGACTTACTGCTTTTACCTACTAATAATTTTTCTAATCTTGATGGTAGAAAAATGGCTGACATGATAAAGAAGATTCATGAACAAACAAGATGTGCAATTGAAAAGAAAAATAAGGAAGTTGCATTGGGAAGGAATGAAGGAAGAAAATATGTCGTGCTTAAACCTGGCGACTTGATTTGGGTGCATATGAGAAAGGAAAGATTTGCTTCCAAAAGAAAGACCTAGAAAGATCCTAGAGGAAGTGGCCAGTACAAAGTCCTTCAAAGGATTGGAGACAATGCTTATAAACTTGATCTTTCTGGTGAGTTCCAAGATAATGCTACTTTTAATTATTTTGATCTTTTGCATTTTGATGCAGACTTAAATTTAAGGACGAATTCTCTTGAAGAAGAAGGGAATGATAGCATCATACGATGCTCTACTTCATTGAAGGACAAGGATGAAGATTTAGAAGATCAAAGGAGGCCCATAATAAGATCTCAAACCAAGGAGTTTAAAGATAAGCTCAACAGGCATCAATTGCAGATCAAAGGTGTCTTGCTGAGGAAGAAGAGCTAAACCCCAAGAAGGATGACTTGTCCAAATGGTAAAATTATTTGGTGGCCCAAATTCAAGTCCAAGATAAAGAATTTTAGGGTTAAATTTCATGCAAATAAGGCCAATAAGAGTCCAAAAATCAGCCAAAACAAAGGTTGCTTTCTTCCTAAGTTAGCAGATTAGACCAGTCAAACTTTCCAAATTTGTCAAGATTCTTTTCCAAGTTGGGTTTTACTTTATTTCCTTATCTATATATATAGGTTATTAATGTTTTCCTATTTAAGGTATCCTAGTACTATTTAATGCTTTCCTAGAACTACTAGGTCTATTCCTAGTCAAGGTAATTTTATTTCCTTTCCAGAGTAGGATTTATCTTGTAATTTTTTTCTAGGTTTTGGATACTTCTTGGGCCTAACCTAAAGAGTCTTGGATGTCCAAGGACCATATTATATATATAGGACTCTTTTTTATTTCATTAAAGACAACAGATTGATATTAATAATATTTGAGAAAGTTCTATTGAACCTTTGTGACTTAAGTGATAAATTTGATTTCTTTTTGGTACTATTTAGTAGGTGATCAATTTACATGTTAATTATTATCTTTAGTTACTCATAAAGTGGTCAAAGATCCGAATTTAATGTTTTGATTCATTTTCACAAGTAAAGAGTATCAGATTTCTTCCATAAATCTTTGCATTGTTACATGAACCTTGTCAAAGCCTTAGAATATCAATTTCTTGGATCTTTCCTTTGAACTTCCCATATCTTTAATTAATTTTTATCTTTTTTTCTGTTGTTGCATCCGCATTCTAGTTTTTACTCAATCTTAGTATTATTTCTAACCTTGATCCTATGATGAGGTTTGTGAATGGATTATCTTTTATTGCTTCTCCTGTGACTAAGTTGACTCAAAAGAAGGCTAAATTTATGCAGACCGATGAGTGTGAAAAGAGTTTCCAAACATTGAAAGATTAGCTAGTCTCCGCTCCTATCTTGTCACTACCAGAAGGGTTTGAAGGGTTTGTTGTGTATTGTGATGCCTCAAGAACTAGTTTGGATTGTGTATTGACGCAAAAATGGTGATAGCATATGCTTCTAGACAACTTAAGGTGCATGAAAAGAATTATCCTATCCATGATCTTAAATTAGCCGTCGTGGTATTTGCTTTGAAAATTTGACGTCATTATTTGTATGGAGTACATGTTGATGTGTTTACCGATCATAAGAGTCTACAATAAGTGGTCATCCAAAAAGATCTCAACTTGAGACAGTGAAGGAGGTTAGAGATTTTTAAAGATTATGATATGAATGTGCATTATAACCTCGGTAAGGACAATGTTGTGGCTGATGTTTTGATATTAAAGTGTCTATGGGTAGCCTAGCTCATGTTGATGATGGTGGCGAAGAGGTGGCTTGAGAGGTTTATCGGTTGGCTAGGTCGGGAGTTAAGTTGGAGGAGGTTGACAACGATAGAGTAGTAGTAGTTGATGGTTCCAAATCTTCATTGATTGAGGAAGTGAAGGCAAGGTATGATCTTGACCCTGCCTTGCTAGAATCGAAGGACTTGGTGAGAGATGGTAAGTGGAGCTTTTCTCCCAAGAGGGAGATGGTGCCCTTAGATACCAAGTGTGCCTAATGTTGAGGACTTGAGAAAGAAGGTTCTTGATGAGGCTCATAATTCTTCCTATTCTATTCACCTAGGTTCTACCAATATGAATAGAGATTTGAGGGAAGTGTTTTGGTGGGATGGTATGAAGAAAGACATTGTTTCTTTAGTGTCCGGTTGCCATAATTGCCAACAAGTGAAAGAAGAGAGTCAAAGGTTGGGTGCCTAGCCAAAGATATGGTGATTCCTACTTGGAAGTAGGAGGAAATTAACATGGATTTTGTGTTTGGGTTGACTAATACTAGAAAGGGTTTTGATTCTATTTGGGTTATGGTTTATAGAATGATAAAGTCCGCTCATTTTCTACTGGTTAAGACTACATATGGTGCCAAATATTATGATAAGTTGTACATTCATGAATTGGTTAGATTACATTGGTTTCCCTTGTCTATCTTATTGGATCATGGTGCTCAATTCACTTCTCACTTTAGGAGATCCTTCCAAAGAGGTCTTGGTACTAAGGTAAAGCTTAGTACCACCTTTCACCCTCAAATGAATGGCCAAGCCAAAAGAACTATTCGAACTCTTGAGGATATGCTTAGAGCTTGTGTTTTGGAGCTTAAGGATAGTTGGGATGACCATCTTCCATTGATTTAGTTTACTTATAATAATAGTTATCATGCAAGCATTGGTATGGCTCCTTTTGAGGACCTTCATGGTAGACATTGTAGATCATTGATTCGGTGGTTTGAAGTGGGAGAGATGGTTTTGATGGGTCCGTATTTGGTTATGGAGGCTTAGAGAAAGTGAGGTTGACAAGAGATAGGTTGAAAGTATCCCAAAGTCGTCAAAAGTCCTATGCCGATATGAAGAGAAGGGATCTTGAATCTAAAGTTGGTGATTGGGTCTGTTTGAAGGTTTCACCCGTGAAGGGCGTGGTTTATTTTGGTAAAAAAGGTAAATTGAGTCCAAGATTTGTGGGTCCTTATAGGGTGTTAAGGAAGATTGTTAAGGTGGCCTATGAGTTGGAGTTGCCTAGTGAGATTGACTTAGTTCATCAGGTCTTTCAGGTGACTATGTTGAGGAAGTGTGTGGGTAACCCAAATTCTATTGTGCCTATTAATGTTGTGGGTGTTGTTGGAGACAATTTGACTTATGAAGAGGTTTCGGTAGAAATTTTGTATATACAAGTGAAGAGTTGAGGAGCAATGATGTTGTTTCCATCAAGGCCCTTTGGAGAAACCAACAAGTTGAGAGTGCTACATGGGTAGCCGAGGCGGACATGCAAAAGCGATATCTCTATCTCTTCCATTTTACTCAATCCTAAGGTACTAATCTAAGTCACCTACATTTCAAGTCTTAAGTTTCAGCCCTCATGTCATATGCATGCATTCATGTTTAAATTGACAAGTTCATGGTGATTTTGACACTTATGTTGAGACTTTTGAAATGATGTTCAAGTACATGGTTGCATCCTCATGTGGGATGAAATCATCTTGATTATTTCTCTTTTATACATTTCTTTGACATTCGGGGATGAATGTTCCTAAAGGGGAGATATTGAAATGACCCCAAAAAGTACCCAAAAATGTGCCTCGGAAACGCCCATGATCATAATTTCCATGTATCTTAAAATTTATGCATCATATCAAAAATTCGACTTCATATTCTTGATCGGAGGGAAAACTTGAGTGGGAAATGAGTCTAATCCTTATTTTGGAGCAGCCATAGAAAAATTTTGTTTTTGCAAAAATTTCACTTCCAAAGGCTATTCGTGTTAGCTCCATGATGCATACCCATTGTGGAGCGGTGTAGTTTGTTGCCAGTTTGTTTTTGCACCTAAGGCTTTATGGTCTTGGACCTAAGCTTTCCCATATATAAAAACACATCTACTTAATAATTTTTCAACCTTATATCATACAAGACATTCCCCAAAACCCTCTCTAATACTTAGACAAATATTTCACCCAAAATTCAAGTGTCCCAATAGCATTCCAGTTCTAAGGATTCCATTCAAGTTTGAAGTTCTCAATCAAATCTTCATCAAGGAGTCCGCCAAAGTTGAGGTATGTGGGTTTCAACCATTGGGTCCTTTCACCCATGGTGTCCAACGTTCTGTTTTACATAAATTGCATGTTACTATGTTGATTTACTTTTGGATCTTACTTGTTATAAATATGACTACAAACTATGTTGGGCTTTAATAAAATTGTGAATGTTTAAGCATGTTTTGAACTACGAATCTATGATCAATTTTGAGATTTGATGAAGGGTTTCAATATATATTGCATGAGGGTATTAATAAGTATTGGTGGGTTGATTTACTTCAAGTTTTCTTGCATGATTTCACTCTTGAATTGCTTGGTTTAATACTAGCATTACACACCTGCTCAGTATTTTATAAAATGTCCGGTTAAGGTATCTTGAGTTGTTGAAAGCCTAGTACATGGTATATGAGTTAAGTGACTTTATGATGATGAAAGGAATGTATATACGAGTTTTTATCATGGAAAATATCTATAGGTTGCAAGTTTACCATACCATAGATGATGGGTATGTACCTCATCCACCTTGTCAGGTGATGGCAATTCTATACTACCATAGATGAGGGGTATGTACCTCATCCACCTTATCGGGTGGTGGCAATCCCATATACCATAGATGAGAGGTATGTACCTCATCCACCTTGTCTGGATGTGGCAATCTCATAATACTAAAGATAAGGGGTATGTAGCGCATCCACCTTCCAAACGGGTGGTATACCTTAGATTCCAAGTACTAAGTTGCTTGTTCTGTGATGATGGCCTCTTCCTACACATGTAATATGTTCTATATAAGCATGTTTTACTTCAAGCATTGATCATGCTCGCCATGTTGTTATTATACTTATCCCTTGATTATCATTATGCATTTCGACTATGTTGCCTATCTATTGTTGCATTATATCCTACATACTTAGTACATTCAAACGTATTCATGCATACTCTATAGCTATATGATGTTATCATGTAGGAACCGGAGCAACTCTTGATCATCTCTACATGGCTAGCCTTGACTTTTTGGAAGAAGAGTTAGAGAGTCGTCAAGTTCAGGGACAAAGCTATATTACTCTTGTCACTTATTTTTCTCTTTATGCTAAACTCTCTATACTATGAGGGTGAGCTCGGAAAGTGTGTTTGCCCATGCTTTAATCTATAATTAGAGATATTGTTGAAACAATTGATGTATCTATGCTTTAAGCTTTGACTCTTCTATGTTTCATGCTATCAAAGACTTCCCTTAGTTCTGATTTTCCTTTTTATTATCTTTTATTGTTGTTTAATTTGTTTTCGCAACCAAATATGTTTTTATAATGTGCTAAGAGGTTTTTTTTGGGGTACCTTTGGGTTCTCATTTATCGTGTCAGCTCAAGGTCCTATGCTTGGGTCGTGACAAAAGTCCACTCTGAGCTAAGTCAAAATCCCATAGAATACTTGTCTTAAATCATGCTTATCATAGAATCATAAAGCTTGTCATAATCATAGTTCCTGATTATCAAAGACATATTATGTAGAAATGGTAATTCATAACTACCAAGACATGAATGGAAGGAAATCATGGATGAATATTCACATTTATTAAGTGAATTGCTTAAAAATAACTTGAAAATTAATGAAAGAATTGGAGCCCTAGCTTGATCTTCAATAAAGACATGTAAAAGAAGAAAATTGGGAGAAATTGGATGACTACTTAAGAACGGGGTAAATCCTTAATACCAAAACAATTATTGGTAATTTTATAGGACCAAAATGACGTAATTTATAGGTTAGAAGGGTGGAAAAAGTCAAAAGTACCTTTAGTGAAAAAATGCAGGACATAATAGATAGACCCCAGCGACAAACCGTAGAAGGTTTTACGGACCATAGAATCCCTAGAAACTGCCCTAAAATATGCCTCTAAATCTAAAACCATGAAGTAACTCTATGAGCCTGCCCCATCTTCTACAACCCATAGAAGTCCCTTGTAGAATCTCCCATACTTAGCCAAATTTTCATCTTAAAAACCGACACTACGAGCTAAAACTACTGTTTGTACTTCTTAATATAGGTCATAGAAATAATCCCTTTGTTGATTGCCCCTAAAACTTATAAATTTTATCTAAGTATCAGTGACTTTTTAATAGGATCGAGGTTAGAAGCAACATTAACATGTTGTGAATCCTAGAATGCAGAAGCAACAACAAAAAAAAATTATAAAAACTAATTAAAGACATGGGAAGTTAGAAGGAGACATCCAAGAATTTTTAAGAAATTGATATTCTAAGATATTGACAAGATCCAAGTAACAATATGAAGATTTATGGAAGAAATCTAACACCTTTACTTGAGAAAACAAATGAAACCGTTAGATTCGAATTTTGACTGCTTTATGAGTAACTAAAGACAATAATTAGCATGTAAACTAATCACCTTACAAATAACACCTAAAAGGAATCAAAGATATCACAAGGAGAAAGTACTTTACACCTCAAACTATGAACTAGTAAAGGTTTAAAGATAAATTCTCAAAGAACAAGTCACAAAGGTTCAATAGAACTCTCT
>JAABOM020000092.1:18340118-18419496 GCA_011800125.2 Solanum clarkiae | reverse complement strand
TGAAAGATTGGCCAAGACCAACAACACCCATGGAAGTTCGGAGCTTCCTAGGTTTGGCAGGTTATTACAGGAGGTTTCTTGAGGGTTTTCCTTCTATTTCTGCACCTCTAACAAAGTTGACACATAAGGCAACCAACTTCCAATGGAATGATGCATGTGAAAGGAGCTTCCAGGAGCTGAAAAATAATCTAACTTCTGCACCTGTGGTAGTACTTCTTGAAGGAACTGAGGGGTATGCAGTGTATTGCGATGCTTCAGGAGTTGGCCTAGGGTGTGTACTAACATAGAATGGTAGGGTAATTGCTTATGCATCTATGAAACTATGACCACATGAGAAAAATTATCCAACTCATGATCTTGGGCTAGCAGTGGTTGTATTTGCTCAGAAAACATGGCGCCACTATTTGTATGGGGTTCATGTTGACATATACATTGATCATAAGATCCTACAATACATCTTTAAGCAGAAAGACCTAAACTTAAGACAGCAGAGATGGATAGAGCTAATAAAGGATTACGACGTTGATATACTATACCATTCGAGGAAAGCAAATGTGGTAGCTGATGCTCTGAGTCGTAAGGCAATCATGAATACTGGTGATTAAGCTATGGTGAGTCAAGGAGTAGCTAAGGATCTACGTTATCTAGCCAGTTTGGGAGTTCGCCTTCTTGAAACTCCAGAGGAAGGGTTTATTGTACATAATGCTGCAGCATCTTCATTGGTAATGGAGGTTAACAAAAAATATTTCGAGGATCCTATTCTACGATAACTTAAGGAAAATGTGAGTCAGGGTACGATAAAGGGCTTTGACCTCACAAAAATGGAGTACTTTACTACCAAAATGGATTATGTGTGCCTGATGTTAACAGATTAAGAAAGAGGATAATGGAAGAAGCCCATCATTCCTGATATTCCATCCACCCAGGATCAATTAAGATGTACCATGACCTGAAAGGAATGTTTTGGTGGGGAGGCATGAAAAAGGACGTTGCAAAATTTGTGGATCAATGTCCAAATTGCCAACAAGTGAAAGTAGAACACCAAAAGCCAGGAGGTTATATGCAGTGTATAGAGCTTCCAACATAGAAGTGGGATATGATCAATATGGATTTTGTTACCGGCTTGCCTCGCTCATATCAGAAGTTTGACTCCATATGGGTAATAGTTGATAGACTCACAAAGTCAACACACTTCTTACCAGTCAGGAGTAATTATACAGCTTCAGAATATGCCAAGCTATACCTCAAAGAGAGAGTCAGGCTACACGGAGTCCCAATCTCCATTATATCTAACCAAGGAGCTCAATTCACTGCAAAGTTTTGGAAGTCCTTCAAAAGGAGTTTAGGGACACAAGTGAATTTGAGTACAACATTCCACCCCCAAACAGACAGTCAAGCAAAATGCACCATTCAAACACTTGAAAATATGTTGCGAGCTTGTGCATTGGACTTTAAAGGTAGTTGGGTGGACCATTTTCCAGTTGTTGAGTTTGCCTGTAACAATAGCTACCACGCGAGTATCAAAATGGCACCTTACGAAGCTTTGTATGGAAGGAAATATAGGTCGCCAATTGGATGGTTTGAAGTGGCTAAAACCACCTTACTTGGGCCAGATCTACTACAACAAGCCATGGAAAAAGTTAAGGTAATACAGTAGCGGCTAGAAATAGCCCAAAGTTGTCACAAATCATATGCAGATGCTAGGAGGAGAGGACTGGAATTCTCAGTAGGGGATTGGGTATTTTTAAAGGTTTCTCCAATGAACGCGTTATGAAATTTGGTAACGAAGCATAACTGTGCCCACGTTACATAGGACCATATCAAATTATTAAGAGGTTCAGGAAGGTTGCATATGAACTAGAGCTGCCCCAAGAGCTTTCAATGGTTCATCCAGTTTTTCATGTCTCAATGCTTCGAAAATGCATAGGTGATCCATCTTGTATCACTCCTATTGAGGATGTACAGGTTATAGGAAATCTCACATATGAAGAGGTACCTGTTGCTATTCTACATCGTCAAGTTCAGAAGCTAAGGAATAAAGAAATAGCTTCAGTAAAAGTACTTTGGAGAAACCAGCAAGCGGAAGAAATAACATGAGAGGCCGAGGACGATATGAAATCAAAGTACCCTTACTTGTTTGAAGCTAATGAGGAAGTCCAACATGCAGAATTGGGACACTAATAGGTACGTGTGATTGAATACTCAATGTGTTGTCAAAAGTTTGTATAAGTAAAGATTTAAAATTGGTTAAGTTATCCAATTGTTCTAACATTCGAGGATGAATATTCCTAGGGGGAGGATGTAATACCCCACACCTTATAACATTAGTACTATGCAAATGAAACATGATATGGTTTGGTCAAATTAGCGCCCATTTTTAAAGTTCTCGAATCTCATGTTATAGGGGGATATGTGCATCTAACGCTTAAGAGGGTCGAGTGTATACATGTTTTGTGTTAAATTGAGGAGATCACAACCCTAAATGAAGTAAGAGAATTGAGATTCTTATAGGAGTTAAGAAGCTAGTAGGTGAGTCACCTACTTGCTTAGCTTAAATTGCTAGCTAAACGGAGACGAGGCCCGACGTCGGATTTGTCCAAGTCTGATTGTGAATAAAGTCCGTGTTAAGGGTGTGACTTTAGCTCATGTTTTAGCATAACACATGGACTATATTTTCATCCCAAGAAGAATATAAAAATAGCCCAAGTACATCACAACACACATAACCATTTGGGCCCAAACTAAGTGAAGAGAAAGTTGGAAAATGGGCAGCCCAAGGCCAACAACTTTGAGACCCAATTAGGCCCGAGTGTTAGGACCAAGCTGCTGCATAACCAGCTTAATAATATATGGTATTAGGTGGTCAAAAAATTCAAGAGTAAGTCGGCCAAAAGACCCTTTATAAAGGGGTCAAAACAACCCTTAAGCCATTTCACTTTGGAGAAATATTTCAGCTTCCTAAAGACTTATCTTTCTCTCCTTACTTCACTTTACAAAGTAGCTAACACAACCTTATAGGGTTCTTGAAGGAAGGCCGAATCTTGAAGGCAAAGGTAAGCAATTATAATTGTGTATTTAGTATGGTTTTTTCATGAAAAACAAGAAGTATATGCTAGTATGTTGTGCTGGAAATTCTGGATTGCTTGTATTCTAAGGACTGTTGTGCACTTTTCTTGTTAATTAAGAGGCTTTTCTCTACTTGGTTGGATGTATTATGAAGAAATACTCATGTATTTAACAAAGTTTGGTTTTATAGTAATGTAACCAGGCTGCTTCACCACTTTTACATTCCACAAAAGTGGTCCTTGTATGATATCATAATTGTGTTCTTAGTATGAACTTGTGAGCTGTTGGATGGAAGGCTATTGCCTCATGACCTTAATGACTGATTTATTACTATTCTGAGACTAGTTCAAGGCTATTTTTATGTATAGATGTTGGTGGAACAGTTTGGCTTGAGTTGGAACAGTATTGGAATTGTCGACGTCGAAGTGTAGCGAAGGGAGGTAACATTATGTTGTCGATTTGTCGGTTGTGTAGAATTGTTATGTGTTGTGTTTTGTGGGTTCTTGTAAGACTATTGTGGCACTAAAACAAGCTGCACATGATGTGTACATGTGAATTTGTGTTAGAAAATACGATTATAAGTGAAAAGATTGAAGGAATGCGTTTGCGTCGCTAATTATAGGCTAGTTGCCCGGGTGTTAGTTTTTGTGATATTGGGCTGCCAAAAAGTGTTTCTTCACCGCTAATACTAGTCTTATTGCCTACTATATTATAGATAAATACTTGGACGAAGGGAAGGTTATCTCGAGTAGTAATGAGATCATACAACGAGGTATGTAAGGCTACTTGATTTTGCATTGTTTGGCATGAAACATAGATCCTTCCTTGGCACATAAAGGTGCTTACCAACTCCGACATAACTATTCACTATATCGATACTCTTGCACATGTTCATATGCTCCTATACGTAGTCAGTTTCAAATCTGCATACATACATGGATACCAAGTTACATGGGTTCTTTTTGCGAAATAAAGTTCACAAGTTATTTCATCTCATACGCATTTCATTATTTATGTAACATACTCTTTTCATTGTCATATTGTCTTGTACGATTATCTACATGTCACATATTACATCTATATTCCTGCAACTCCAATATTGTGACCACCAAAAGAATCATCTCAAAGGTAATTGAAACGTAAAGTATATTGTTTAATGATGGGTGTTAGTCCGAGGGGTGGAAGAATTACCTTGCCAGGGAGGATCCTATAACGGGTGGTAGCCCGAGGGGTTATGGAAGAAACTATCCAGGGACGATCCCAATACAGTTTACCACTGCTCAGCTGGTCATTTGTATTACAAGTTATGCACATACTTTACAGTAAAGGTAAAGTAATATAAAGAACATAAAGTACATGATCCTAAAGAATAGCCAAGGGTAGTCTCTAGTTTTACACCAATGCATGGTTTCATTTGAGTTGTTACTTCATGTACTATATGTCCTGCAGTATATATTCAGTACATTATCCCGTGCTGACGTCCCTTATGGGGGACCTGCATTTCATGCTGCAGGTATAGGTGCTAGGAGATCTCCCCAGCTATTGTTACCAAGCTCCAGGTTGCTTCGGAACTTTGCATATCTAGAGATCATATGTTTGTATTGTACAGTTAGATGAGGTGGGGCCTGTCTCGACCCTTATCAGTCATTTTTCCTTATCTAGATGCTTTGTAGACTATGTAAATTAAAGTGTGATCCTATTTCACACTTTAAACATCATGGCCCCAACGACCTAGCCATATGTATTTCCTTTTGGCTTGTTATCATTGTTTAATTTCTTAAAGGCATGTCAAATGTAGAAATCCCTTATAATACATATAGAAAGCGCATAGATACAGGTTGGTTCTCCCGAGACTTATCGGCATGGGTGCCAGTCTGCCCTAACGGGACTTGGGGCGTGACATATAGGCTATACCCTTTTCATTCTGCACCAACAGACAACCCAACCCAACCCTGGACGCATCATAATATACCACAAAACCATCCAAGCCATCTAGAAGAGTCAAGATTGGACCCAACATCAACTTATCTTTCAAAGGGTGGAAACTCTTCGCACATTCATTAGACCACACAAACTTTGCCTTCTTCTAGGTCAATTTGGTCAAAGGGGATGCAATTAAAGTAAACCTCTCTACAAATTGTTAGTAGTAACTTGCCAAGCCCAAGAAACTCCTTATGTCAGATAGAGTTAAGGGTCTTGGCCAGTTTTGCACCGAGATTAAACCTCATCAAGAAGAGGGTTCATTTATGTAAAAAAGTTATAGAACCCATCCCAGGGTAAATCAGGACAACATTGAACTTTGCACAAAAATGTCCTATGCTAGAAAAGTTTGCATCATGCGGGTGGTCCATTAGAGTACAAATTTTTCTGAAAATTTGAAGATTTTAAGTAAGGGCAATTGGGAAAAATCCCTGAAGACTTATACATGCAAATTCATGAAAATTTCTCTCATTTTGGACCTATTTTACACACGAAAACTCTAAATTTCCTCTAAAAACTTCGCAAGACTTCTCTTCCAAAATTTTCCTAAATTCTAGGGTTTCAAGACTTCTCCATTAACGAACACTCATCAAGGTGAGTCACAAGATTCTTCAAGTTTCTCTATTCTTTCTCAAGACCATTAAGGTATGTGGGCACCTTCACCCGTGGGTCCTTCCACCCATGGAATCCAAAACCCTTTTCAACTCAATCTTTTAATTTCAAGACTTCTTTCATTATGGGTACTTCTTATTCCTCTTTATGTGCATGATTCATGTTGGAAATTGTAAATTATTGATTTGAAATGTGTGAATTCCTTTCAAGGATTAATATTGTGAAATGCTTTATGATATTTAAGGTATGTTTGCCAATATACAATGAAATGATATAAAGATTCATGGTTAATAAGATGATTTTGATGATGCCCAGACTAGGGATTTATCAATGACTATGGTGGGTTATTTTGAATGGTTTCAAGTATCATGTTTTACCTTATTAATGCACATTATTCTTGAATTTTATGATTTTAAGTCCCTATGCATAAACCCACCAAGTTTTGCAACTAAGACTATATGATGAAGCCCTTTATGTTATGAAAGGTTTTACTACATGTTGTGAAATGAATATTATGAATAATTAAGGGCTAACAAGTATGTTATGAATCCATAAAAATTCTATGACAATTATGTAAGATTGTAAAGCCCTTTTGATGATACTATAATGCACCGTTTTGTCAATGGGAATGCCCACTTGATGGGGTTATGGTTGTAATGAACTAATCCAATTATGATATTATGCCTTATAAGCTTACACATATTATGATTATGCTTATGCTTTATTTATTCCACGGGATTTTTTTTAGCACCGAGAGGACCTTGGTGGATATTCATTGTCCCTTAAATATGTTGCCACCATAGGTCTATGATTAACTAATAGATCCACATAGCTATGTCGTATGATTCATCAAAATGAGTAGGATCCAGTAAGGTACATTTAAAGCACTCTTCAAAATGGGTAGGATCCCATAAGGTGAGATATAGTCTACCTTGGCAAGTAGGTTACTACATTTTTGGTGTGGAGGAAACATCAAGGTTCTATGTAGTAGCTTTCATGGTCTTAGTGTCGGTTAAGGTCTCCTCCTGCATATGTATATATCATGTGTTATGACATTATGCTTGTCCTTTCCATGCATGCTTGTATAAAACATTGATCATTCACTTTATATTGAGTTTATTGCCCTTGTTATGATTATGTATTTTGATTATATTAAAGTATCACTTCCTTGTAGCATTGTATCCCGCATACTTAGTTCAATCAAAGTACTAACATATACTTTTGCCTATCTGATCTAACCATGTAGGAATTGGAGCTCTTCCCCATCTACCTCTTCATGTCTAGATCAACTTGTGGAGACCTTTGCTTTTTGTGAGTCATCTAGTTCATGGGCAATATCCATTTTCTATCTATATTGCTTATGTTAAGACATTGTTGCTTTTGCTACTTTACTTTTGAGGGTGAGCCCATGGAATATCTTAGCCACCGTTCTATCTATGACTAGAGGTATTGTTGGATGGCATGCTATGTATGAATTATGCAATGATTTTTTTATCTACAGAGACTTTCCCTTAGTCCATATACCATGTATGCCGTTGCTTGTGATGTTATTGGCAAGGTGGTGAATTTCCTATGTCCCCACTTCCCATAAAGTGTGTCCTATGTTCCCTTCCCTTAAATTTACTTCTTGTGATTGGATGGTGGTAGTTCCTTACCCTTTTACTCTTAGAATGTGTCCCAAATTCGTATTTCCCCTAGTACTATTTGATGACCATTGAATTATGATTCGTAACCAAGGATGTGCTTATGTATGCTATGAGGCTTGTTTAGGACACCTTCGAGTTCCCTATTCACCATGTCACACCAAGGCCGTAGGCTTGGATTGTGCAAAAACAAAGGGTAATTCATTAACAACAAGGAAGAACTCAAGAGATGGAACTTAGGATGTGATATCCTTAACCCTTACTAGGTGATAGACAATACCCCTTGGAAATCGTCTTGTACGCTTTAAATTAGGAAACAAATCGACCCTTATAAACCAAACTACTACCCTTCCGCTCAAGAATGCAATCGTTTAGAAATTGGTATTTGACTGTATGAGTTTGACACTCTATCGTATCATAGGAGGCATGCGATCAATCCATCCTAAGTACGAAATCAAAATTAATCATAGAAAATTCTACTAAATCACAAGGGACAACTATATGCAAGGTAGAGATGAAACAACTTCCATAGAATCATTTTTCCACAATCGACTCACTTATGAGAGTACAAAATTCAAAAGGCTCAACTAATACTTTGATACATACATTGAATCTATTTGCAAGGAAAGGAGTTACAAAAGATGAATTGGCTCTCAGCTTTAACAATGCAAACACATCAAAATCATAAACTTTCAATATATTGGTAGCCCTTGGAGCGCCTCCTTAAGCTTGACCACCTTGGCCTTGAGGATTAGAACTGCCACTCCTGTGCTCCCTAGCATGATGGCCGAGTTTTCCACACTTGAAGTATGCATTAGAATTGGCTAGTTGTTCCCCTTTGTGGGTCCTACATCACTTAGCACAATTTAGGGAAGCTTGAGCACCCGAACCTCTTTGTGACTTGGGATTATCCCTTCTGTCCTTTTTCAACCTTATTGGAGGAGAATTGGTTGAACCTTAGACCATTTTCTTTTGGCCACCTTTATACTTGCCATGTCCCCCAACTCTTTGCTGAGAGAATCCACCGTTTTAAACCCGAGCCCTAGTGGACTCCCTAAAATGCTCCCTCAACTTTTCCTCCTTTATTTGCTCTGCATAGGCCAAGATGTGGGATATGTCCATCTATTTCACAAGCATGGCACTTTTCACATTCTTTGGGAATCAACTTGAAACTCCTAAAATGAACTTGCTATTTCTAGCCCTTGGTCGGCAACAATGAATGGTGCATATTTTGAGAGCTTTTGTGAACTTGAGGGAGTATTCTCTCACACTCATGTTTCCTTACTTTAAGTTGATAAACTCTTGCACCTTGGCCTCCCTTAGCTCTAACGGAAAGAACTAATCCAATAAAGTATCCTTAAACTCTTCCAAAGCAATTGGGCCTACTTTGTTACCTCTTATGCCTTAAAGTTGATAGGCCACAAGCTCGGCCTTTTCTTCTAATGGCACACCCATGATAGCCATAATTTGATAGGCCTCATCAACAAACTCTATCAGATCCTCATCAACCTTAGACCTATGATACTTGAGCGAGTTTATCCTCACAAATTTCTAGATCCTAGTTGTCGGTGTAGGTAGTTAGGAGGAAGGAACCTTTAGATTGTCTTGGTTGGCCAATACTTGGAAAGTATAGTGAAGTCGGAATGAAATTCCACATAAGAGACTCCCTCTTTTTATAGCAAGGGAGATGATTGATCCTTATTTACATCCCTCGGTGGAGGAGCTCTCCTTGATGACATGATCTAGAAAATCAAGAAGAGAAAATCATTAGAATAAAGAAAACCTTAGGCAACTTCTAAAGGCACGACATGATTCATGAAGAAGGGAAAGTTCGCTAAACACCTTATAGATTCTCATTCATGATTGTGACGTGATTAAATATGATGAACATCTATTGAAAATTTTTAAAACTGTATGCTTTGATACTAATTTTATCACGACCCAAGCCTAGCATCTAGTCATAAAATGACAAATAAGGGACTCAAACGCACCTCACCCAAACTTCTTGGCATTCATTAAGCATTCATAGGTATTTTGAACATGAATAAGAGGAAATTAAAAATGGGAAATGGGACTAAGCGACATTCATCATAAAGATTTGAAAAGGAAAATAACATGAGCTTTAACATCTTTGTCAAAACATACCAGCCAAAACAAAGACTTGGTAGGGGTTCAGACATGTCTAAAGCTAGTATAAGTGTCAAAATGGGTAACATAGAAAGTAAAAGTCTCGAAGTACAATGAGCGTGAAAGAGGGAGGTATAGTCATCCGATAGAGGACTCATCAATCAAACTAGTCATGAACATCCAAAGTATAGCCATATGCTAGAGAAGGAGGTACGTCGGTCCCTATATGGTGATGTTATATAGAGAAAATATGCATTAGTACTTTGGAATTCACTAAGTATGTGAGATACAAATACAACACATGAAATTGTAATGTCATCATTCATGAAATTGTAATGTTATCATTCATGAAATTGTAATGCCATTGCTTTAAGCCATAATGGCATCATTCAAAACCTGTGTAGTCATATTCAAGGAGTATAGCTCAATATAGAATAAATGATCAATGCATTATGTGAAAACATATTTTGAAGTAACATAATCATCATATAGATAACTTTGTGGGAGGAAACCATAACCAACATTTAACACCATGTGAGCTACTGCATGGAATCCAACATAATCCCCAGCATTGGAACAAAGAGACCAGTTGTTGGGTGGAACTCCATAAACTTATGTATGTATATCCTAGCTTTAACTTCGCTATAATGTTTCAAGTAGCCTAAGCCTACAAGGTTTCCAAATGGTAGCACATAGATAATGAGACAAGAGGTTGCTACTAAAGTTCCCTTTTTAAAAATCACCTTAATGCCCCATTTGATGCTAAGTCAAGTCCCACAAAATTCTTATATCATAATCATGTATAAACTTCAAAACATAACTTTAATATTATAGGAGTATCTCATTAACATAAGATTCCACTCAAGTGAGAATTCTCCTTTCACGTTGAGGGTCCATCTGAAACATCATTAAAGGACTTCATAGAATGCCTATAACTTTCATGACATTCATAAACTTTCATAGCATGCTTTAGTGCCAACTATCACACAGGAACTTAACTTAAAACATAGTGGGTTGTAGGCTTATGCAAGTGAACGTAGAAACTTAACAATTAGTAGGTTTATGCAAGTGAACTTAGAGATCATGCAATGCAAGAGTATTATGCAACAATATGATGAAGTTCATCAATCAAAACCACTCTTAAAGCAGCCCAACTCATCATTCAAAAACTTAGATAAGAAACTCATGAGACTCATCTATATAAATCATCAACTCTCATAATGGCATTATAGAATTTCATTAACAAACTCATATCATGGAAAGCACGACTTTGTACGAGTTTCATCCCCATCCTTACTATGAATTAGAGGCATTGTTTGATGTCATGAAGCTTTATGTATGAGCTCGGAATGTTGATGTTTGTGAAGGATATGCTTATGTCTTATCTTATGTTGATTTTGTTATGATGTGATTATAAGATGATGAAATTTCTAAGTCCCTACTCCCATTGCTTGAGTCATATGAACCTACCCCTTAGAAATTCATGTGATGGTTGTTTGATGGCAAGTCCCATGTTCCCTATCTCTATAGCTTGATTCCCAATTTCCTTTCCCTTAGATTTACTTGTTCAAATTGTGTGACAATAAGTCCTATACCCTCTTTGTCATGACCCAAGCCTAGGGCCTAGACGTTACACGGCGAATGGGGAACCCGAAGGAACCCCAAGTAAGCCTCTTAACTTATCATTACATATCATTAGTCGTGGAAGCATATAAAAGACATAAAAAAGTGAGAATAGGGGCAGAAGGACTAAGGGTAAAACTTGCACAACATCATAATCAAGA
The DNA here is from genome assembly GCA_011800125.2 of Solanum clarkiae. Lineage (NCBI taxonomy): Eukaryota > Viridiplantae > Streptophyta > Magnoliopsida > Solanales > Solanaceae > Solanum > Solanum clarkiae. Next base: position 18,408,284 of record JAABOM020000092.1, on the reverse strand, counting down.
TACAAAGAGTCAAAGCTCATATCATAGATACATAACATATCAAACAAACACCTTTACTACATAGATACGAGCAGCGGCCAAGACAAATCAATTGGGCTCATTTTAATAGTCAAACTAGAACATAAAGAATAGTGTCTCAATACATAATAAGAAAAACATAGATAAACGTCCCCAAAATAGAGGACTCACCAACTAGCTTGAGTAGTACTGAACTAGCCACGTGGAGGAGGAGGAGGATCAACTTGGGCTCCGGTTCCTACATGGTGATATAATGTAGGCAAGAGTATGCATTAGTATGTTTGAATATACTAAGTATGTGGGATGCAATGCAACAAGAGATAGTCATCATAATGAAAATGTATAACAATAGGCAATAGCCATAATATAGCAATATGGCATGTATGATCAATGCTTAAGTAAACATACTTAAGTAACTCATGCTTATATAGGATATCATATGTGTAGAAGAGACCAAGCAAGATTTCCAAAGTACAAACTCCTTGGTAGGTTGATGATGATCTCACTCCATCACCCTGGTGGTGTGGTACAAACCCCTCACATAGTTGATGGTAATCTCACCTATCACCGTGGTGACGAAGTACGAACTTTTCACATGGTTGATGAGTAGAAACCCCCATCTTGGGTTAACGCACTAGCCCCTTGATTGGCTATCAAGGTACTAACCCCCCTCCCCCCAATAAGGTTATTCGGGCTCTTAGTCCACCCAGATCGGATATGGTCTAGTGCAACACTTTATATAGAATATATCATATACATAAGCTTTTTTCATCATCATAACACCAATCATATCATATCTCATGCTTTAGACCTTCAATTCCTCAAGAAACCATAACCGGACATTTTATCAAACACTTGGCAAGTGTGAAATGGTAGTATAAAATCATGAAATATAGAGATGAAATCATATAGGAAAATCCATTGTAAAATCATCAATCAACACCTTGCAATACCCCAAGAAATATACATAAAAACCCCTCATCAAATCTTACAATAGATCCAAGAGTTATAGCTCAAAACGTAGCAAAACAGTCACAACCTTACATAGCTTTAACATAGTTCATAGATATGTTCATATTAGTAAACGCATTTGTAAAATCAAATTTTAGATCATGCAAATTGAGTAAAAAGGAGATTAGGGCACCATGGGTGGAAGGACCCAATGGTTGAAACGCACATACCTCAGCTTTGGAGAAACTCTTGATGAAAATTGAAAATGGAGACTTTAAGCTTGAAGGAAATCCTTAGATCTGGAAGAGGTTTTGAGACTTGAATTTTGGAGTGAAAAATATGGATGAGTGTTTAAGTGAGTATTGGGGAATGTTTAGAATGATATGAGGATGAAATATGGCTAAGTATAGGTAAAAAAATGTTTGGCAACACTTAGGCTCAAGACTTAGAAGTCTTGGATTGAGTTAAAAAAAAAAGCCAGTTTTTGTATTGTGGCACATCGTGGAAGCGACGCGGATTTGCAACTGGAATTTGCATTCTAGAAATTTTTAAATTCTGCTACAGTTGCTCTAAAATATGGGGGTTGACCCCTCTCCTATAAATTTGACCCTCTGAACAAAAATATGAAGTTGGGTTTTCAAAATAACAAACGGATTTTGAGATATATGGAATTTAAAATTCTAGGCTCTTCCGAGGTACATTTACGGGCACTTTTGGGTCGTTTCAATATCTCCCCCTCGGGGGCACTCATCCCCAAATGTAAAAGAAACATATAAGAAAAGAGTGGTCATGAACAAATCAGTCCAAACAAGAATGCAATATTACATTCAAAACAACATTTTAAAAATCTCAACATAAGTGTAAAATCATCATAAATTTGCCAACTTAAACTTTAATGCATATGAATGACATAGGGGCTAAAATATAAGAAATGAAATCACATAGAGGAATTATAATTAGTACCTTATGCTTGAGTAGAGTGGAAAAGATAAGGATACTATTTTTGTATGTCCGCTTCAGCCTCCTATGTAGCACTTTCGACTTGATGGTTCCTCCAAAGAATCTTAACGGATGCCACCTCCTTGTTCTTCAATCTCTTCACTTTCTCTATCCAAAATATGAGTCGGAACCTCCTCATAAGTCAAGTTATCCTCAACAGCACCCACAACATCAAGAGGCATAATAGCATTAGGATCACCAAAGCATTTTGTCAACATAGAGACATGGAACTCTGGATGAACCAAATTCATTTCACTAGGCAACCTCAACTCATAACCTACCTTGCCAACCCTCTTTATCACCCCATATGGACCAAAATATCTTGGACTCAACTTCCTTTTTTTTACCAAAATGGACCACACCTTTCATTGGAGAAACTTTCAAATAGACCCAATCACCCACTTTGAATTCAAGGTCTCTTCTTCTCACATCGACATAGGATTTTTGATGACTTTGGGCTATTTTCAACCTTTCCCTAATCATCCTAACCTTCTCAAGCGCTTGTATAACCAGATATGATCTCAATAAAGTCACCTCTCCAACCTCAAACCAACCAACCGGTGATCTACAACATCTACCATAAAGAGCCTCAAAAGGAACCATATCAATGCTAGAGTGACAGCTATTATTATAGGTGAACTCAATCAATGGAAGATGCTCATATCAAATACCCTAATCTCTAAGACACAAGCCCTAAGCATATCCTCAAGTGTTTGGATGGTTCTTTCAGCTTGGCCATCCATTTGAGGATGAAAGTTCGTACTAAGGTGAACTCTTGTACCAAGACCCCTTTGAAAAGACCTCCAAAAGTGTGAAGTAAATTGAGCAACACGATTAGATATGATGGAAAAGGAACCCCATGCAGCCTCACTAACTCAGAATTTACAACATTGTATACACTTCATCCCCATATATAGTCCTAACTAGTAGAAAGTTAAGTTGATTGCATCATCCTATCAACCACTACCCATATAGAGTCAAAACCCTTCCTAGTCTTGGGCAACCCAACAACAAAATCCATATTAATCACCTCTCACTTTCAAGTAGGAATATCTATGTCTTGGTTTAGGCCTCCCATCCTTTAATGTTAGGCCTTGACTTGTTGAAAACTATGGCAACCGAAAACGAATTTGGCAATGTCCCTCTTCATGCCTCACTACCAATACACATCCCTCAAGTCTCTATACATTTTGGTGGAACCAGGGTGGATAGAATAAGAAGAATTATGGACTTCATCAAGGATTTTCTCCCTCAAACCATCAACATAAGGCATACATAACCTACCTTGGTATCTAAGGGCACCATCTCCCCCTTGGGATAAAACCCCAACTTTGCCCTCTTTCACCAAGGACTTCGATTCAAGCAAGGAGGAATCAAGATCTTGTTATGCTAGCTTATTCGTTAGATCATTCCATAAAGCTAAGTGTAATAGGTGATATCATCTTCATAAAGCTAATGAAGATGACCGATTCCCTATTCATTAGGTCCATGAAGATGACCGGTGCATTGGTCAACCCAAAAGGCATCACCACAAATTCAAAATGTCTATATCTAGTCTAGAAGGCCGTCTTGGGAATATCACATGCCCTCACCCTCACTTGATGATACCCGCATCGAAGATCAATCTTAGAGAAAAAGCTAGCCCCTTGTGATTGGTCAAATAAATCATCAATTCTTGGAAGAGGATATCTTTTCTTTATAGACTCACACAATAATTCGAGATATAAAGAATTGGAGGCTAGGTAGTAGCATGAGGGTCTTAGGCCCCTTGGTTGACTTGGTTGGCCACAACTTGGGCAAGCATAGTGAGAGCATCCTAGAGCACACCATTGGTAGGTTGTTCCTCGGGAGTTCGGGACCTTCTTCCTCGAGTGTTCATCATGATCTAGTATAGCAAAGAATAATCGTTAGGTGAGAAAAACTGACTACAACTTTATAGCACGACTTAGAACATGAAGAAGGGAAACATTTCCTAAAATGTCTCATAGCCTCCTATTCATAGTCATGGCGCTCTTCACAACCATGAATAGGACTCTAATCAACGTGGTGTGTTGGACTCTGAGGATCTATCAACCTAGTTCTCTGATACCAAGTTTGTCACGGCCCAAGCCTAGGGCCTAGACGTGACACGGCAAATAAGGAACCTGAAGGAAACCCAAGCAAGCCTCTTAACTTATCATTACACATCATTAGTCGTGGAAGCATATAAGAGACATAAAAGAGTGAGAATAGGAGAAAAGTAACTAACGGGAAAGCTTGCATAACATCATAATCAAGAGATAAAGAGTCAAAACTTATATAACAGATACATAGCATGTCCAACAAACACCTCTACTACATAGATACGAGGAAGGGCCAAGACAAAGCAACTGGGCTCACCCTTATACTCAAACTAGAACATAAATAAAAGTGACTCAATACATAATAAAAGAAACATAGATAAATGTCCCCGAAATGGAGGACTCACCAATTAGCTTGAGTAGTATCAAACTAGCCACGTGAAGGAGGAGGATGATCAACTAGGGCTCCAATTCCTACCTGGTGATATCATCTAGGCAAGAGTTTGTGTTACTACATTTGAATGTACTAAGTATATAGGATGTAATGCAACAAGAGATAGGCATCATAATCTTAATGCATAACAATAGACAATAGGTATAATATAGCAATATGACATGTATGATCAAGCTTAGGTAAAACATGCTTTAGTAACTCATGCTTATATAGGACATCATATGTGTAGAAGAGACCAAGAAAGATTTCCAAAATACAAACCCTTGGTAGGTTGATGATGATCTCACCCCATCGCCCTGGTGGTGTGGTACAAACCCCTCACACGGTTGATGATACTCTCACCCTATCACCCTGGTGGCGAAGTACAAACCCCTCACATGGTTGATGAGTACAAACCCCTATCTAGATTATCAAGGCACTAGCCCCTTGATTGGCTATCAAGATACTAACCCCCCCTCCCTTGACAAATTTATCTGGGCTCTTAGTCCCCCTGGATCAAGCATGGTCTAGTGCAATAATTTATACAGAATATATCATATACATAATCTCTTTTCATCATCATAATATCAATCTTATCATATCTCATACTTTGGACCTTCAATTCCTTAAGAAACCATAACCAGACATTTTATCAAACACTTGGATAGTGTGAAATAGTAGTGTAAAATCATGAAATATAAAGATGAAATCAAGCAATAAAATCCATTTTAAAATCATCAATAAACACCTTGCAACATCCCCAAGCAATGTACATCAAAACCCCTCATCAAATCTTACAATAGATCTAAGATTTATAGCTCAAAACATAGCAAAACAGTCACAACCTTACATAGCTTTAATATAGTTCATAAACATGTTTATACTAGTAAACCCATTTGTAAAATCAACTTTAAATCATGCAAATTGAGTAAAAAGGATATTAGGGTACCATGGATGGAAAGGCCCAATAGTTGAAACCCATATACCTTACTTTGGAGAAACACTTGATGAAGATTGAAAATGGAGACTTGAATCATGAAGGAAATCCTTAGATATGGAAAAGGTTTTGAGACATAAATTTAGGAGTGAAAAATATAGTTAAGTATTTGAGTGAGTATTGGGGAATGTTTACGATGGTATGAGAATAAAATATTGGCTAAGTATAGGTAAAAATACATCTGAGAATACTTAGGCCCAAGACTTAGAAGTCTTGGAGCGAGTAAAAAAAAAGGCCACTTTTTTTACTGTGGCGTGTCGCGAAAGCAACATGGATTTGCCACTGTCATTTGCATTCTTGAAATTTTTGGCTTTTGATACAGATGCTGTAAAATTAGGGTTAGACCTGCTCTTTCTAATTTTGGTCCCCTGAACAAGAATATGAAGTTGGACTTTTAAAATAACGAATGGATTTTGAGATATATGGAATTTAAAATTTCCGGAACTTCCGAGAAATATTTTCAAGAACCTTTGGGGACATTTCACTCTTATCCCATAGCTTGAGTCCAAATCCTCTATCCATTAGTATCACTTATTATGTTTGAATTGCACTTTCAAATCGATGATGTGTAAATAGATGCTATGAGGCTTGATTGCGGACTTAGGATTCTCATTTGCCATGTCACTCCTAGGCCCTAGGCTTGGTTTGTGACAAACTTAATATCAGAGCACTAAGGTTTTAAAAATGATATGTGGAGTCTAACATGCCATATCAAGTAGAGTCTTATTCATGAGAGTAAAGTGCACCATCTCTATGAGTAGGAGGCTACGAGGCATTTTAGGAAATCTCACTTCTTCATTTTTCATGTCATGATATGGAATATGTCTTAAGATTTTCTAACCGTGACAAATGTCCTTAATTCCCTTACAGAAGATGCCTCCAAGATCATCTCTACCTAGATAGACTCATGCTAATGAGGACCAATTTCTTCAGGAGCCCATAGGGGAGCCAGTTACTAAGGATGAGTTCCGAAATTCTTTTGCCATGCTAGCTCAAGTTGTGACCAATCATTATAGGTAGGTCATTCCTCCTCCTTATGTACCCACCCCATCTGCTAGGGTTATAGACTTCACCCGGATGAACCCTGCAAAATTTTGCGGTTCAAAAGTTTATGAGGATGCTTAGGAATTCATTGATGAAATCTCGAAGGTGTTAACTAGGGTGTCTTTAGAAGAGAAGGCTTAGTTAACTATTTACTAGTTGAAAGGAGTGGCCCAAGTGTGGTACACCAAATGGTTAATTGAGAGAGCAAGTGATGTAAGGTTTGGTGGGAAGAGTTTAACTTTTCTTATCTGGATCATTTCATTCCTTTTAAACTTAGGGAGGCCAAACTGATGGAATTTATCAACCTCAGATAGCATGGAATAAGTGTGAGGGAGTATGCCCTCAAATTCACAAACCTCTCAAAGCATGCTCCTATGCTAGTAGTTGACCCCTTGCAAGAATGCGCAAATTCATTTTGGGGATCTCTGGCTTGGTTGTGAAAGAATGTGATATGTCTATGCTTATTTGGGAGATGGATATTTCCAGGCTTATGACTTATGATAAAAATAATGAAAGGGAGAAGCTGAAAGAGAGAAGAGTGAAGGATTTTAAGAGATACCATTATGATGGTGGGTTTATAAACTCTAGAAATAGTGGTGGTATTAGTCGTTTCCAATAAAGACAAGGCTTAAATCTGAGGGTTTCCAATAATAGAGTGCCTCCTCCCAAGGCACATATTGGAGGTGGGCCAACTTATTTGAGGTGTGAAAGGTGTGGACAGAACTACACGAATAGATGTTTGAGGGATGCGGGTGCTTGCTTTAGGCGTTGCAAGCTAGGCCACAAAGTTGTTGATTATCCTAATGCTCCTAAGAAGGGTTAAGACCAAATGGATCTTGGGGATAAAGGTCAACCAAAGGCTCATAACATAGTGCTCCTCAAAACAAGGGATTGTATGCTTTACAAGCTAGGCAAGAGGTAGAGGAGACTCCTGATGTGGTGACTAGTATGTTAAACGTCTTTTATTTAATGCATATGAATTCTTTGATACGGGTGCAAAAAAAAAGAAAAAATAAACATATAAGCAATGGAGCCGTCAAAGTATTTTTTAACTACTCCGAAAGGAAGGATGGCAATTTGACTAAATTTATCTTTTGTGACACCTCTTTTGGTTGTTAAGTTTGGTTTGAGTTCTGAAATTCAGAGGGTACCATTCTATACTCTTGCAGGTGAGTCTATGGTTGTCTAAAGAGTTTATTAGGGTTGTCCTATTTGACTCTTACATAAAGTCCTTCTGTGCAATCTTATAAAACTTGGGATGTCAGATTTTGATGTTATTCTCGAGATGGATTGGTTGCATGTCTCATATGCCTCTATAGATTGTAGGACCCATAAGGCCAAGTTTCAGTTTCTAGACGAACCTATTCTTGAGTGAGAGGGTAGTGATACCATTTTTAAGGGTCAGTTTGTCTCTTATCTCTAATCCTAGAAAAAGATCTATAAGAGGTGTATCTATCATATTGTTAGGGTTTAAGATGTTGAATCTAAGTCCCCTACCCTTGAGTTAGTTCCTATGGTATATGAGTTTCTAGATTTCTTTACCAAAAATTTGCCTGGTATTCCTCCTGAAAGGGTAATAGACTTTGATGTGCTGTCAAATGACAACATATTTTGACGCCTAAAACAAGAGATATTGTGAGTTCTTAAACTGACTTTTTAGTGTTTTGATGTATTTTTATATTAATCTTGCAGAAAAGTTAGGTTGGCATGATTTTGAAGAAAAGTTGCAGATTTTTGCTTAAGCATAGGCCATACGAGCCCTCCTACGAGTCCTAGCTCATGCTACGAGTCATAGGTTGTGTCATAGCAGGAATCACAGACCAAAAATCAAAAATCTGCCAAGTGAAGGTCACTGTTATGAGCCTAGCCTATGAGTCGTGAGACAGACTACGACTCGTATAGGTGGACTTATAAGAAGAATCAGAGAACCAAAATATGGGACCAAAAACTTAAGACCAAGACTACGAGACCAACATATGGGTTGTAGATCAAGTAATAACCCATACCTATGGGTCGTATTAGTTCAGTCCAAGATGCCAAGAACATGATATGAGACCCTGACTATGACTCGTAAGCCAACCTACTAATCGAAACTGCAAAATTTATCGGATGCCAACTTTCTTCTCTGTATAATTCCTAAGGTTGTTTTGTAAATACTATAAATAGTTTAAGCTAGGTTTTTTGAAGGAGAGTTTGAACAATAGACATCTCTCGTTACATTTTGAAATCTTGCTTTGTACTCATTGTTGATCAATCAAGCTTGTGGGTTTGCAACTTGTGGTGCTTATCTTCTCCATTGTTATTGGTGAAACTCTCAACTATGACTATTGCGTGTATTTTTATGTGTTCTGTCTTAGCCATGAGTAGCTAAATACCCACAACTTGGGATTGTCGGAACCATGGGTAGTTGACTTGACATGACCTAGGTTTTGTGCTTGTCTATGATTAGGCTTTTGCATGTATTGTTTAATTTCTTCATGATTAATGTTGTTTGATGGTGGCCAACACCAAACCCTACCTACTATCATGATCCCGACCAAGGTAGTGATGAATAGGAAAAGGGAAGTAGATGTTCTTTTTCAGATTATGTTGATGTTTCCCCGTCTAATCGACCAAACCTTACCAAAGAGAGGTTGACTAGGACAATAGGTAACGATTAGTTCGCACACCATAGTTACCAACCAAGCACCACAATGAAATTTGACCTTCATCTACAAAAAAGGGCTGGAAGAACCTATGTTACCGTCGTGCATGCAATTCGCTGATCAAAGTTATGTTACCTAGGATAATTGTGTCTATGAGCCATGGGGAAAAAAATTCCCAAGTTTCCCCAAAATTGTGTGTTTTCTCGAATTTTAATTTGTGTTCATTTTAAGTTGTTCTTTGAATCACAACAAACCCCCCATCTAGAGAGTGTAGTTATAGATACTAGGAATGATTAGTAGTGAAATCTTATAGTCAAGTCCTGTATTCCCGATGGATTCGACCCTAACCTCGGTTAGGTTAATTACTGATAGCGACTACTTTCTTATTGGAGCGCGACCATCAATCATCAAACTTTGACTTAGATCTTCTTCTTAATACTCAACCTATTTCCATTCCTCCTTATCGTATGGCTCTAGCAGAATTAAAGGAGTTGAAGGATCCATTAAAATATTTGTTGTAGAAGGGCTTTATCGGGTCTAGTATATCACCTTGGGGGTACTCCCATGTTATTTGTGGAGAAGAAGGATGGCTCACTTTGGATGTGTATTGACTATCAGCAATTAAACAAGGTAATAATCAGGAATATGTATCTATTTCTAATGATTGACAATTTTCTTGACTAATTTCAAGGGGCAACAGATTTCTCAAGATTGACCTCCATTTTGGTTATCATCAATTAAGGGTAAGGGAGTGTGATATTCCCAAGACAACTTTCTGAAGTAGATACGGGAACTTTGAGTTCGTGGTGAAGTCATTTGGGTTTACTAATGATCCAAGGATATTTTTAGATCTCATGAATTAGGTGCTCAAGACGTTCCTTAATACTTTTGTAGTTGTCTTCGTTGATGTTTTTATGATTTATTCCCGAAGTGAACAAGAGCATATGAATCATTTGAGGTTAGCTCTTCATACCTTGAGAGATGAACAATCATTTGCAAAGTTCAGTAAATGTGAGGGTTGGGTGAAGTAGCCTTTCTAGGTGATGTGGTATCTGGTGATGCTATCAAAGTTGATCCAAAGAAGACAGAGACTATGAAAAATTTCCTTACCATTAACTCCTTCAGATATTGAAAGTTTTCTTGGGTTAGTTGGACACTACCTATAATGATCAAACAAGAAAGAAAGGAAAAAGGGAATAAAGATAGAAGGATATGTGGATTAAATTCAAACTTTTGAAATTATGGACAACAAGGGACTAAAACCCTCACCTCCCAATTAATTTCAACAACCCAATAAAACCCCTACAAGAAAAATTAAAGGCAATAACTAAGAACTACAAATGGGCAACCTTTAATTAGTCAAACAAATAAGTCAACCAATAATTCTAAGATTTCACTCTAGTTATTCACTAATTACTCACTAGAAGGTACTACAATTTGAGAATTCAATAGTCAACATAGTCTAAGTCTCCCAAATGATAAAATAAGACTATTTATACTAAGTAAATAAAAGAAAATATTTTCTTTACAATTTTACCCTTAATAAGTAAGGGCCTTGTTTGGTTGCCTACTTTTTAAATCCTTGAATTCAAGTAATAGTCATTTGTACATATGCCTCTTTTATTCCTTTTTCTCACCTTGAGAGACCTTCCACACATTGTAATCCTTTCTGTCGTGACCCTCAAGCTCCTCTAATGCTTCCTTTTTCATGAACATTGCTTGTAGGTCTTAGAGATCTTTTGCTTGACTCCTTGTGAATGGTCTTTAGGGGTACATGCCACTCATATTGGTGCCATCTCTACTTTGCATGTTATCATCCTCCCCTTCTTGAAAAGTTTTCGTCCTCGAATCCAAAGATTCACCTACTACACAAGTAGATAAATCACTAACATTAAATATTATAAACATTATACTCACTTGGTAAGTTAATCATGTAGGCATTGTCATTTATTCTCTTGAGTACTTTGAAACGTCCATCTCCTCTTGGGCTTATCTTTCCTTTTTGAACATGTAGAAACCTCTCTACTCACACCCAATCATTTGGGTTGAAGATCACTTTCTTTCTACCCTAATTCTTTTGAATAACCACCTTAGAATTGTTCTTTTCAATGGCCTCTTTAACCTTGGCATGAATTCTTATCATCTCCTTTTATTTTCCCTTTGCTTGGCATCTAGTCTCAAAAGAATATTACTAGATAATGGAGTCATGGTTAGTAGAAACAAAGGTTTAAAGCCATAACATGCCTCAAATGGTGACATTCCAATAAAGGACTAGAAACACCAATTATATGCAAATTCAATCAAGGGTAAACGGTCTTCCCAACTAGTTGGGGTCCCTCTAATCATGCATCGAAGCACACTTCTAAGAGTCCTATTGACTACTTGAATTTGTCCATCCATTTGAGGGTGGCAAGAAGTAGAGAACATAAGTTTGGTACCAAGTGTACCCCATAGACTCTTCCAAAGGTGACTAAGAAATTTGGAATCCCTATCACTAATGATGGTTTGAGGGACTCCATGCAATTTAAGAACATTGATGACAAATAAAGATGCTACATGGGATGCATCATCACAGTTATGGCATGAAATAAAATAAGTAATTTTGAAAAATCTATCCACTACCACAAATATGCTATCATGTCCTCTTTTAGTCCTAGGAAGGCCAAACATAAAATCCATAGAGATGTCCATCTATGGGCCGCTAGGAGTACGGAGAGGGGTATACTTACCTTAGGGCCAAGTTGTGGATTTGGCATGCTTGCAATTGAGACATTGTCCACAAATTCGCTTCACATCATGCTTTATCTTGGGCCAAAAGAATTGCTCTTTTAGAATGTCAAGTGTTTTGGGTACCCCCAAGTGTCCCATTAAACCACTACTATGAGCCTCCTTGACAAGTAGCTCTCTCCATGAGCTCATAGGAACACAAGCTCATCCATCCTCGAACAAAAAACCATCAACTGATTGAAACCTATCAACTCGCTTCTCTTAGGTAAGATTATCAAAAGTATATCTGAAGTCGGGATCCCTAGGATAGAATTCCTTTAAGCTTTCAAATCCCACCATTCTAGAAGCCAAGGTAGTAACCAATATAAACCTTCTTGATATAGCATCTACTACCACATTTTCCTTTCCTTTCTTGTCATAGTCCTGCAAAAGAGAAAAACAATACTAGGCAAAGTTCTGGTATTTTGGATAGCATACAATACAAGATGGGTGTTGAAAAGGCATTCAAAACTTCCACCATGCCCCTTTGCCTCCGCCACATTTATTATATACTGAAGCTCCTTCATAGCTCGATAATCCTCACTCACTTGGTGTGGAGTGAGAGGTGCAAGAACATACTTTCTAGCTTCAATCACAAAAGTGTATCTGCTGGATTTTTCTTGGTACACAACATCCCTATCAAATTGCCATGTTCTTCCCAATAAGACATCACATGCCAACATGGGTACAACATCACAAGTCAATTCATCATTGTACTTATCCATACTAAATCGAGTGGTTGCTTATTTGAGGACACCCTTATTTATCCACTCTCATTGAGCCATTATAGCTTGTAAGGGTTGGGATGCTTTGTTGTTAGAATTCCCATATGTTCCACCAAAGAACTACTCACCGCATTAGTGCAACTTCCTCTATCAATGATTAAAGAACACACTTTATCTTGAATTTTGCACCTAACATGAAATTGATTCTCCCTTTGATCATGCTCTCCTTTTGCAAGGGATACCATAATTCTTTTCACAACACATGAAAGATTGTAATTCACCTTCAAGTCTTCATCATTATCAAACAAAGGCTTTGCTTTCTCCATGAAGCAAGCAAGATTTACCCTCTTATCTAAACTTTTTTCTTCATTTCCCATCCTATCTCTAATATATCCCATACTATCTCCTCTATTCCCCACTCTATCTCCTCTAAACCAATAATCTAGGCCTCTCATGCCATGATACCACCCCAAGTCTCGAGGTCGGACTCCTTCCCTTTGTACTTCATAGGTGTCCCTACCCCCATGCTCCTAAAACTCATCATTGTTGAGATCTCCATGCATTTCATCATAGAGGGGATTTTGGTATTGGTAGGATTAGTAGGGAATTTGTGGTACATTTGGTAGAGGTGATGCAGCTTGTCTTGGATGGTTTAGGTTGTACTTCATTTGGAAAGTGGGGTTTTGGTAGCTATGGGTTTAGCTTTGTGGAGGAAAACATAGATTACGGGCTTGTCCCAAGGTAATGGTGGTGGAATGAATTGATCCCCTCCTTATCTCTTCATCTTTGGGTTGAATTGCTTTCCCTTGATTCTCATTCTCAACCCACCAACCTTTCCTCCATACCTCTCATCCTTCCATTCATTTTCGCTATTTATTTGGAGAAGTAAGCAAGAGTTTCCATGATGTTCTTTGAACCTTCCCCATTGGAATTGTATTAGCAAAAATACTTACAATACTCAACAAACAATATTAGTAGCAAAATCCTCACGCCACTCATATGTAACTCTCAATACACCATCTATGGCATCGTCTCAAAATTGATAGTGAACTAGCTCTACTCAAACAACTCAAGGTCACCTATCCTTTGTGGTGGAGTGGATTCTTATGAATCATGAAAGAAGGATGACTCAAACAAAGGTTAGGAATATGAATAACAATGATACAACTAGAAGAAAGAGGCACAAGAAATATCAGACTAAAAAAAAACTAAGTAAAAAAAAGCAGAAGAAATTACTTGTTGTTACCTAATTTGAAGAATCAAAAAGATGATTTAATATTTAGAAACTAGTTAAAAAGTTATTAAAGATGTTAATTAGTTTTAACTAGTTAAGAAATGAAAGAAAAATGGATGACAAAGAAGAAGAATTCAGTTCGGACATTAGAAACGTTTTTGAAGCCTTAAGGTGTTAATGACTTGAAAAGGAGTTTAATTTGATGATTTGATGATTCAAAATAGTTAACAAGTAGTTAAATATCTTATTACTTTGTAAATAGTTGGAGAATTGAAGCACAAAAAATTAAAAAAAAAGAATCACGTCATTTGGACACTTAGAAAAAAATTTATGCCCAAAAAACTTCTCTTACTTAGAAATATTTTGGGGTATAAAAAAAGTCTTCAGATTTTACCTCTGGAATTAGGATTCATGCACCACATGGTGCATCTAGGACTTGGTGGAGTGCTAACTCACTGATCACCACAGATGTGGCGTTGACTGGCGCTGATTTGGCACTGATTTGGCATTGATTTGGTGCTGATTTGGCGCTGAGTTGGCGTTGACGTGGAAATTAATTGTTTTTTTTTTTACAAATTTTTCTTCTTTTTTTTTTCAAATTTCCACTAAGGGTCAACAAACACCTTTGACCTACTTTGACTTGAAAAAAAATAGATCAAATGTATCTTTTGGTCTTCTTCTTCTTCAAGAACACTTGAAGGTCTTCAAGAACATCTAGAACACCAAGAACACACAATAAATCCCAACACCTTCAAATCAACTCAGAATTGGCTCAAAATTTAGGATTAGCTTCTCCTTGATGTAGAGAAAAAACTCTAATGATCATTAACCTTCAATTTCTTCCTAATCAAAGAACCAACTTTTAAATTTTGAAAATTTTGATTGCTCAAAACCCTTCAATGGTAACTTCATTTCCACAGCTCCAAAATGAATGAAATTTGAGATTTAGGAACAAAAAACACTAGTGAACAAGAATCTAGTGTCCAAAATAATAAATCAAATGAAAAATAATTTTGGATATTTATCTGATTTTTGGATTATTATTTTTTTGGGGATTTTTGAGTGGATCAAAATTCCAAGACGTAGATTTGTGAAAACAAATCTAAACCTAAGTTCTTGATACCAAATGATTAAGAATAAACAAGAAAGAAAGGAAAAAAGGAACAAAGATAGAAGGATTTGTTGATTAAATTCAAACTATTGAAATTATGGTCAACAAGGGACTAAAACCCTCACCTCCTTCTTGATCTCAATAACCCAAAACCCTAACAAAAAAATTAAAGGCAGTTAAGAACCACAAATGGAAAACCTTTAATTAATCAAGCAAATAAGTCAACTAGCAATTCTAAGAGTTCATCCTAATTACTTACTAATTACTAACTAAGAAGATACCACAATTTGAGAATTCAATATTCAACAAAGTCTAAGTCTTCCAAATGATAAAATAAGACTATTTATACTTAGTAAATAAAAGAAAATATTTTCTTTACCATTTTACCATTAATGAGTAAGGGCCTTGTTTGGTTGCCTTCTTTTCAAATCCTTAAATTCAAGTAGTAGTTATTTGCACACATTGTCTCTTTTCTTCCTTCCTCTCACCTTGAGAGACCCTTCACACATTGTAAGCCTTTTCTTGGTGACCCTCAAGCTCCCCTGATACTTCCATTTTCATGAATATTGCTTGTAGGTATTAAAGATCTTTTGCTTGACTCCTTCTGAATAGTCTTGAGGGGTACATACCACTCATGTTGGTGTCATCTCTACTTTGCATGTTGTCACTACCAGAGATTTATGGAAGGTTTTTCATCCATTGCTTTACCATTGACTAAGTTGACCCAAAATAAGGCCAAGTTCATATTTACAAGTGAGTGTGAGAAGATTTTCACACTTTGAAAGGTCGACTTTTGTCGGCTCCTATTTTGACCCTCCTAAATGGCTTAGATGGGTTTTTTGTATATTTTTATGCTTATTGTTTGGGTTATGTGCTTATGAAACATGGCATGATGATAACTTATATCTTTAGACAGTTGAAGGTGTATGAAAAAAATTATCTGACTCGTTATCTTGAATTAGCGGTTGTGGTGTTTACTTTGAAGATTTGGCAACATTATCTATACGGGGTTCATGATGATGTATTCACCAATCACAAGATCTTGCAATATGTGTTCGCTCAAAGAGATCTTAACTTGAGGGAAAGGAGATAGATGGAGCTTCTTAAAGACCATGAAATGAGTGTTTAGTACTATCCTGGCACCTAATAGGCTATCTGTGGGTAGTGTAGTTCATGTTAATGAGACGAAGAAAGAGTTTGCAAAAGAAGTACATCACTTGGCTAGATTAGGTGTTTGAGTGGTTGATTCTATTGATGGTGGCATTCAACGTTCAAAATGGGGCTAAGTCATATGTGGTTGTTGAGGCCAAGGCAAAGCAAGACTTGGACCCCTCAACGGCTGAGTTAAAGAAGTTGGTTGTGAAAAAGAAGAAAGAGGTTTTCTCCAAAGGGGGAGATGGTGTGCTTAGGTACCAATATTGGTTATGTATTATGGAAGTTGATCATCTTCAGGAGGTGATTTTGAAAAAGGCTCATAACTGTCACTATTCTATACATCCAAGATCTACCACGTTGTATCGAAATTTGAAAGAAGTGTATTGGTGGCATGATATGAAAAGGGGAATAGCTAAGTTCGTATCCGAGTGTCCAAATTGTCAACAAGTGAAAGTGAAACACCAGAGGCTCGGTGGTTTGGCCCTAAGATATTGAGATTCTTACTCAAAAATGGGAGGAGGTGAACATGGACTTTATGATTGGTTTTCCCCAAACGCAGAAGCAATATGACTTCATTTAGGTAATTGTTGATAAAATAGCCAAATCAGGTCACTTCTTACTGGTGAAGACTACTATCAATGCCAAGGATTACGCCAAGTTATATACCTGGGAGTTGGTTCGATTACATAGTGTACATATATCCATTATATTAGATAGTGTTGCCCAATTTACTTCTCATTTTTGGAGATTATTTCATAAAAGGCTTGGTCTAAGTTGAAGTTGAATACTGCTTTCTATCCTCGAACTAATGGACAAGCCGAGATGACAATTCAAATTTTAGAAGACATGTTGAGATCTTGTGTGTTTGAGTTCAATGGAGATTGAGATGATCATCTTTACTCATTGAGTTCACTTACACTAATAATTATCATGGTAGCATCGGAATGGCACCATTTGAAGCTTTGTATGGGAGAAGGTGTAGATCCCCAGTGGAACACTTTGGAATAGGTAAAATGGCATTTATTGGCTTGGAGTCTGTATTGAAGGCAATGGAGAAGGTGAAATTGATTAGGGAAAGGTTAAAAGTGGCTCAAAGTTGTTAAAAAGTCCTATCTAGATGTTACGAAGAGGGATCTTAAGTTCCTTGTTGATGATTTGGTTATGTGAAGGTTTCATCTATGAAATGTGTGATGTGTTTTGTCAAAAAGGGAAAGTTAAGTCCCGGTATGTAGTCCCTTATGAGATTATTAAGTGGATTGGCAATGTGGCTTATAGATTGAATTTGCATTTGGAGATGAGATCTATTCACCTGATTTTTCATGTGTCGATGTTGAGGAAGTTGATTGGCAATCCTAATATGATTTTTCCTTTTGAAGGTGTCGAGGTTGAAGAGAATTTGACTCATATAGAAGTTTCAATTGAAATCTTAGACAGGAAAGTGAAGAGGCTTCGTAATGAGGGTGTTGCTTCATTCAAAATGCTTTGGAGAAACCAATATGTGATGAGAACTATATGGGAGGCAGAAGTGAACATGATGAAGTGATATCCCTATCTATTCCAATCTACTAGTGAAACAGTCCCAAAAAAGTGCCAGAAAATGTGCCTCGGAAGTGCCCGGAATCTTAATTTTCATATAACTCAAAATCCATGCATTATTTTGAGAATCCAACTTCATATTCTTGTTCATGGGGTCAAATATATGGGGAAAATAGTCTAACCCAAATTTTAGAGCAACCGCATCAAAATTTGAAAATCGCAAAAATGGGATTTAGGAGGGTCAACTTTAAAGAGGCATATCTCTTAGGCAAAAGAACTAGGTGGCCCATGACCTACAAAATTAAATCTCTTTGAATTTGCTTTCAAATGTACTTGGTTTCACCTCATTTCAAGTTCGGATGAAGAATTTATGCCCGTTTTCGTAGAACTCGTTTGTGTAGAAATGCAAATTCTAGTGAGTAATTCGCGTCACGGAGTGTTATTTTTGTCCTATTTTATTTTTTTACTTCGGTCCAACACTTTCAAGTCTTGGGCCTAAGGGTTCCCATACTTGTAAATACTCATACTTAGCCTTATTTCACCCTCATATCATACTAAACATTCCCCAATACTCACTCAAACACTTGGCCATATTTTCACTCCAAAATTCAAGTCCCAAACCCTCATCCTAAGCTAAGGCTTTCCTTCAAGGTTCTTCTTCAAGATTCAAGTCTTCATCTCTAATCTTCACCAAGTTCATCTCCAAGCTAAGGTATGTGGGTTTCTTTCATGAGTTCCTTTCACCCATGATACCCAAGCCTCCTTTTACTCAAATTGCATGACTTAAAGTTGATTTACAAATGGGACTTGCTTATTATGAAATTTACCACACTCTATGTTAAAGCTATGTAAAGTTGTGGCTGTTCTGCTATGTTTTGAGCCATAAATCTTGGATCTATTGTAAGATTTGATGAGAAGTGTTGATGTATATTGCTTGAGGGTGTTACAATATGTTGATTGATTGTTTTACAATGGATTTTCTTGCATGATTTCATCTCTATATTTCATGGTTTTATACTGGCATTACACTCTCTAAATATCCGGATGTGTTTTCTTGAGGGGTTGAAGGCCCAAAGCATGAAATATGATATTATTGACTATATGATGACGAAATAAGCTTATATATGTGATATACTCTATACAAAGAGTTGTATTAGATCATGCTCAATCCAGGGGGACAAGAGCCCAGGTAACCGAGGTCGGGGTTTGTCCTCATCAATCGAGGTAGGGGTTCATACTCATCAACCATGTGAGGTGTTTGTAGTTTGCCACCATAGTGACAAGGTGTGATTATCATCAACCATGTGAGGGGTTTGTACCACACCACCGGGATGATGGGGTGTAACCATTATCAACCAACCAAGAGGTTTGTACTTTGAAAATCTAGCTTAGTCTCTTTTACACATATGATATTCTATATGAGCATGAGTTACTTAACCATGTTTTCGTTATGGATTAATCATTCATGCCATAATGTTATATGATGTTACTGCCTATTGTTAAGCATTTTGATTATGATGCCTCTCTCTTATTACATTTTATCCTACATACTTAGTACATTCAAACGTACTAACATATACTCTTGCCTACATGATATCACTATGTAAGGATTGAAGCTCAAGTTGATCATCCTCTTCCTCCACGTGGTTAGTTCGGTACTACTCAAGCTAGCTGGTGAGTCCTCCACTTCGGGAACCTTAGTATATTTTCTCCTATGATGTATTGAGGCACTCTTCTTTATTTTCTATCTTGACTATGAGGGAGAGCCCGATTTCTTGTCTTGGCCCCTGCTCTTATCTATGTAGTAGAGGTATTGTTGGACATGCTATGTACCTATGATATGAGCCTTGACTCTTTTGTCTCTTGATTATGATGTTATGCAAGCTTTTCCCCTTAGTCCCTTGTCCTTGTTTTCTAAACTTTTACATATTACTTATGTATTAATCTCTTTCCCTTAGTCCCAATTCCCCTTGTTTATGTCTCTTATGTTGTTTTACATTGCTTCCACGACCAAGGATGTATAATGATATGCTATAAGGCTTGTTTGGGGTTCCTCTGGGTTCCCTATTCGCCGGTCACATCTAGGCATTGTGACAAAGATGGTATCAAAGCACTAGGTTGATAGATCCTTGAGTCTAACACACCCCACCAATTAGAGTCTTATTCATGGTTGTGTTCTACACTACAACTATGAGTAGGAGGCAATGAGTCATTTTAGGAAATGTTTCACTTGTTCATGATCCATGTCGTGCGATAGAGTTAGGTCCCCTAGAGCTTATTGCTAACGCCTAACCGTTACATTTCAGGATATGTCTCAAGCTACTCAAGATGGTGATGTGTTGAACGTGGATGTTCATAATGCTCTATGGGTAATGGCCAAAGTGGTGACAACATTCAAGCCAACTCAATTAACTAGTGAGTGCTCCCGAGACTTCAAATGGTAAGGGGATAGGTAGTGAGACCAAGAGGGCCCATGTTGAGGGTAAGTTATCGGAGTCCCAAAGTAGAAGGGTTGTGGTGCCTTATGCTAGGTGCTCAAGGTGTGGTAGATGCCATGATGGACCATGCTTGAGAGGTACTAAGTTTTTTATGGTTGTGGGGAGATAGGTCATAGAAAGAAAGAGTGTCCTCATAAGCATAAAAGTGGTAAAAGAGGTAATGAGGGGGTGGTAAGGAAGACCAATGCTTTTTATGAATATAATAAAGTGGGTCACAAGCTAGTGAATTGTCCATATGTTCGAGAGAAGTGTAAGGGTGGTCGACATTTGGATCGAGGTGGTCATGTTGATCTAGTGGATCAAGGAGGCGATGAAGTGCCCAATGCTATTACTGGTAAGTCGAAGTTTACTTGGCTTTGTTATGCATGCATTGTTAGGCCCAGTGTGCCACTATTTCCTCTCTATTCTTTAGGTTGCTAGTGGCGCTTCTTTTATGCCCAATTTGTTGTGTGGACCTTTGGTGTCCATTCTTTTGTTCAGTATATTGTTGCTAAAAGTTTTATAGGTGTTGATCCGGGGTTGTATTGCATTAGGTCTTGCTTTTGGCTTGTTGGAGTTGGTATGGTGAATTTTGATGTCATTATAGGGTTAGAATGGTTGCACGCATATTGTGTCTTCATGGGTGGTAGGACCCGTAGAGCTAGATCCTGAATCCCTAATGAGCCCATTATTAAGTAGGAGGTTGCCAAATGGTAGCAAGAGAGGTAGGTCCATTTCTTATCATAAGGTACAATTGGTCTCTAAGGGTTGCATTTATTATCTTGTGAGGATTGGAGGTGTTGAACCTAAGTTGCTTTGTTTATAGAATTGTTTTAGGTGGTAGATAAGGCCTTGAATGTCCCTTTTCGATATTTTAAATTTGGGGTGGTGTTCTTTGGTTGGATTAGTGCACCGGGTATGCCGGTAAGTCTCATGAATAAGATCCTTTAGCCCTACGCTAATAGACTCATGGTGGTTTTGGTGATGATATTATGGTTCATTTCCCTGATGGAGTAGTGCATGTGAGTCATTTGAGTGTAGTACTACAAAGTTTAAGGAAGAAAGTTGGATGCTAAATAGGAGAAGTGGGAGTTTGGTCGTAAGAGGTTGCCCTCATAGGTCGCGTAGTGTCGGGCGATAGTATTAAAGTGGAACCTAGTAAGACGAAAGTGATTAGAGATTAGCCTAGACCTTTGAACCCATCAGATAATAGGAGCTTAGTGGGCTTAGCGGGCTAATACCGGAGGTTGTGAATAGTTATCTTCTATTACTTCTCCTATGACTTAGTTGACCCTAAGAAAGGCCAATGTTATGACCGACATTTTGAGTAGGGCGATTTGATAGGTCCGGGAGTAGTTATCTCTTGTGTGATTCCTTTGTGCTAGTAGGATTCATGTGTATGTCTCGGATGATTGCGTTAGTCAATAGTGGCTAGAAGAGATTATAAGGGTCGCCCTATGTTATCGTTGCGTAGAGTCTTGTCTTGTGATCTCAGTTGGACTTAGTTTGAGGTGTAGGAGGCCTTGGTGTGGTTTGTGCTACTTGCATAGCATGATTGTAATGAGGTAGAACCCGTAAGCTTGTAACATGATGGTTGAGGATGGTTGATCTATTTTCGAAAACTACAATGGGTTAGTCACTTATCTAAGGTTGATTTGAGGTTCAGGTTTTGTTCTCAAGTATTGAGGAGGGTAGTTGATATCCCTAAATGTTCTTTTGAACTAGGAATAATCATTTTGAATATTGGTGGAGTTGTTTGGTTGGCTTATGCATTGGTAGTAGGTGTGCGTTTCTAGAATAGGGTCTTAAAACCCTTCTGTGATATGTTTGTAGTGGTCTCTAGTGATGAGGTACTGATTTGTTTAGAGCTTGTGACTTATTTGGGGGTAGTGTTGCAAGTCTTGGAGGATGAGAGATTGTTTGCTAAATATGATATTGCGGATAGCAAGAAGGTGATTATAATTCTTTAAGGAATATGAAATGAGTGTACATTATTTTTCCCCGATAAGGCTAATGTTGCGGTCGGTACTCTAGGTACCGTAGCATGTGCTGTTGATGGTAGCAAAGAGGAGATTAATGGGGTCCATCGGTCGATTAGGTTAGATGTTAGGGTTGAGGGAAGTTGAGCTTAGTGGTGTAGCATTCTTGATGGTTCTAAATCTTCATTGGGTGAGGAGGTCTAGTTTAAGCAAGGCCTTGATCCCGTCTTATTAGAGGTGGAAGTTTTGGATAAGAAGATGATAGAGTGGAGGTTGTCTCCCATGGGGGAGATGGTGGTTATGGTACGAAGTGGGTTAGATGTATTTATGGTTGCAATTGAGTTGAGGATTGTGAGTCCTTATAAGTTTGTAGAGGGAGGTTGGTAAGGTTATATGAGTTTGAGAATTGCCTATGGTAAGGGTATGGTTTATCCGGTTTTTTATGCTTCTAGGCTGAGGGGATGCGTTGGTGACTCTAGTACTATAGAACTCTTTGATATTGTGGGTGAGGTAGAGGATAAGTTGGCTTAGAAGGAGGTCCCAGTGGAGATGTTGGATGGATGAGTGGAGAAATTGATTGATAATGATGTGGTGTTCGTCAAGGCCCTTTGGAAGAGTTGTTTATTCGTATATGTTCCTCGGAGAGTCGGTGCGGGCATGGAGAAGCAATATCAGTATTAACTTCACTCTATTCAAGCTTATGATGACATCTCAAGTCCCTTTTCTATGATTCCAAGTCTTATGTTTCAGCCCCCATGTCATTCATATGCACTCATATTTAAGTTGGCAAGTTTATGATGATTTTATACTTATGTTGAGATTTTGAAAATGGTGTTTTAAATGTAATGTTGCATTCTTGTTGGAGCTGATTTTTTATGATCACTCTTGCCTGGTACGTCTCTTTTACATTCGAGGACGAATGTTCCCAAGGGAGAGATATTGAAACAACCCCAAAAATGTGCCGAAAAATGTGCCTCAGAAGTGCCCGAAATCTTGATTTCCATATATCTCAAAATCTGTGAGTTATTTCAAAAATACTTCATATTCTTGTTCAAGTGGTCAAATTTAGGGGGAAAGGGGTCTAACCGGAATTTTAGACTAACCGTATCGAAATCCAAAAATCACAAAAATGCGATTTAGGAGGGTCAACTTTAAAAGGGCATATCTCTTAGCACACAAAGAACTGGGTGGCCCACACCTTCCAAATTAAAGGTTTTTGAATTAGCTTTCCAAAGCACTTGGTTTCTCCTCATTTCGAGTTCGGATAAAGAATTTACACCCATTTTTGTAGAACTTGTTTGTGCAGAAATGCAAATTTAAGTGAGTAATCCGAGATGCTTCCGCAACACTGACCAGTGTTATTTTGGTCCTTTTTTTACTTTGGTCCAAGACTTTCAAGAACTTGGGCCTAAGTGTTCCTATACTTGAAAATACCCATACTTAGCCTTATTCAACTCTCATATCATCCTAAACATTTTTCAATACTCACTCAAACATACAGCCATATTTTCACTCCCAAATTCAAGTTTCAAACCCTCATCCTAAGCTAACGTTTTCCTTCAAGGTTCTTCTTCAAGCTTCAAGTCTTCATCTCCAATCTTCACCAAGTTCATCGCCAAGCTAAGGTATGTGGGTTTCTTTTATGGGTTTCTTTTACTCAAATTGTATGATATAAAGTTGACTATAAATGGGTCATGCTTATTATGAAATTCACTGCACTCTATGTTAAAGCTATGTAAAGTTGTGACTGTTTTGATAATTTTTGAGCTATAAATCTTGGATCTATTGTAAGATTTGATGAGGGGTGTTGATGTATATTGCTTGAGGGTGTTGCAAGGTGTTGATTGGTGGTTTTACAATGAATTTTCTTACATGATTTCATCTCTATATTTCATGGTTTTATACTAGCATTACACACCCTCTAAGTTTTTCATAAAATGTCCAGATGTGGTTTATGATTGACTATATGATGATGAAATGAGCTCATATATATGATATACTCTAGATAAAGTGTTACATTAGACCATGCCCGATCCGAGGGGACAAGAGCCCAGGTAACCGAGGTGTGGGTTTGTACTCACCAACCGAGGTTGGGGTTTGTACTCATCAACCAAGGTAAAGGTTTGTACTTATCAACCATGTGAGGGGTTTGTACTTTGTCATTGTGGTTATAAGGTGTGATTATCTTCAAGTTGTGAGGGGTTTGTACCACACCACCAGGATGACGGGTGCAACCATTATCAACCAACCTAGGGGTTTGTACTTTGGAAATCTAGCTTGGTCACTTCTACACATATGATATTCTATATGAGCATGAGTTACTTAAGATTGTTTTACTCATGCATTGATCATTTATGACATATTGTTATATGATGTTTATTGCCTATTGTTAAGCATTTTGGTTATGATGCCTCTCTCTTGTTGCACTGCATCCTACATACTTAGTACATTCAAAAGTACTAACGCATACTCTTGCCTATATGATATCACAATGTAGGGATGAAGCCCAAGTTGATCATCCTCCTCCTCTACATGGCTAGTTCAGTATTACTCAAGCTAGTTGGTGAGTCCTACACTTCGGGGACCTTAGTATATATTTTTCCTATTATGTGTTGAGACACTCTTCTTTATTTTCTATATTGACTATAAGGGTGAACCCAGTTTCTTGTCTTGGCCCCCACCTTTATCCATGTAGTAGAGGTGTTGTTGGACATGCTATGTATGTACGATATGAGCCTTTACTCTTTTGTCTCTAGATTATGATGTTATGTAAGCTTTTCCCCTTAGTCCCTTGTCCTTGTTTTCTAAACTTTTACATATTACTTAAGTATTAATTCTCTCCCTTAGTCTCAATTCCCCTTGTTTATGGCTCTTATTTTTACATTGCATTTGCGACTAAGGATGTGTAATGATATACTATGAGGCTTGTTTGGGGTTCCTTCGGGTCCCCTATTCGCCGATCACACCTAGACCTTAGGCTTGGGTTGTGAGAACTGCTTCTTTATATTTGAATAATCCTAAAACCTCCATTTCCTATGTTATCATGTCAAGACATCCATACATGTGTAAGAAATGAATTTAAATCATGTTTTAGCATGAATTTAATGATTTCATGGTTTTAAATTGTTGAGTTATGCATTTTGTCTTTCATGCTGAGATGTTTCATGCTCAAATCAAGCTCTTCAAGCCATGTTCTAGCTCATTCGAGTATGATATCCCTAAGGGGGACATGATGTAAGGACCTGGGCTTTAGAAGACCTTATTGAGGCTTGATATTGCGTTTCCAATAAATTTTCACCAAGGTGCCCTTTCAAGGACACTTCTACGAAATGTGAAACGGTCCACCAGCCGTAGAGGTTGCATTGGAGTGGCCCTTGTCCATTTTCATAGTTTGCCCTAGCTCCATGTGAAGTTCGAGGGCAAGTGACCCTCCGTGGAGCCTTTCACAGCTCGTGGACCTCACCACTATCGTGAAATGTCTCGTGAGAAAGGCCCCTTGCTTGGATGCTAGTATTTTTACTAAGGGTGCCACCATCGAAACCCATAAAGTTTGTGAAGAGCACCATAGACAGTGATTAATGAGTCCAAATTTCAAACTGATTTTGGGGCTAGTTTGCAAAGAAACATTGTCCTTAATGTGCTATTATTTCTTATCTCTAATGAATATGCACAAATGGACAATACTTGAAAATTCTAGAAAAAGGAGAAAAAATGCCAAAAAGATAGAGAAAAGTAGGACTGCCTACATACTCGGTGATATGCCGAACACTCGGAGTGATCGCCAACCATTGCAACAACCAAGGTTCAAGCCCAAGTTAGGAACGTGGTTAGAATTTATATCACAAAACATATTTGGCGCACATCCAAAATACTCGAAAGACCACCTGAAGAGGCATTACTCAAATCCCCAAAACCTTGACAAGAAGGTGATGAGATAGGAACTTTGGCGAAATGCTGAATTGTATAAGTGGAGTGAAGGACCATTGACTAATATTGTAGAAGGAGAGGCCTTATGAAGATGTAGAGGAAAGTGGTCAAGTGCACATTCAGCGCATCACTAGAGTGCTTGGCGATAGTCGGCCTTGACCATTGAATGGAAATTAATAGCACAAACTCTTACACTTTTGCATGGACTATATAAGCAAATTGGAAAGGATATTGTACATATCATATCAGATCATATCCTTCTTCTTACTTTTATAGAGAGAGTGGTTCATAGAACTTTCTTTCTTTAGAATACAAGAGTTGATAGGGTTTTCAAGCTTTGGGGAAGCAAAATTAGTATAGATTGGCTAGTGATAATCAACTATTTTCTACTCAATCTTGTCACCCATGACTGCAACTGCGATATTTGGTATTAAATCTCTAATTTTTAGCATGTGTGACTAAAACCCCCATGTTGGAGCTATACTATTGATATGGGTTTTTTATTTATATATTAGGTCTTTGATATTTTGACTTATTTGCAGTTGATTTGAGTAAATTGATATCCATTCCTATGTTTAATCTATAATTCAAGGTTACAAACTTGGGTTTTACTTTAAATCTTTAATTGTTGCCTTAGCCAGAATAATTAGCTGGAAACCTCTTGGGGTTTCAATTGAAATCCACAACCATGGATTCAATGGCTAAGGTATTAGGTTTTTACTAAGACTTCCTAGGCCAAGCATGTCCTCAGTGTTTCACGTATGATTTTGTAATTAAATCATCTGAAACACTTGTGTGTCATAGCTAAACATAGGTTACAAGCAACCTAGCTTATTTACTCATTATCAACACATTTAGACAAATATTTAGACCCAGCTTGTAGATCGATTTCCACATTTGTACATCCTCAATATCTTCCTTGATTTACTAATTAACTTGTTAATTAGATTTGGTGTAGTTTGATTATTACTTTCAATTACTATAACCCCCTAGATCCTAAATTTGCTTAATCCAACAAACCACTTCTATCTTGAACTACAATTTCATGTGGGATTTTACCTCAACTTCTCAGTTGGGTTATTATGTTGATGACGACAGCCTCTTCTTCCTTTGAGTAGCCAGGTTGAGCAACATAAAAAATAGCGCCATTGTCGGGGAATCAGTGAGTTCTTAAATAAAGTTTTTGTTGAGCTTTGTTCTTGTATTTAGAGTTATTTTTACTATTTTCTTGTTGTTTTTGCTGTTGAAACATACTTGTTAAAATAGCGAATGATACACAAGATGTTAACTAGGACCAGAGGGAAGCCCAGGTACTATCCGACTATCCTCGTTGGCTGAAGGAGTTAATTTTCATGTAATAATCAATATCTTTTCTCTTCTCCAATTAAAGGGATTGTTCAGAGGATTTGGCGACGAGGATCCTCATAAACACCTAAGGGACTTTGTTGAAGTTTATCTCCATTCAATTTCGGAGGAGTGACTCAAAAAGCCATTCAACTGAGGTTTTTTCCGTTATCTATCACCAAACAGGCAATGAGGTAGCTAGCTTAGTTACCTCAAGATTATATCACTTTATGAGAGGAGCTACAAAATGCATTCCTCGAAAGATTTTCCCTCCCTCAAAGATGATAAAGCTGAGAAGAAGTATTGAGAACTCCAAGCAAATTGAAGGTGAGCCATTGCATAAAACATGGTTGCGGTTTTGAAACTCTTACTTCAATGCCTAACTATGGAGTTCCAGACCATATGCTATTGCAATACTTCTATATGAGCCTTAATGCAGTTAACAAAGGAGTAGCTGACTAGCTAGTGAGAAAAGGTGTGATGACACAATCATTCACTAAAGCTTGAGACCTCCTACATGGCATGACAAAAATTAATCAAGCATGGTACACAAGAGATGACACGATACCTTCAGTGCACAGGGGTCCATCCAAGGAGCAGCTCAATAAAGATCAAGGGAGGGACAAGAACAAGGCTAAGATGTTGACTCAGCTTGACCTCTTGACTAAGCATGTAATGGGAGAAAATCGTAAAAGAGTGAATAATATGGTAGCTGCTAGTGATGCGATGTTTGATGGTGCACCATTTGAAGGTGGTTACAATAAGGAGGTATATTATATGAGAAACCAAATGGTGGGTTCTCGGTTGGGTTTTTCAAGGCCACTCCGAAATCAAGATTGGAACAGTAACACCGGATGGCGAGATCATGTGTAGCCTAACGAACCTCAAGTTAGGGTTTGGGGAAATCGTGATGGGATGGGAGATAGGTATCCACCCCATTATAGGGTGAAAGTTGTTGACCCTGTGCAGAATCTAGAGAATCTTCAGACTGAACATATGCTCTCTCAAATCTTGATCAAGGTGGAAGCCTCCAATAAAGTCTTGAAGGAGATGACAGCTGAGTCAAATAGTGACATCACATTCAGCTTCTATTAAGCACCTGGTAACTATGCTTGGAAACATATTAGCTCATCTAAATCAAAGTCCAAAGGGTGGATTGCCTAGTGACATGGTGGCCAATCCTAAGGGAAATGAACAACAATGCTTAGCCATTACTACTTTTCAGAAAGTGGTGGAAGGTGCAAAACCATCGTTTGTTGTTCTAGAAGGTTTGACCAAAGTAGGAGAAAATGAAGGAGCAGTTACTATTGAGAAGTTAATGAGTGTGTAGCTAACGATGAAAGTGGTGATGCTCTTAGCAATACCGAGAGTGAAAAAGAAGAGACGATTAGGGATGATGTTGTGAACACCAAGAAAACATTCCTGAAAGATTCAAGTCCAACGATGAGGTTAGAAACACCTCAAGTCAAGATTGATCCTCCTTTTCTTTAGAGATTGAAGGACAAAGAAGAGGATATAAAGTTTCAAATCTTCCTCTCTATATTCAACTCATTGTCGATAAATGTTCCACTTATGAAAGCAGTGATAAAGATGCCAGGTTATGCTAGATTATGAAGGAGTTGGTCACAAAGAAAAATGAACTCTTGAGTGTGAGATTATGGAGGTGTCTCACAATCGTAGTGCAATCTTAACACAAAAGTTAATAGTGAAGAAAAAAAACCCAGGTGCATTTACTATTCCATGCACTATTGGAGCTTCAAAGTTTAGTAAGGCATTATGTGATTTGAGAGCGAGTATAAATCTCATGCCCCTAGCCATATTTGAAGAATTAGGATTGGAGACCCCTTCACCAACAAATGCAGGTACTCATGGTTGATTAGTCTATCAAATGACCGGTTAGGATCTTACATGATGTGTTGGTGAAGGTGGACAAGTTTATTCTTCCCGCTGATTTTGTGATATTAGATTGTGAGGTGGATACCGACGTGCTAATTATCTTGGGTAGGACGTTCTTAGCCACTAGAAGAGCTATTGTAGATGTAGAGAGTGGATTAAGTTCAGAATGAATGATAAAGTAGTGTTAGGTATATGCAAAACTCTGAAGCTAGGAGATAATCCCGAAGTGTTGTCAGTAATGAACCAAACTGCGGTGACTTGATGAAGAAGAGAAGCTATATTATGCCATAATGTTAACTAAGAAATACTTGGGAGGAAACCCAAGGTGAGTAGTGACTGATGTTAGTTTCAAATAATGGGTGTTGAATTATGCAGCGTTGAAAAGGGAAATCGAAGCAGAAAGCTGAGAGGGCAATCAAGGGAACCAATCGGTGTATCGTCGAGTCAAAAAGGCTATTCACCACCCTTCAAGTCACTTGATGACTCCTGAGGTGCTATCGAATTCTACGAACTCAGTGGCAACTCCGTAGATTGCCAAAACTAATATGCGATGGTTAGTTTCACCGGCCTTATAGGCTGAAAGAAAGGTATACATATTGTTAAAAAAGGTGGACCCTAGTACACTATTTGTATTGCCGAATGTGCTAGGTGGTATTGTTCGGCATTGCAAACATGCATGGCTCACCAACCTACTTAAGGCTTTTCAAATGCCTTGGTCCCTTCGCTTTCCAGCTTCCCTCCTTTTCACTCCTTTCACATTCTAACAACTCTTATATTAGTTTTTCTTTGGAAATTTTCATAAAGAAGTTGAAGATATTCATCACCAAAACATCTTTGAAGATTCTCATTGTGTCTCACCATTGAAGAGGCATGTTTTTGGTCCTTGTTTTAGTTCTTTTGGAAGAATGCCACTGTTAAAAAGGCAGATCAGGGTTTCTAAGTGTGTTATCATGCTGTATTATGTGAAATCTAGTTAAAAGTTTTGTGGGTGGACCTTTATGGTGATATTAAAACCCTATATTACATGTATGATTGATTTATTGTAGGTTTTGATCCCTTTTAATACGTTGAACTCGGTGGTGCCTATGATTTGGGCTAGGTTTAAGAATGAATGATTTGTTTCCTAATTATGGAATGTTTGTGGGTATCGTCTCAATTTCAAAGTTGTCACCTTGCTTGAATGCTTTCACTTGAGATAGTACCATAATCATGAGAATGCTTGAATGGAAATGCTTGCTTGTTTGAATTGATTATTATGGTTATGGATGAAGTCTGAGTAACCCTTAAACTCCTTGAGTGAAGTGAACTTGCCCGATGATGGATTGGTGACATCATTCTTAAGGGTAAGTCATCACTTGACTAAGTTCATAGCCATGAAAACCACGTAATCATGATAATCAATAGATGAGCAAGTATTAGTGTTGATGATGGGATAGTGTATGACTCTCATCCATGCTCTTATTGTGAAATTATTGAATCCTGAGTGAATGGATGAATGGCCATGCCAGTCACCTTCGATGATGATCATTTTGGCCACCTAAGTGGACTTGGTGATGCGTTTAATTGTCATATGCACCGCCTTATTTGACTGATCTTCATTTTTGAATGCTGCAACTTTTGATGATGGAATTCTCTATCACCGAAGCAAATCGATGTTATGCCAAGTGTGCATGACCATCGCCAAAAGTACTAGTATCCTTGACTTTGAAAATTGTGCAAAAAGGTGACGATTTATTTAATCGTTGAATCAATTCGACGTATCACCAAGGATATCCTATGATCAAACAGTCCTATCCTTTCAAACTAACTCTGTTGTGCATAAGTGATTGCAACTTAATTTTTTTTTATGGATAGCACTCACACCATGTTTGGAGTACATTTTTTAGGATAACCAAGCGAAAGCATGTTTTGGCTAAGTTTACTAGACCATCACCTATGCCAGCAGAGTCTAGTCCTAAGAGACATAGAAGTGAATCCAGGACTAAGGCTATACATGACTCCTTATCACAATATTGACAGAGAAATTAGGAAACAATAACCCCAAGATTTATAAATAGGTGCAGGGCTGAAGGGAACAGGAAAATTTAAGATGAAATATAGTTATCAATTGAGGGAGTAGTTGACCGATACCCGAAGGTTCAAGAAGTCCTTAAATTCTATAATTTCCAGAACATAAACAAACCTCAAGATCCATACGTGCGCAGCCTAGACTACGCGTTCTATGAAGCTTATGGCCAAGCCTTTCCAAAGAGTAGAAGCAGAGTGCCAATGATGCGAAAACCTCTTGATACTGTAGAGGTTAGGCATGTGCAAGTCCCATATGGTGAGGCTAAGAATTAATGAAATTTTAGGTTGCATATTCTGGAGCAGGAGCTACTTGAATGATTTAATGCAGCTCAAGAACTTTGAGGACATTAAAGCATGGTTAGAATCGTTGATTGGAATTCCAGCTCCCTCATGGTTAGAGGAGGGAACAGTTATTGAAAAGAAGGATATGAACATACCAACAAGGTTTTGGTTTGGATTTATTAGCAGCAATGTGATGCCTTCCCAAAATGAATTGATACTTTAGCACACCAAAGATTCATTAGTTGTTGCCTTATGGATAGAAAAGAGTTAAATCTTGGGTCAATTATTACTCTAGAAATCCTCACTAGGACAAAACAATAGCAAACCTCTTTGCCATTCCAAAGCCTCATCACAGGTTTATGTAAGTAAGATGGGTGCCTAGAACCAAGAAGTCGAATATGGAGGTAACTCCATCGGCATCCATTAGCATCCGGTGGATTCAAGCTGAGTTTTTGAGGGATGATCAGGACAGGGCAAGGAAGAAGCTAGCTAACAAAAGTCTAGTGGTTGATCTTGAGTCCCTCAAGTCTAGTGCAGCAGATCTGGGGACTGAGGTAGGTATAACCTTTCCTTCCCCTACTTTACACTCAGCTTCTGCCCCTATTCCCTCCATTGAGGCATAGACAGAGGTACGAGCTACAGATGACCAACCCTCACTCGCTAAGGCCACTATTCTTGCTTTTGGCTGACTGGCCAAAGAAGCCGATCTTCATGCCACTAGGGTTGAGTCATCTGTGCTTAAGCTAGTTAAGGCAGCCATAGCCAAAGGTTTGAGGCCATATATTGAGGCAAAGTAAAAGTAGTGGGAGTTAACGGATGCACACAAGCTGAGGAGGGATAGTCTCAAGAAAATGATTGATGACCATGGGAAGGAGTTGGCCAACTTAAAGGATACGGTGGCAGTTGTCGAGAAGACAGTTGCTGGCAGTGCAGACACATCAACTTTAAAAGCGGACTTTAATTTGTTAAAAAGGGAGGCGGCAGCCCTCCGATCCAATGACATAGGCACTTTCTTTAATGGCTAGAAAATCCACTCAAAGTGGATATGGTTGTGGTTCTCAATGATGTGTTAATCATGAATGTTCAGGGTGATGGAGGTGAAGATAACTAGGAGGTAAGCACCCCAGAGACTGATCAAGGCATAGTGGGAGCAGAGCCTAGCCAAGAGAACCATGAAAAGCTAGCTTGGATGGAGAGCCAAACTATGGAAATTGTGAAAGCAACATCTTTTCTGGAAAAGTCCATGATAGGCACATCTAGTGTAAGTGAGCCTCAACCAGTACGGCCTTTGATTGATCTTGAGAGTACACCAGTAGATGAGGGCATTGATGCCACCATGACAACTTCTACAACTCCAACACCACCACAGCAAAATTGATCCAAACCAGGGGGATTCTCATACTCATTTCTTTCTTCTTATACTTGAGGCCAATGTGTTTTTAGAGGGAGGGTGAGCATGCAGAGTTCCCTATCTTTTGGATGATAACTAATTTATGTTTTTGTTAATGTTTGGATGAGGCAATGGTGTGTATTTTGGTGTTCTGATGAATATTGAGATAATTTTTAATTTTTGGGGTTGTAAATAAATTTTAATTCGGGTTGTAATAGAGTAGTATCTTTTTTTGTTATTTTTACTTTTCTTTCTTCCTTTTAAGTTGAATAGATGAATGATTGTAAATGATATCCTTGAATTTTATCAAACCTCATGGATATATAAAAAGTTGTTCTAATGCTAATATCGTGTCTCTAGTCCCTAGCAATCCGAGCATCAGTGTTCCATATCTTTGATTCGGATGGTGCCATAGAAGAGAAGCATGTACTCACTCACTAATTAGTCCTTTCCTTTATAAAATAGTCCATGCATGGATTTGATACATTTAGAGTTGACTATGTGAGCAATTGATCTTGGATATGCGATGATCAAAAATTACAAGTGTGTGTTGCCATTGTTTAAATGCGGATCCATTTTGCCAATGTGAGATTAGGAATTTTTGTTGAAATACATGCGTTGCAACATCTAGAACTTACTTGATTTGTTTTGAGGAGTAACTTGGTTAATTCTGGATTAAGAAAGGACCTTGGACCTTCTTTCGTTTCATTAAGTCCATTTGACCAAAGTGACATCCCTTGACAATGAAGTGAGTCCCTAGTAAAGCCCATTAAGCATTGACCCTTTCTATGGTAACCATGTAACCTTGACTCATATTTGTGAAAGACAATTCCTTCTTATTCTTTACCAATCCCTCCTTGACCATGAAATGAAATAAGTGATAGCCAAAGGCTTAGTTAGGGGTGTTCGTAGAAAGAAGGGGTGTCTCTCATAAAAGAGTCGAAAAAGGTCAAAAATGAGAGAAAGAAAAGTGAGGAGTCCTAGAGATGAAAGAAAGTAGGGAAATTGCAAAAATATTTTGTTTTAAAAATAAAGTTGAACAAAGTTTATTAAACAATAGGACCCTCCAAAATTGTGAAAAAGAAGTGCAAAGAGGGGAGGCATCTGGGATGATAAATCAAAAACAAAAGATATATCAATAGGAGAAGAATAAAAAAGGACGAAAAAGGACTTTTGATCATGAAAAGAATATGTAGAGCTTAAGCGGGGATGAGTCACTACTATTCATATGATATCCTACCCAACCATAACCCTATAATATAGTCCTAACAAAGTCCTTTGGGATCTTAGTCTGGAAGAAAGTCAAGTGAACTCTGATTGAGAATAATGGCAAGATTATGGGTTAAAGCTTACATGTTATTTCTTAATTTGGAGAGTGAGAGTTGAAGAGATCCTTTGAAAATAATGTCATAATCTTATGTATACAGGATCTTCTTTGGCAGGAGGGCAAATGGTGATGCCTTTAGGGAGTGTTCAGAAGCTACATGAGAAATATTAAGCACAACTATGTTTTGATTACTCCTTAGTCATCTCTCGAGGTTTCAAAATCATGCAAGTGGGTTTGTGGAAGTTTGAGAAGGGATGAAAGAGTTGCAAATGTATATTTGGCTTCCTGTGGCCCTGTTTTCAAACTTTAAAATTAGATGGATTAATGTTTGATTTGCTTGAGGGCAAGCAAAGGCTTAAGATGGGGGTGTTGATGAATCCATATTTTGGACTCATTCTAGGGCTAGTTCGCAAAGAAACATTATCCTCAATGTGCAATTATTTCCAATCTCTAATGAATATTCATGTGTTATGTTATGAAATGGGATTGAAAATGCACAAACGGACAATACTTGAAAAGACTTGAAAAGGGAGCAAAAGTGCCAAAAAGTTGAAGAAAAGCGATATCGCCTACATACTCGGTGATCTGTCGAACACTCAGCAGGACTGCCTACCATGGAAGCAACCAAAGCTCAAGCCTAAGTTAGGAATGCAATCAGACTTGATATCACAAAACATATTTGGCACGCCTCCAAATGACTCAAGAGACCACCTAAAGATGCAGTACTCAAAGCCCCAAAACCTTGACAAGATGACGATGTGATAGGAACTTCGATAAAGCACCAAATTATATTAGTGGAGTAAAGGACCATCGACTAATGATGTAGAAGAAGAAGTTTTATGAAGATGCAGAGGAAAGTGGTTAAGTGCACATTCGGTGCATTACCAGAGTGATCAGTGATGGTTAGCCTTGACCGCGGAATGGGTATTCACAGCAAAACTCTCACACTTTTACATTGACTATATAAGTAAATTAGAAAGGACAATATACATATCATATCAGATCATGTCCTTCTTCTTAGTTTTATAGATAGAGTAGTTCATAGAATTTACTTTCTTTAGAGTAGAAGGGTCGATAGGGTTTTCAAGCTTTGAAGAAGAAAAAATAGAGTAGATTGGCTTGTGATAATCAACTATTTTCTATTCAATCTCATTACCCATGATTGGAGCTGCTATATTTGGTATTAAATCTCTAATTTCTAGCATGTGTGGCATTACCAAAGTGTTTCAATGGCAGGATTATCTTGATGTAGGTCTGTCTCTGGCCTAGATCAACCTAAGTTAAATGAAGTCTCTATCGTTCTGATGTTGGGGGTGTGTATGGGTTTTTCATTTATCTATTAGGTCTTTGTTATTTTGACTTATTTGTAGTTGATTTGAGTGAATTTATATCCACTCCTGTGTTTAACCTATAATTTCATGGTTGCAAACTTAGGATTTACTTTACATATCTAATTATTTCCTTACCTAGAATGATTAGAGTATGGAATGAAATGGCTAGAAACCTCTTGGGGTTTCAGTTGAAGTCCACAACCATGATTCAATGGCTAAGGTATTATGGATTTTACGGAGACTTCTTAGGCCAAGCATGTACTCGACGGTCTGCATATGATTTCGTAATTGAATCATATGAAATATTTGTGTTTCATAATGAACATGGGTTAAAGCAACCCTATTCACTCATTATCAACTCGTTTAGTCAAATATTTAGACCCAGCTGGTAGATCGATTTCTATATTTGCACATCCCCAATATCTTCCCTAATTTGTTAATTAACCTATTAATTAGATATCATGTAGTTTGATTACCACTTTCGATTATTGTAACCCCTCATATCCTACAATTGCTAGTCCAAGACACTTCTATCTTGTACTATGATTACCTGTGGGATTCGGCCCCAACCTCTCGGTTGGATTATTATGCTGATGAGGACTGCCCTTCTTACGTTGAGTAGTTGAATTGAGTGACATCAGTGGTGCTGACTATGTAGGGACCATTGGCCAAATTTCGTCAAGAAATCACCATCTCATATCCTGTGTGGCCTTCATGAGAGGCATCACGAGCCGCGAAGCCCATCGTGCAAGGGTTTGACTTATTTTTTTTATCTCATCTCATTAAGGGCCTTATGGTAATTTGGTTCACTTCCAAGGTCTTTTATGACTTTTATGCCTATCCTAAGATCCCTTAATAAGCCCTTACTCATTCGTTACACCTCATTTTTTCATACTCCAACACTTAAAACTCCAAAATCCAAGTTCATGAACTTCATTCAAGCCAAGCATTGAGGATTGAAGCCAAGGGATTCAAGAGTGCTGCAAGCACGAGTCAACTCCATCTTAATCTTCTTAATTTCTTCAGGATATGTGTTGTTTCATTCATGATTCTCTTCCCATCATGAAGTCCCAAAATCTATTTCTTAAATTTCGTTATTTCTCACTACAATTTGCAAGTGTGTTTTGTGGTTTAGCTTCAAATTGATGAAATTAAGTTATGGGTTGATTTCCCTTGATGATTTTAACAAGATTTAAGTATTATTATGATAATTTACGTGGATTTTATAAGAATTGAATATGCGTGTCCCCTTTTATGATGAATTTGTGCATGAGTAATTTTAAGTAAGTTTCAATTATTGATTTCTCTATGGAGTAAGTATGATTTCATCTAATTATAATATTTTAAGTATAGATTTCAAGTACCATGCTATTCTCTTATTCCTCATGGAATAAGCATGAGTAAGGATTTTCATGAAATTTAAGATATGGGTTATCACCTAACTACGATTATGATTATGTTTATAATTTCAAGGAAAGTTTGGTTATAACATGAAATATGATCACGTAATGTCTATGATATGGTTTTAAGCAATTATGGGTGTGCATACACCATCATGTACAAGTATGAATGAGTTATTACTATGAATGTAAGTATGATTTGTAGTATAATTTGGCCTATAAGCCTAAGTATACATGGATATGAAGTATAATTTGGCTTTTTAGTCCAAGTATGCATGATTATGATTTGAAAAGACTTATGTTCCTATTTCAAGCTCGCATATGTATATGTATTCACATGGGAAGATGACTTAGCATCAAATGAGATTGGAGGTGGGAGCTCGACCCAAGGGGTTCTTATATAAAGTCTCCTTCTCATAACTATGTGCCCATTTAGGTTCATGAATATGCCCCTTTGTGGATGGTTATGTTCATGTAAAATCCTCTCCAAAATGGGTTGTGCTCCCATAAAGTGAGGTTACTTCTCCAAAATGGGTGATGTTCTTGTAAGGTGGAGCGTGGTCCACCTTTGGAATCACTCTTTCTCGGTGTAGATTAAATATCGAGATTTCATGTAATAGCTCGCATAATCTTATATGTTGGTTGAGGTCCCATCTTTGCTATATTTAAAGTAATATGGCATTCATGCATCATGGATTTAAGGCATATTGTTATGACATTCTTCCCTATGTACTTCCTTATATGTGTGTGTGTATATGAGAGACAGATAGAGACTGAGTCAGAGAAAGTGTGTGCGCGCGTGCAACAACCGACCTAGGGCCTACTCGTCACACGGCGATGCATCATGGATTTAAGGTACATTGTTATGACATTCTTCCCTATATACTTCCTTATATATGTATGTGTGTGTGTTATGTGTGTATGTGTGTGGTGTGAGAGAGAGAGAGAGAGCATATGTGTGTGTGCATACGCAACAACTGATCTAGGGCCTACTCGTCACACGATGAATGAGATACCTAAAGGCAACTCACCCAAGCTATCTTACATATCATAAGCATTCATAGGTATAAAACTATAAAGATGAAATAGAGAACTTGGGAAATGGGGCTAAGGGCCAGAACTTGAAGATAAATCTAGAAATAAGAATTTGATACAACCATATCATATGTCCAATAATACCTCTAACATTTCTTGGCAGTGGATAAGACATGTTCAAGGTCACCCTCAAGTACAATCAGAGAAAAAGAAATATACAACTGAAAACTAAAATGTCTTAATACGTTAATAAAAAAAGGAAGGCTAGGATATTGTCCCCAAACTAGAGGATTCACCAACTCTTGTCTTCAATGATCCAAACGTAGCCACGCAGAGGATATCGAGGTGTGCATGTCCCTACATAGTTAAATCATATAGGCATAGAAATATGCGTCAGTACTTTGAATGTACTAGTATGAATGTATGCAATGCATGACATAGTAACCATGGTAAGATAAGTCATGCTAAGTCTCATGTTGAAATCAGATGTTTATAAAGGCATTAGTAAGTCATAATCAAGCTAATATCAATTTAACCAAAAAAAAAAAAGCAACTTTAGAATGAACTTATTAGGATGCATGGATGAACATAGTCGTGAATAAGAAAATCATATATCTTGGGAGATACATGAAATATAGGGATTCAAATCACATAGCATAGAAGAAAAAACTTTAAAGCATGAGGAGCACATACACATGGATGATCATTTGACATATTAATTTAGCCATAAAACATGAGATAATGCATTTGAGAAATAAAGAATTTACTATTACTTGAATGCATGATGAGGCACAAAGACTTAGGTTAGTGAAAAATCATATGTTGTCATGAAAAATTAAAATATGAATATCCTTGGTGAACAATACATCACTTTACATAAAAGACTAATTTATTATGAAAGAAAATATTAGTAATCATGATGGAGACCACCTTACATAGTTGAATACATATTCATATACTTTTAGGAGAAATACCCTTTGAACTTGTGAAACAATAAGTCATAGGAACTTTAAAAAACCTTTGGACATAATATGAATGAACCATCATAAATCGTCATAGAAGGACACCTCCGGAACATGCGGAGAACATGAACATATGTGAGAGCAACCTTTAACTGACATAAATCATCTTAGTTAAACCATGGAGTCCCGATATTTCTCCTACACCAGAAGAGAGGGGGACATCACTTGTCAAGGTGACCTCCTAAGATGCCTAAATAGATCCACTAAAGCCTACTATTGAGCAACATCTACTATTGGTTGGTCTAGAAATGAACCTTTACTAGCAGGTGATTCATATTTTCTATGGTGGCACATAGTTATGGGACAATAGGATCCTATTAATGATCTCATGCCTCTTCTAACGTAGAGCTTCCATATTCATCCCAAAGTTCACTAGGTGCTAAGTAAAATTTTCAAGGAATAATCATAACCATGAAGCATATCATATGGATAGGAATTCTACTAACTTATTCCATAAGCATTTAGAACATAAATCATCATCATAAAGATAACTCTTATGTTTTGGTTATGCCTCTACTGTCGGCTACCATCATCTCATATCTCTCTGCTAACGGGCCATCATAGTCTCATGATCATAGCTAGGTAGGGACCCCTACTTCTTTCATTCATTCATTCTTGACTCCAGTGAGTCTAGTCCGAAATAACATATAGACAAGTGTATAGTTATGACATGCATGAACTTGTGCACCATAACATCATAAAGAAGACTTTTTCAATAATGCATACCTTTCATATAACTTCAATATGTTTCATAGTATTCTCATGAAGCCATAAAATAAATAATGACTTTTAACATTTAGAACCTTCATGTCACTATACATCATGGACTGAGACTCTCTTTCTTTCATAATACATTCTTTCATATAACTCAAGCCCCCAACTTGGGTGTTCATACTCAAAGACTTGAAATCATGCAATTCACATATACATCATACATACATAAGATATAATTTAGCCATTTAGAATTATCCAAATCAACCCAACATGACCCTTGCAAAATCCTAGCTAAAATAATCATGAATTTCAACTCAATATTCATTATAGGCCATAACATGATTGTAATGACCTCAAAAAGTGCCAAAAAAAGTGTCTCACAATGTTTGAAATTCTAATTTTCATATATCTCAAAATCCGTTTGTTATTTCAAAAATCCTTCATATTCTTGTTCAAGGGGTCCTAATTAGGGGGAAAGGGTCTACCCCCAATTTTAGAGAAACCATATCGAATTATGAGTTTTCAACTTGGCACAAGAAGCATTTGTAGTGTGTGACACTGGCGCGATGCACCAGTGCCTTATTTGGGGCAAATTTTTTTTTCGGGTCTAAGGCTTTGAGTCTTGGCCCCAAGGGTTCCCATACATGTTTTTACCCATACTTAGCCTTATTTCACCAACATATCATCGTAAATATTCCTCAATGCTCACTCAAACCCTTATTGTTATATTTCTCTCAAGATTCAAGTCTTAAACCCTCATCCTAAGCTAAGGTTCTCCTTCAAGGGTCTTCCTCATTCTTCAAGTCTCCATCTCGAATCTTCACTAAGTTCATCTCCAAGCTAAGCTATATGGGTTTTAGTCATTGGGTTCTTCCACTAATGCTTTCCTAACCTCTTTTTTACTAATATTGCATAATTTAAAGTTAATTTTACAAGTGGGTCTTGTATATTAAGAAATTGACTACACAGTGATTTGAGTACATGATATGGTTGCTTTAGCATGTTTTGAGCTCTAAATCTTGGATCTAATGATGGATTTGAGGAGGAGTTTTGATGTGAATGTCTTAGGGGTGTTGCGAGGTTTTGATTGATGGTTTTACAATAAATTTTCTTGCATAATTTCATCTCTAAATAGCATGGTTTTTTACCCCCATTACACCCCCCAAGTGTTTGATAAAATGTCCGGCTAGGGTTTATTGTGAAATTGAAGGTCCAAAGCATAAGATATGATATGAATGATGTTATGCGGATGAAAAGAGCTTATGTATATGATATACTCTATATAAAGTGTAGTATAAGACCATAATTAACTGAGGTGGGTGTTTGTACTCATCAACCGAGGTAGGGTTCGTACTCATCAACCGAGGTGGGGATTTGTACTCATCAACCATGTGATGGGCTTGTACTTTGCCACCTGGGATGATAGGTGTGATCATCATTAACTATGTGAGGGGTTTGTACTTCGCCACCTAGGATGATGGGTTGTGACCATCATCAACCATGTGAGGGGTTTGTACGACACCACCTAGGATGATGGGGTGTGACCATCATCAACCAACCAAGGTTGAATATCTAGCTTGGTCTCTTCTACACATATGATATTCTATATGAGCATGAGTTACGTAAGCATGTTTTACTTTAGCATTATACATGCTATGTTGCTATATTATGCGTATCGTCTATTATTATGCATTTTGATTATGATTTCTATTTCTTGTTACATTGCATCCTACATACTTAGTACATTCAAACATGCTAATGCATACTCTTGCGTACATAATATCACCATGTAGGAACCGGAGTCCAAGTTGATCATCCTCATCCTCCACGTGTCTAGGCGGTGCTATTCAAGCTAGTTGGTGAGTCCTCCACTTCGGGGACCTAGTCTATGTTTCTTCTATTATGTATTGAGACATTCTACGTATTATTCTATTTTGACTATAAGGGTAAGCTCGATTACTTTGTCTTGGCCCCCACTCTTATCTATGTATTTAGAGGTGTTTGTTAGATAAGTTATCTATAATATGAGCTTAGACTCTTTATCTCTTGATGGTTGTGTTTTGCGAGTTATCTCTTAGCCCCTTGCCGCTTATTCTTACTTTATGCCTTTTTACAAGCTTCCGTGACCAATGATGTGCAATGATAAGTTAGGAAGCTTGATTGAGGTCCCTTCGTGTTCCCCATTCACCGTGTCACGTCTAGGCCCCAGTCTTGGGTTGTGAAAAACTTGGTATCAGAGCACTAGGTTGATAGATCCTATGAGTCCAACATACCGCATCGATTAGAGTCTTATTCATGGTTGTGATGTGCACCACAACTATGAGTAGGAGGCTTTGAGACATTTTAGTAAATGCTTCACTTCTTCATGGTCTATGTCATGCGATTAAGTTAGGTCCCCCAAGGTTTATTGCTAACCCCTAACCATTATATTTCAAGATATGTCTCAAGCTACTGAAGATGGTGATATGTCTAATACAAAGGTTCGTAATGCTCTATGCTTAATGGCCAGAGTGGTGACCACATTGGCAACTCACCTCAATCAACAAGTGGGTGCTCCTGAGACTTCTAGTGGTGAGAGGGGAGGTAGTGAGCCCTAGAGGGCCCGTAATGTGGGTAAGTTCCAAAGTCTCAAAGGTAGAATTGATGCTATGTGTCCAACATGTGGTAAGGTTTATACAGGTTCATGTTTGAAGGATACCAACACTTATTTTGGTTGTGGGGAAGTGGGACATAAGAGGAAGAATTGCCTCTGTTGTTGCAATAAGAGTAAGGAGGTGATGGTTGGATGACTAATTCAAATTGTCAAAGGTGTCGAAAGAACCATGTTGTCCTGTGTTGGAGGAACACTAGTACTCGCTTTGGATGTAGTAAAGTGGGTCACAAGCTAGTGGCCTTTTGTTCGGAGGGGGTGTAAGGGTGGCTGACCTTTAGATCGAGGTGGTCATGTTGATCAAGTGGCTTAAGGAGGGGATGAGATGTCTGATGCTATTATCGGTAACTTGAAGTTTCCTTAGCTTTGTTGTTCATGCATTGATAGGCCGGTGTGCCACTATTTCTTCTCTATTTTTTTGGGTTGCTAGTGGGGCTCCTTGTGTGTCCAAGTTGTTGTAGGGATCTTTGGTGTCTATTCGTTGTTGGGTATATTGTTGCTAGAAGGTTCATAGGTGATGGTATGAGTTCGTATTGCATTAGGTCTTGCTTTGTGGCATGTTGGAGTTGACATGGTGGAATCTGATGTCACTATAGGAATGGAATGGTTGCATGCATGTACCGTCTTCATGGATGGTAGGACCCATAGATTTAGGCCCCGATTCCCTAATAAACCCATCTTTAAGAGGAAGGTTGTTAAGTGATAGCATAGAAGGTAGGTTCAACTCATGTCTTAGGGTACAATTGGGTCTCTTAGGGGTTGCATTTGTCATCTTGTAAGAATGGAGGTGTAAAACCTAAATTGTCTGGTTATTGAGTTGTTGGTGGTGGTATATGAGGCCTTGATTGTCCCTTTCTGATACTTTGAAATTGCGATAGTGTCTTTTGGTTTGACTAGTGTCGGTTAGGCCTATGAGTCTCATGAATAAGATCTTTTAGCCCCTACTCTAATAGGTTGATAGTATTTTTGGTGATGATATGATGGTTTGTTTCCCTAATGGGGTAGTGTATATGAGTCTTTTGAGCGTAGTACAACAAAGTTTAAGGAAGACGATTGGATATTAAATAGGAGGAATGGGGATTTTGTTGGTAAGAGGTTGCCTTCCTAGGTCGTGTGATATCGGCTAATGGTATTAAGGTGAACCCTAGTAAGATGAAGGTGATTAGAGGTTAGCCTAGACATTGGCTTCCTTGGGTATTAGGAGCCTCATGGGTGTAGTGGGCTATGGAGATTGTGAGTAGGTTGTCTTCTATTGTTACTTTTATGAATTACTTGACCCGAAGTAAGGCTATGTTGTGATCGACGTATTGAGTAAGGTGATTGGATAGGTCCGGGAGTTGCTATTTCTTGTGTTATTCCTTGGTGATAGTAGAATTCATGTGTATATGGGTTGATCCTTGATCCCTTTCAATCAAGGAGACCCAAAATTATTTTCAAGAAAACCTACATAGATTTTACGTATTTTAAAATTTGGGATTTAAAAATTATGATTCCTAAAATTCTATTGATGCATGGGCAGTGTTTATTTGATGATTTTAATGTGATTTAAACCGTTATATGAGGATTTACTTTCGGTTTATGAAGTTATAAGTATGCACGTTCCCTTTTTTGATTATTTATGCATGAGATGTTACACTAGGGATTTAAATGTGGAATTAATTATCTTTTCACTTCAACTTCATACTATAAATGTCGATTTTAAAATGGAATCTTAATTGCCCATGAAATTTCCACATTGGTCATAGCATATGCCTTCATGTACACAGATTATTTTGGAAAAAAAATTATGTTATGAGTAAGCTCAATTTGTTTTATGGTATGATTTTGATAAAAATAAAGTTGGTTATGAAAATATTGTGATCACATATATGTCTTGGATTTTGGCTCTTTAAGTATTTTGGGTGCTTGCACCATTTTGTATACGAATGGGTTATTCCTATGCATGCGTATTATGACTACGAAAGTATTATTTTGGCATTTGAGTCTAAGTATGAATTATTATGAATGGTGTTTGGCTTCTAAGCCCAATTGTGCATTGAAATGATTCGGAAAGAAAAATGACTATTGCCTCTTTGAAAGTATGTATATATGTATGTTATAAGTATTCTTGTAGGAAGACGACTTAGCACCGATGGATTGAGAGTGCAGGGGGGAGGGGGGTTTATAAGGGTTGCCCTATGTTCTTGTTACATAGAGCCTTGTCTTATGATCTTGGTTGAACTTAGCTTGACGGGCTGGAAGTCTTGTGGTAGTTCGGGGGCTACTTGCAGAGCATGCTTCCAATGAGTGTAGAACCCCTAAGTTTGTAATATGATGATTAAGGATGATCGATCTATTTGGTCAACTCCAATGGGGTAGTCACTTCCCTAAGGTTGATTTGAGGTTCG
This sequence comes from Solanum clarkiae, assembly GCA_011800125.2. Taxonomy (NCBI): domain Eukaryota; kingdom Viridiplantae; phylum Streptophyta; class Magnoliopsida; order Solanales; family Solanaceae; genus Solanum; species Solanum clarkiae. The sequence goes on along the minus strand of JAABOM020000092.1, from coordinate 18,363,382 downwards.
GGTTTTGTTCTCAAGTCTAGAGAAGGGTAGGTGATATCCCTAAGTGCCTTTTTGAACTAGGAATGAGCATTTTGATTATTGGTGGAGTTGTTAGGTGGGCTTGTGCACCGATTGTGTCTATTCAGTTTCATGAATAGGGTCTTAAAACCCTACCTTGGTATGTTTGTAGCGGTCTCTAAAGATGAGGTATTGATTTGTTTAGAGCTTGTGAATCATTTGGGGGTAGTGTTGCAGGTCTTGGAGGATGACAGATTGTTTGCTAAATATGATAGGTGTGTATTTTCGATAGCAAGAAGGTGGATAGAATTCATAAAGGATTATGAGGTGAGTGTACGTTATTTTTCCTGGTAAGGTTAGTCTATAGTTGGTGCTCTAAGTAGGGAGCCTATGAGTAGCTTAGCACATGTGGTTAATGGTGGCAAGAAGGTGACTAATGGAGTCCATCGGTTGGTTAGATTGAAAGTTAGAATGAGGGAAGTTGAACATGGTAGTATAGCATTCTTGATGATCCCAAATCTTCCTTGGTTAAGAGGTCTAGATTAAGAAAGGCCTTGATTTCGCCTTATTAGAGTTGGGAATTTTAGGTGCAAAGATTGTAGAGTGGAGGTTGTCTCCCAAGGGGAAGATGGTGGTTATAGTACCAAGTGGGTTAAGTGTATTTAAGGTTGAAAATTGAGTTGAGGATTGTGAGTTCTTATAGAGTGTAGAGGGAGGTTGGTTTTCATAAGTTTTGGGATTTGCCTATGGATGTAGATATGCTTCATCCTGTTCTTCATGTTCTAGGTGGATGGATGTATTGGTGACTCTAGTGCTATATACTCCTTGAAATTGTGGATGATGTGGAGTAAAAGTTGTCTTAGAGGAAGGTCCCGATGGAGGTGTTGGATGGATGAGTGGGGAAGTTGATTGGTGAGGATGTAGGGTTCATTAAGGCTCTCTTGAAAGGGATCATCAAGTCAAAGGTGTCTTCAAGGAAGCCAAAGCAGTCTTATGAGAGCGACATTAATACCTCGTTCACCCTAATCAAGCCTAAGATAACGACTAAGTTCTTTATGTGATTTCAAGTCCTAAGTTCCAGCCCCCATGTCATTCATATGCATTCATGTTTAAGTTGGAAAATTTATAACGATTTTATACTTATGTTGAGAATTTGAAAATGGTATTTTACATGTTATATTGCATTCTTGTTGGGGCTGATTTATTGATGGTCACTCTTGTCTTATACTTCTCTTTTACATTTGGGGACGAATGTTCCGAAGGGGGAGATATGGTAACGACCCCAAAAAGTGCCCAAAAACATGCCTTGGAATGCTCGGAATTTTAATTTTCATATATCTCAAAATTCGTATGTTATTTCAAAATTACAACTTCATATTCTTATTCAAGGGGTCCAAATTAGGGGAAAAAGGATCTAACCCTGATTTTAGAGAAACCGTATTGAACTATGAATTTTCAAGTTGGCACAAAAATAGTGTGTAGTGCACGCGCGCCAGTGCCTTATTTGGGGCAAATTTTTCTGTTCGGATCGAAGGCTTTGATTCTTGGGCCCAAGGGTTCCCATATGTGTTTTTACCTATACTTAGCCTTATTTCACCCTCATATCATCCTAAACATTCACCAATACTCACTCAAACCCTTAGTCCTATATTTCTCTCAAGATTAAAGTCTCAAACCCTTATCCCAAACTAAGATTCTCCTTCAATGGTCTTCTTCATTCTTCGAGTCTCCAGCACCAATCTTCACCAAGTTCATCTCCAATCTAAGGTATGTGGGTTTTAGCTATTAGGTTCTTCCGCCCATGATGCCCTAACCTCCTTTTTACTAATATTGCATGATTAAAGTTGATTTTACATGTGAGTCTTATATATTCAAAAATTGACTGCACAGTGATTTGAGTACATGAAAGTATGATTGTTTTAGCATGTTTTGAGCTCTAAATCTTGGATCTAGTGTTGGATTTGAGGAGGGGTTTTGATGTGAATGTCTTGGGGGTGTTGCAAGGTGTTGGTTGATGGTCTCAAAAAAGATTTTCTTGCATGATTTCATCTCTAAATTGCATGGTCTTTAACCCCCATTACACCCCCCCAAGTGTTTGGTAAAATGTCCAGCTAGGGTTTCTTATGGAATTGAAGGTCCAAAGCATGAGATATGATATGAATGAAGTTATGAGAATGAAAAGAGCTTACGTATATGATATATTCTATATAAATTGTAGCATTAGACCATAATCAACCGAGGTGGGGGTTTGTACTCATCAACCATGTGAGGGGTTTGTACTTCGCCACCTAGGATGATGGGGTGTGACTATCATCAACCATATGAGGGGTTTGTATGTCACCACCTAGGATGATGAGGTGTGACTATCATTAACCAACCAAGGTTGGAAATCTAGCTTGGTCTCTTCTACACATGTGATATCCTATTTGAGCATGAGTTACTTAAGCATGTTTTACTTTAGCATTGAACATACATGCCATATTGCTATATTATGCCTATCATTTATTATTATGCATTTTGGTTATGATGCCTATTTCTTGTTACATTACATCCTACATACCTAGTACATTCAAAGATACTAACGCATACTCTTGCCTACATGATATCACCATGTAGGAACCGCAGTCCAAGTTGATCATCCTCCTCCTCCACATGGCTTGTCGGTGTTATTCAAGCTAGTTGGTGAGTCCTCCACTTCGGGTACCTAGTCTAATTTTCTTCTATTATGTATTGAGACATTCTACTTATTTTTCTATTTTGACTATGAGGGTGAGTCTGATTACTTTGTTTTGGCCCCCGCTCTTATCTATGTATTTAGAGGTATTTGTTGGACAAGTTATGTATCTATGATATGAGTTTGAACTCTTTATCTCTTGATGGTGATGTTTTGCAAACTATCCCTTAGCCCCTTGCCCCTTATTCATACTTTATGCCTTTTTACATGCTTCGGTGGCCAACGATGTGCAGTGATAAGTTAGGAGGCTTGATTAGGGTCCCTTCGGGTTCCCCATTTGCCGTGACACGTGTAGGCCCTAGGTTTGAATCATGACAATTCATATAACTAAAAAAGCATCACAACCTATATGATTAAATCAACTTTATGAAACTTCACCAACATATATAAACCTTGAACCCAAAATAGAATAAAGAACTTGAGCTTTATGAAAGGAAGAGGCTCCATAAATCAAACTACATACCTTAACCGAAGATATACGAAAAAAATCATGAACTTTGATGAAGAAAATTTTAAACCCTAGCCTTGCCTTCAATGGAGAACCTTGAAAGGTTGAGAGGATTTAGGACTTAGGTTTTGAAGGATGGTTTAGGAAAGGTGGTTAATGGGGTAGTATAAGACTGATATAGGGAGTTTTAGGAATTAAACGAAGTACCATTGGATTTAGGATGTGAATAAATGATATGAACACCTTTTTAAAAACCAGTTGGATCGATATTACGGAAGCCTATTTATGGGTCATAGGTCAATTCACGGGCCACATGTCCTGCTCGTCTGGTAACATATTTTAAATCCCTGAAACTGGCTTTTTCTGGACCCAAACTACGAAACTATCTTACAGGTCATATAAGGACTTACAGGTTGTGGTTGGACTCATAGAGTCCTTCTAGACTTAACCATTATTTCCATTTTCTTGGACCCATTCCACGAGGGGATTATACGGGCCTGCTATGTTTTATGGGCCATGTTGGTAACTCGTAGATTGCCCTGCAACAACTCCTAAATTCCTTCAAGTCAAGGCCCTCATCGACGAGCCCACCTACGTTCTGTCATTATTTCCATAGGTCGTAAGTCGCGCCAACTTTTTTAGATCCTTACGCTCCTAAACTGGGGGTGTCATAGCGTGAATATGCCCTTGCCATCTAGCATTGGTTTGTATGTTATTATGTTAGTAAACATTGAATGCCTGCATATTTAGTATATTCAAACGTACTAATGCATATTTTTTCCTATATGATCTAACCATGTAGGGACCAGAGACTTTTCTCATCCACCTCTTCAATGCTAGATTCGAGTTATGGAAGTTTGCATGTTGTGAGTCCTTTATTCCAAGGACAAAACCCACCTTCTATATACCTATTTCATATTATGACTATCTTATGTCTTTACTTTGAGGGTGAGTCTGGGACATATCTTGGCCCCCATCCTTTCTATGAATTAGATGCATTGTTGGATGTCATGAATCTCAATGTACAAGCCTGGTATGTTGATGCTCATGAAGGCTATTCTTATGTATTATCTTATGTTGATGTTTTTATGATGTAATGATGAGACGATGAAATTTTTAAGTCCCTATTATCATAGCTTGAGTCATATGAACCTAGCCCTTAGAAATTCTTGTGATGGTTGTTTGATGGTAAGTCCCATGTTCCTTATCCCTATAGCTTGAGTCCCAGTTTGTACCCTCTTATCAATCGCTTGAGTCCAAATCCCCTATCCTTTAGTATCACATTAAATGTTTGAATTGCACTTCCCAACCGATGATACGTAAATAGATGCAAGGAGGCTTGCTTGGGATATTTCATGTTCTCATTCGCCATGTCACTCCTAGTCCCTAGGCTTGGATATGACAAATTCAACAAAAGTCTTATTTAGATGTTAGTAGAAGAAATCTTAAATTTGAGGTTGGTGATTGGATTTTCTTGAAAATTTCACCTATGAAGGGTGTAATGCATTTGACAAGGAAAAGCTTAGCAAGGTTCTTTGATGGAATCATTCAATTGAGGGCGCTACTTGGGAGGTTAAGGTTCGATATGATATCTTGTTACCCTCACCTCTTTCCTTCCACTTAACTTTCAATTTGAGGTATTAGTTTCTCCTCGATACTCTTTCAAATTAATGCCTTTCAACTATTCCCATTATTCCTATGCATGAAAATAGTTTTTAAAGTTTATATTTCAGCTTGGAGTTTATTCCTTGATTTTATACATTTTGATGTGAATTACATTCATGATTGGGTTTTTAGGTTTTTTCCCAACTCTATTCATGGTAACTTGAGTCTTATCCAAGGACGAATATTCCCAGAGGGGAAATATTGTAATTTCTAAAAGTAGGAAGGCAAGAAAAAAGAACGAAAAGTGCAAATATAATTACAGTGTGGGGACTACTACACCTATCCACAAACCTTAGATTGGTTCGTAAACCATAGATGGAGGGTCATAAATGGGACCTAAAAGTTACTACAATTTTGAAATTTAAGTCAAGATCCACAAATACATTCAATTGGTTATACTCCATTTTTTTTGGTTGTCGATGAGCCCTCATGGATGAGATCCAGAAACTTGAAAAAATTATCTTAGACAAGATACAAGTCATAGATGAATTGATATTTCAAGGAAGTGGTCTCATAGATAAGGTTCAAAGAGTGGAAAATTGACCTTAAATAGGACAAAAGGATTCTACGAGTTGTCAATCATTTTACAATTCATGGAATTCGATTTCGTGGTTTGGATTCAGAGGCTTGGATTTCTAGTACATAAGATCTATGAATGGAGAAGATGGTTTATAGAATTTTTTTACCAATCATAATCTTGATTTCCTAGAAAATTTCAAAAATTCATAAATTAGCCCAACTTCTATAGACAGTTATCCACGATCTGTAAAAGGAACTATGGACCATCGATAGCTCTTGTAGTTCCTATTTGGCAGTTATTTCTAAGGGATATTTTAGTCTTTTGTCATCCTTATAATTTCTATACTATGTCATTTTAGTGTATTTCAAGCGAGATTTAGGGGTTCCTGTTAGTCTAATCCCTTATTTTCTCAACTCCTAATCTAATTAAGAAAATTCTTTCTCTAAACTTATCTCAAGGCAAGATGAAGGAAAAACTCTAGTGTTCCTCAAGTCAAGTCTCCTTTTTTCAGATTTCACTAAAGATATGTGGGAATTTCATCCTTGTACCCTCTTCGATTCATGGATTCCCAATTCAAATTCAAATTCTCAAGTTTTAATTATGATACAAGTTTGGGTTCTAATGATTCCTTATGGGTTCTATTTAATTGCATTGAATTATTCTAAATTGAACTTCTAACGCATGATTTAAGAATAAATCGATGAATTTCATGATGAATTTCATAAACCCATGTCATCTACATGCTTTATGATTATGAATTCAACTTTGTTGACCTGCATGAACTATGATTTGAAGAAAAGTATGAACTTAAGAATCTTTTGAGCAAATATCACTATGATTTTATGGAACTTATATTTGTTTCTAACTAAAGCATTTTCATTATGATTTTACAATATTAGCCTACTTCCGTTTGAAGTAATATTCACATGACAATATGATTTGATTGTTTCGATTGAAGTGATCCTCATTATGTTATTATGATTTGAGAATTCTCCTGATTAAATTTTTCTCACCATGAATTGATGCTTTTAATTAAGGGTTCGTTTGGAACAAAAATGAATAATGTAGGGATTAGTAATGCAGGGATTAGTAATGCTAGGATTATTTTTTATCCCATATTTGGATTATATTTTTCATTTAATTTGTGCTTGGTTTAAAATTCTATAAAAAGTTTTTTTCAATTATGCCCTTGAACTATTATGATATTTTCTATTTTATGTAATTAGATCAAAGTCAAATATTTTTTTTTGTGACTTCGAACTAGTTAGGAAAATAATAATTTATCATTATGTTTGCTATTTTCTCACTTGAATTATTTGAGAATAAATAATTGTAATCATAATAAATTCATTACTAATAAAATGTCAATCTTTAATTTAATAAAGATAGACCATCTATTATTAAAATAGAAAAGATGGTAAATAATTATAAAATAGACAATCTAATTTACACCAAAAAATTAGAAATTGTAATTTTAATATTGTGTTAATATCTTATGAGGTCGCTCAACTTTGAGAATATATCTAACATCATTGTACTTTATATTGTATTGATAAAATCACTCAAATAAAATTAGTTATAAAAAAATATTGACATGCTAAAATATTTTTTGGTGTATTATGTAAATATGAAACTATAAATAAATAAAATTTAAAAATTTTGACATGGTAAATTTATTTATTTATAAATTATAAAAATATCAACACGCAAATAATAAAATTTGTAAGCTAATTTATTTAAATAAATATACTAGTACAAAACTACAAATATAAAATATTAAAATAAAAAAAACATATAAAAGAATTTGAGGGATATATGTGTATTTCTGTATTTAATTCCATGGTATTAATCCAAAGTATTAGCTAATACCACCAAATGGGAGGTATTAGCTAATACCATGTATGTGGGATTAACTAATACCATGAATTAGTTACACATGGTCCAAAACTTTTACCAAATATTGTAATAATTAATACCACCAACTCATCATCCTAATAACACCTATAAAACATACCCTAAGTGTCATATGTTATCTTGTTATGTGATCATGACAAAATTTAGAAGCTATTCTTATAAGTTGAGAATTTCATGAAAATATGAGTATTACTAAATTCTTACCCTTCTTTCAAAAGTTGTGAATTGTGATTTATGCATGATAATTATTATTGAGAGTATTACCTAGCCCCAAGCTAAACTAGCAAGGATTATCCAGGTCCCAAAACTACATGCCATTGTAGGATGTCCCAATTGGAAAAAAACTAGCTAATGGGTCCACCTGAGCTCATGATTAAGGTCTTTACCTTGGCAAATAAGATAACCTTTTTTCAATGTAGTGAAGAGACTAGAGTCTAGGATAACTCACATGTTTTACATTGGTTAACGATATCTCTTACTATGTTTATGATCAAATTTCATATTTATGCATTAACCTTGTATCAGTTATTATAGTTATTTCAGATATCAATTTTATTACACGATTTACATGGTTATTTGACGTTACCCAAGTTACACCTCATTTTTATAGGATAAAGTGATCGCTGTCAAGAAATAGAACATAACCAAGGTTAGGGTCGTACCCACAGGGAATACGTAGACTTAAGCCAAATGCGCCAACATGCAATTCAAGTAGTTAACCGACTCAATTCCCCAAAAGGGGGGTTCCAATAATCAATGAGAAAAATAAACTAACTAACTATCACAAGAGAAAAATCAATAATAGAGAGCAACTAGGGTATTGTGTTCCCCATAATTTTCCAACTCAGTATCCCCAAATAACCTAATTTTTGTCTAGTGTATAGCATGCAGGACGGTAATTTAAGTTCACCAAGCCCTTTGGTCAAAGGTGAGAGGCGAATTTCACTATGTGACTTGGCCCGTCTTCATAGTGTGCATTACTAACCATTTCCTATAAGTCCCAGTACAACCTCCCCTTGGCCTAGTTTGGTTGATTAGACAATAATACATCAATCGAATCCAATTAATTAATTTCTCTTCATATTTATTATACCTTGGTCCAGTCAGCAACACTAGGCGGGTTCTAATGTTGGCCTTCATCAGAAAACATGCAAAACAAAGAGAGTTAATTAATGCATTCATATACACCTTCCAAAATTTGTGAGTTATCTGGTTTTACTTTGTTAGTTCTTCATGGATCTCACAACCTTAGTTGTGGATTTAGCTACTCATGCTATATGTAGATGAAGAGATTATAAATTTAGAAGATATAATTAAATACTTACACTATTGAATTAAGAACACGCAAATCCAAAGTCGATGAAAATTGCAAGCTTGAAGATTGAATTAAAGGACAAGTGCTTCAAAGACTCTCTCACAATTTTCTCTCTCTTAGAATATTGAGTTCTCTGAGCACAAAACCTAAATCCACTAAAAACTAATGTGAACTGATTGCTACTTATGAAAAATAACCTTAAAAGACCTATTTATAATAATTAAAAATAAGTCCTAAACAATTAGGAAAACTGGTCGGCAAACTCCATGAAAACACTCTATGACTCATAATATCTTATAAAGCTCATAGTTGGAGTCTCGTAATCAACTACTAGAAATTTGAAATTCTCTTCTATGACACCTCTTCATGAACCATAAAGTGGCTTACGGCCCATAAAGGAGGTTTCATCTGATGAATATCCTGCAAGTCCACTTCTCTGATTCTTAGGGCACGAAAGGTCTTCTACGACTCGTAAACTGCTCCATGACTCATCTGCACATTTATAGAATTAACTTCAGAAACTTGGCCCCTTATTGTAATTTCTCGTGAAACACCTTTACAACTCATAGAATGTTGTATGACTCGAACAAGGTGAAATGCCCCAAATAGTGCCCAAAAATGTGCCTTAAAAATGCTCATAATTGTAATTCTCATATATCTCAAAATTTGTGCATGATATCAAAATCTGACTTCATATTCATGATTAGGGGGCAAAATTGAGTGGAAAATGGGTATAACCCAATTTTAGAGCAATTGTATCAAAATTTGATTTTTCAAAAATGACTATTTGCAGAATCGATCCGCGCCCCTAGCGCAACGCTGCCAGGGTGCGCTGACCTATACATTTTTTTTCCAGTTTTTTCTTGTTTCGTCTAAGGCCTTTGGTTCTTGGGCCTAAGCCTCCCTATGCATAAAAATACCTATACTTAGTCATTTTTCAACCCCATATCATTCAAGACATTCCCCAAACCCTCTTTAACAGTTAGCCAAATATTTCACTCAAAATTAAGTATTCCAAACTCATTTCAAATCTTAAGAAATTCATTCAAACTTTAAGTTCTCATCTCAATCTTCATCAAGGAATTCTCCAAAGTTGAGGTATGTGGTTTTCAACCATTCAATTCTTTCACCTATAGTTCCCAACCTTTTTTTTATGCAAATTACATTCAAGTTGATTCATCTACGGGCATCTCATTTTATGAATTTGACTATAAATTATGTTGAGGTTTCATAAATTGCGAACTATTTAAGTATATATTGAGCAATAAATCTATGTTCTATGATGAGATTTGATGAGGGGTTTTAATGTATATTGCATGAGGGTGTTACCAAGTGTTGGAGAGTTGATTTACTTTAAGTTTTCTCACATGATTTCACTCTTGAATTGCATAATTTTTAACTAGCATTACACACCCACCAAATGTTTGATAAAATATCCAGTGTAGGATTCTTGAGTTATGAGGATCTAATGCATGACCTATGAGTCAAGTGACTTTATGATGATGAAAGGAATGTATAAATGTGTTGATTTCATGAAAATTATCTCTAGTGTTGCAAGTTGACCACACCTTGTTGAGAGGGTGTTATGCCTCAATCACCTTGTCTGGGGTGCTAGGCCCGCACTACCTTATTGAGGGATATATACCTTGACCATCTTGTCCGGGGATGCTAGGACCGTATAACCATGTTGAGGGGTATATACCTTGACCACTTTATTGGGGTGTGCTAGGCCCCTACTTCCAATTCAGGGGTAGGTACCTTAATCATCTTCCAAGGATGTGTTAGGCATTGGATTCCAAGTACTAAGTTGCTTGGTCTATGATTTTGGTCTCTTCCTGCACATATACTATATTTCTATATAGGCATATTTTACTTCAAGCATTCATCATGCATGGTTCCGTATAATCATGTTTTTCTTCAAGCATTGATCATGCATGCCATGTTGCGGATATATTATCTCTTGTTTATGATTATGCATGTTGATTATGTTGCTTATCTCTTGTTGCATTGCATCCAATATACTTAGTATATTCAAATGTACTAACGCATACTCTATGCCTACATGATGTTACCATGTAGGAACTGGAGCTCCTCTTGATCATCATCCTCCTGCACTTGGCTAGTACTATCTCTTGAAGCATGTTTGGTGACTCTTCATTTTTGAGAGAAATATCTATTAATCCTATGTTATGTATAGACTCTCTTATCTTTGTTTAGTTTCTTATGACTATGAGGGTGAGCCCGGAAAGTTATTTTGGCCCCCGTCCAATCTATGCTAGAGGTATTGTTGGATAAAGTTATGTAATTATTGCTTGAGCTTTCACTCTCATGATGATCTATGCTATTAAAGAATTTCCCTTAGTCCCTTTATCCTGATTTCTATTCTCCTATTGTTGTTTAATTGCTTCCGCGACCAATGATGTGTAAATGATATGCTAAGAGGCTTGTTTGGGGTCCCTTTGTGTTCCCATTCGTTGTGTCACGTCTAGGCCCTAGGCTTGGGTCATGACAAACTTGGTATCAGAGCATTAGGTTGTTAATGGTCCTCGGCATCTAACACACCGCATCAATTAGAGTCTTATTCATGGTTGTGAAGTGCACCACAAATATGAGCAAGAGGTTATGGGGTGTTTTAGGAAATGTTTCCCTTCTTCTTGATCTATGTCGTGCTATAGAAGTTAAGGTAAGATTTTCCCATAATGAGCGTTCTTTGCTATGCTAGATCATGCCTATCCCACGAGGAAGAAGATCCCGCACTCCCGAAGAGCAACCGACTCTTGAAGAGTTTTGGGATGCTATTTTTATGCTAGCTCGAGCCATGACTAGTCAAATCAACAAAGGGACCCAATCCCCTCATGCTCCTACTCCAGCATCTAGGGTAAAGGACTTCATGAGGATAAACCCATCAGAGTTCTATGGGTCTAAAGTGGATGATGATCCTCAAGAATTTATTGATGAAGTGTACAAAGTGTTGTCTATTATGGGTGTTAAATCGGAAGAGAAGGCGGAGTTGGCAGCTTACCAACTTAAAGGTGTGGCCCAAATATGGTTTACTCAATGTAAGGAGGAGAAGGGGAATAACAATGTGATTCTTTGGGAAGCATTTAAGGTGGCCTTTCTCAACTAGGTCTTCCCACTTGAGCTAAGGGAGACCAAAATGATGGATTTCATGAACTGAAGCAAGGGTCCACGAGTGTGAGGGAGTATTCCCTCAAGTTCAACCAACTGTCTAAATATGCTCCACAATTGGTGGCCAAACCAAGTTCTAGAATGAATAAGTTTGTGATGGGTGTATCCAATTTGGTGAATAAGAAGTGTTGTGGCGCTATGTTGATTAGTGATATGGATTTGTCCAGCCTCATGACTTATACCGAACAATTGGAGGGGAGGGGGGGAAATTCAGAAAGATAAGGGGTAATGAGGCCAAGAGGGCCCCTTTTGAAGATAGGTTCCAAGGTCCCAAGGGTGGTTGATTTCATCAAGGCCAAGGGTCTTCAAGTGCTCCTAATAGGAGGTTTGCGAATGATAACCCAAGGCCCCAAGGTGGTGGTGGTATAGTGCCTAATACTATGTGCCCAAGATGTGTTAAAGGCCATAATGGCCTATGTTTAAGGAACACTAATGCTTCTATAGTTGTGGAGAAGTGGGTCTCAAGAAGATTGATTGTCCTCATAATCAAAACAATGGTAGAGATGGCTATCCACAAGGATGGGGTGCAAATGTGGTTCCTTTGGGAAGGGGTAGTCAACAAGGTGGTGCCCCAAGGCACAATCGGTTCTATGCTCTTCAAGGGAGACAAGGTGTAGATGAGATGCCCGATGTTGTCACTGGTACGTTAAAAATCTTTGATTTTGATGTGCATGCATTGATAGACCCAGGTGCCGCTCTTTCTTTTATTACTCCTTTTGTTGCCAAAAAGTTTCATGTTGAGCCCAAATTCTTGCGTGAGTCTTATGAGGTGTCTACTCCCATACATCCATTATTGCTAGAAGTGTCTATAGAAATTGTCCCATTTTCATTTGCATAAAAATATTTCCTTGTGATTTTGTTGAGTTGGATATGGTGGACTTTGATGTCATTCTTGGGATGGATTTGTTGCATAAACATTATGCCTCTATTGATTGTAGAACCCATAGGTCAAATTCCAATTCCCGAATGAACCCATCCTTGAGTGGGAGAGTCATGATGTGGTGGTCAAGGATAGGTTTATTTCTTGCATTAAAGCTCAAAAGTTGGTTTCTAAGGGGTGTCTCTATTATCTTGTGAGGATTAGGGATCTTCAGTCCAAAGTCCTTCCTATAGAGTCGATTCCAGTAGTAAATGAATTCCTTGATATATTTCCTAATGAGCTTCCCGGTGTTCCTCCCGATAGTGAAATAGATTTTAGTATAGACCTCTTTCCCGATATTCAACCCATTTCCATCCCCCTTATCATATGGCCCCAACAGAGTTGAAGGAGTTAAAAGAGCAATTAAGGGATTTGTTGGAGAAGGATTTTATTAGGCCGAACCAATCACCTTGGGATGCACCAGTGTTGTTTGTGAAGAAGAAGGATGTTTTCTCATCAGATGTGTATTAATTACCAACAACCTAATAGAGTCACCATCAAGAATAAGTACCCTCTACCAAGGATTGATGATCTTTTTGACCAACTTCAAGGGGCTAGTCACTTCTCTAAGATTGATCTTCGGTCCGGGTATCACCAAGTGAAAGTGAGGGAGTGTGACATTCCCAACACGGTCTTCCGAACTAGGAATGGTCACTGTGAATTCGTGGTTATGTCTTTTGGGTTAACCAATGCACTGGCTATCTTCATGGATCTTATGAATAGGGTCTTCAAACCCTACCTTGATTTGTTTGTAGTGTTATTTATTAATGATATCTTGATCTATTCCTATAGTGAGGAGGAGCATGTGGATCAATTTAGGGTGGTGTTACAAATCTTGAGCAAGGAGAAGTTGTATGCCAAATATGAGAAATGTGAGTTTTGGTTAAAAGAGGTAGCCTTCCTAGGTCATGTGGTATTGGGTGATGGTATAAAGGTGGATCCTAAGAAGATAGAGGTAATTATAAATTGGCCTAGACTTTTGACTCCATCGGACATTAGAAGTTTCTTGGGCTTAGTGGGTTACTACCGAAGGATTGTGAATGGGTTCTCTTCTATTGCTTCTTCCATGACTAAGTTGACCCAAAAGAAGGCACAGTTTGTGTGGATCAATGAGTATGAAAGAAATTTCCAGACCTTGAAAGATAAGCTTATTTCCGCTCCTTTCTTGTCTCTACTGGAAGGGTTTGAAGGGTTTGTTGTGTATTGTGATGCCTCCCAGATTGGTTGGGGTTGTGTTTTGATGCAAAATGGTAAGATGATAGATTATGCCTCTAGACAACTTAAGGTGCATGAAATGAATTATCCTACCCATGATCTTGAGTAAGCTGTCGTGGTATTTGCTTTAAAGATTAGGCATCATTACTTGTATGGGGTGCTTGTTAATGTGTTTACCGATAATCTCCAATATATGTTCACTCAAAAAGATCTCAACTTGAGATGAAGAAACTGGTTAGAGCTTCTTAAGGATTATGATATGAGTGTGCATTATCACTCGGATAAGGCTAATGTTGTGGCCGATGCTTTGAGTAGGGTGTCTATGGGTAGCCCAGCACATATTGATAATGGTGACAAAGAAGTGGCTAGGAAGGTTCGTCGGTTGGCTAGATTGGGAGGTAGGTTGGAAGAGGTTGATAATGGTGGTATTGTGGTTATTGATGGCTCTAAGTCTTCATTGATTGAGGACGTGAAGGCAAAGAAAGATCTTGATCGCGCCTTGTTAGAATTGAAGGCCTTGGGGAAAGATGGCAAGGTAGAGGTTTTCTCCCAAAGGGGAGATGGTGCCCTTAGGTACCAAGGTAGATTGTGTGTGCCTTGTGTTGATGACTTGAGAGAAAATATTCTTGACGAGGATCATAATTCTTCCTATTCTATTCATCCCGGTTCTACCAAGATGTATAGAGATTTGAGGGAAATGTTTTGGTGGGGTGGCATGAAGAGAGATATTACTAAGTTTGTATCTGGTTGCCATAATTGCCAACAAGTCAAAGCCGAACGTCAAAGGTTAAGTGGCCTAGCCCAAGATATAGATTCCTACTTAGAAGTGGGAGGAAATTAACATGGAAGTGGGAGGAAATTAACATGGATTTTGTGGTTGGATTGCTTAAGACTAGAAAACATTTTGCCTCCATTTGGGTTGTGCTTTATAGAATGACAAAGTCAGCTCATTTCCTACCGGTTAAGACTACTTATGGGGCTGAAGATTATGCTAGATTGTACATTCATGAAGTGGTTAAATTACATGAGGTGCTTTTGTCTATCATATCGATCATTGTGCTCAATTCACTTCTCACTTTTGTAGGTCCTTCCAAAGAGGTCTTGGTACCAAGGTGAAGCTTAGTACGACCTTCCACCCTCAAATAGATGGCCAAGTCGAAAGAACTATCCAAACTCTTTAGGATAAGCTTAGAGCTTGTGTCTTGGAGTTTAAGAGTAGTTGGAATGATCATCTTCCACTCATTGAGTTTGCTTACAACAATAGCTATTATTCTAGCATTTGTATGGGTCCTTTTGAGGCTCTCTATGATAGACGTTGTATGTCTCTGATTGGATGGTTTGAGGTAGAGGAGATGGCTTTGTTGGGTCCAAATCTGGTTATGGAGGCCATGAAAAAGGTAAGGTTGATAAGGGAAAGGTTGAAAACAGCCCAAAGTCGTCAAAAGTCCTATGCCGATGTGAGGAGAAGGATCTTGAATTTAAGGTTGATTATTGGGTCTACTTAAAGGTCTCACCAATGAAGGGTGTGATTCATTTTAGTAAAAAGGGTAAATTGAGTCCAAGATTTGTAGGTCCTTATAAAGTGTTGAGGAGGATTGGTAAGGTAGCCTATGAGTTGGAGTTGCCCAATGACATGAATATGCTTCATCCAGTCTTCCATATGTCTATGTTAAGGA
Organism: Solanum clarkiae; assembly: GCA_011800125.2. Taxonomy (NCBI): domain Eukaryota; kingdom Viridiplantae; phylum Streptophyta; class Magnoliopsida; order Solanales; family Solanaceae; genus Solanum; species Solanum clarkiae. The sequence goes on along the minus strand of JAABOM020000092.1, from coordinate 18,347,790 downwards.
AGTTTGTGGGTGACCCAAGTGCTATAGTGCCTCTTGATTTTGTGGGTGTTGTTGAAGACAATTTGACTTATGAAGAGGTTTCGGTGGAAATTTTGGATAGAAAAGTGAAGAGGTTGAGGAACAAGGATGTTGCTTCTATCAAGGTTCTTTGGAGAAACCAACAAGTTGAAAGTGCCACATAGTAAGCTGAGGCAGATATGCAAAAGTGATATCCCTATCTCTTTCATTCTACTTAAGCCTATGGTACTAATCTATGGCAAATATGTGATTTCAAGTCTTATGTATCAGTCCTTATGTCATTTGCATGCATTCATGTTTATGTTGACAAGTTCATGGTGATTTTGACACTTATGTTTAGATTTTTGAAAGTGATGTTTAAGTGCCTTATTGCATTCTTGTTGGAGATGATTTTTTCATGATCACTATTCTTATGTATGCTTCTTTGACATTCGGGGATGAATTTTCTCAAGTGGGAGATATTGAAACGTCCCAAAAAGTGCTCAAAATGTGCCTCAAAAATGTCCATAATCGTAATTTCCATATATCTCAAAATTCGTGCATGTTATCAAAAATCTCACTTCATATTTGTGATCAGGGTGCAACATTGAGTGGATAATAGGTCTAATCTCGATTTTAGAGCAATCGTATCAAAATTTGATTTTTCAAAAATGACAAAGTCCAAAATTAATCTGCGCCCCTAGCGCGATGTGGCCAGGGCCAGGCCTGTGGGTCTTGGGCTTAAATCTCCCTATGCATAAAACCACCTATACTTAGTCATTTTTCAACCCCATGTCATTCCTGACATTCCCCAAAACCCTCTTAAACACTTAGCCAAATATTTCACTTAAAACCAAGTGTCCCAAACTCATTTCGAATCTTAAGGAATTCATTCAAGCTTCAAGTTCTCATCTCAATCTTCATCAAGGAATTCTCCAAAGTTGAGGTATGTGGGTTTCAACCATTAGGTTCTTTCACCCATGGTTCTCAACCTTCCTTTTTATGCAAATTACATATTTTAAAGTTGATTTATCTATGGGTATCTCTTATTATGAATTTGACTACAAACTATATTGGGATTTCATAAATTTTGAACTGTTTAAGCATATTTTGAGCTATGAATCTATGTTCTATGATGAGATTTGATAAGGGGTTTTAATGTATATTTCATGAGGGTCTAACCAATTGTTGGTGGGTTAATTTACTTCAAGTTTTCCCACATGATTTCACTCTTGAATTGCATAATTTTGAACTAGCATTACACACCCACCAAGTGTTTTAGAAAATGACCGATTTAGGATTCTTGAGTTAGTGATGATCAAATGCATGGCCTATAAGTCAAGTCACTTTATGATGATGAAACAAATGTATAAATGTGTTGATTTCATGAAAAGTATCTCTGGTGTTGCAAGTTGACCATACCTCGTTGAGGGGGTGCTATGCCCTAATCACCTTGGCGGGGGGTGCTATGCTCGTACTACTTGGTTGAGGGGTATATACCTTTACCACCTTATAGGGGTTCTAGGCCTATACTACCATGTTGAGGGGTATATACCTTGACCACCTTGTCAGGGGCTGCTAGGCCCATACTACCAATTGAGGGGTAGATACCTCAATCACCTTCCAAGGGGGTGCTAGGCCTTGGATTCCAAGTACTAAGTTGCTTGGTCTATGATGTTGGTCTCTTCCTACACATGTACTATGTTTCCATATAAGCATGTTTACTTAAATAATTGATCATGCATGTCATTTTGCTAATATATTATCTCTTGCCTATGATTATGCATGTTGATTATGTTGCTTATCTCTTGTTGCATTGCATCCTACATACTTAGTACATTCGAACATACTAACGCATACTCTATGCGTACATGATGTTACCATGCAGGAATCAGAGCTCCTTTTGATCATTCGCCTCCTCCATGTGGCTAGTACTATCTTTTGAAGCAAGTTTGGTGAGTCTTCACTTCCGAGGGAAAAATCTATTGATCCTATAGTATGTATAGACTCTCTTATCTTTGTTTAGTTGCTTATGACTATGAGAGTGAGCCCGGAAAGTTGTCTTGGCCCTCTCCCAATCTATACTAGAGTGTTGTTCGATAAAGTTAGGTAATTATGCCTTGAGCTTTGACTCTCATGATGATCTATGCTATTAAAGAATTTCCCTTAGTCCCTTTATCCTTATTTCTATTCTCTTATTGTTGTTTAATTGCTTCCACGACCAAGGATGTGTAAATGATATGCTAAGAGGACTGTTTGAGGTCCCTTTGGGTTCCCATTCGCCGTGTAACGTCTAGGCTCTAGGCTTGGATCGTGACATAAGGTCTCGTATAACAGCAAAAACTAACAACTTCTGCAATTTTTGTCCAAATCATGGCCAATCTGTAACCCTAAATATCTAAACACAGAAACACATAAGAACAACTAAAGTCGCATTGAGAACACACAAAATCCTAAGTTTTAAGCATCAAAAGTGTTGTATTTCGGCAGTATATGAACACCCTCAACTTAAAATTATTGTTTATCCTCAAGCGACGGACTCAATCTATATCAATGCAGTAACACAAACCTCAACTCAATGGCATACACACATAAATCTAAGGCTCAGATACCCACACTAACTTTTCAAAATAGGATCAGATAGCTATTTAGCAAACCAATACAAATTGATGCATGTGACAACACAACTATGACAAGCAAGGGATTATCAACAGTCCATAATTAGTGAACAAGTCAAATGCTAACAATGCAATGCAAGTTCCCTTACAGGAAGAAGTCTTATATCTGACATTCAATGGCATTTTCATGTTTAATACTTGGGACTATGCAAAACCACTTACTCTCACAATAGATATTCATACGTAGTGACTAATACTATATGCTTTCCCCTATACTCATGACTTAGACCTTTAACTAACTGGACTAGAATCACTCTAGGAATTTCTAGGCTTTTAATGTAGGCTCAGGGGACTTTGGTATGATATTTTGGGAAAATAGTGACTAAAAGCCCTCCTTGAACTGCGGTTTTCTACACCTTTGCCCTACCAACTTAGTTATTCTCTCCTTATTCTTGCTTTTTCTTCTTTCAAGCTTTTTTGGGTTCTTTCTTTTCAATTTTTAGCTTTTTGTCTTATTTTTACACTTCATTTTGCTTTTTAGCTCACATCTAAGGCATCTTTCATTTTTCTTGTACCAGTACATGATTTTTCCTATTTCTTTGCATTCCTAACTCACCCTCCTCATTTTTGTGTTTTATCTTTATACTAGCCACCCTTATCTTAGGCTTTTTCGTGTGTTGAGATGCACACTATCCATCCTCCGAACCAGGACCACTTTTGGTAGCCACCATCAACTTAAGTTTTTTACCTCAGTCAAGGTACACAATGTTCAAGGAAAGAGCAAGGCCAAATTCAGGATTTTTCACTAGATAAGGCTGGGTTAATTAGGTGTTTTTAAAAAATAGGTACATGTTAGGCTCAAATATTTGAAAAGGATATATCATCAATTTGGTTGGTTATTTATAGGCTAAAGTGGACTATCTAAGAACAAAGGCCTAAGATCCTTTGCTAATCCAATTAATCTACTATCTAACTTAGAGTAACAACGCATGTTCTGAATTAGCTCAAAATACATGAATCTAGAGTATAAATCTCACACTCATGTGGCACTACACACATTATCAACAAAAGACTCATAAATCATGCTTCTTATCTCAATGTATCCTCACTTATCAAAATAGATATTGTCAAACACCTAAACTTGCGTGGTTACTATCTATCTAACTACTTCATCAAAATTTTTGGTAGGCATGATATTTAAAACATAACACAAAAACATGCTTAATGCCACAAGTATTAGTATTATATGCTACAAATATTATCTAAACGTGTCGATTCAACAGAAAATAAATATCCATAACAAAAGAGAACACAGGCCAGAAAATCACAAGAACAAAAATTGGGGTAGTTATGGACCAGAAACTACTCAGTCTTTACTAAGGCCCATAACTACCCACAACCCATTGAAAAATATGTGTTTTGTCCCCAAGGCACAAAATCAATAAAAAATAGAACATAAGGGGTAAAAAAACACATACTTGGGTGCCTAAGCATGAGTCTGTGGCTAAATTTGTAAAACACCCCAAAAAGTGCCCGAAAATCTGTCTCACAAGTGCCAGAATCATAATTTTCATAATCTCAACATCCGTGTGCAATATTAAAAATCAGACTTCATATTCTTATTCAGGGGTCACACTTAGGGGGAAAAGAGTCTAATCCCGATTTAAGAGCAAAAGATTAGCAATTATGATTTTCCAAGTGGCAAATTCCAGAAAGCTTTCCGCGCACCTAGCGCGATGCACCAAGGGTACGCAGATGAAGAAAATGGAATTCATGTCCTGTATGTGATGCAGACAGGTACATTTTTTTGTCCAGTTATTTTCTTGCAGTCTAAGACTTTTAAATCTTGGGCCTAAGTGTTCCTAAACGTAAAAATAGCTATACTTAGCCATTTTTCATCCTCATATCATTCTAAACATTCCCCAATACTCACCAAAACACTTAGCCAAATATTTCACTCCTAAATTCTAGTCTCAATCCCTCATCTGGATTTCAAGGTTCACCTACAAGTTCAAGTCTCCATCTCTAATCTTTACCAAGTTTATCTCCAAGCTAAGGTATGTGGGTTTCTTTCATGGGTCCTTTCACCCATTATACCCAAGCCTACTTTTACTCAAATTGCATGACTTAAAGTTGATTTACAAATGGGCCTTGCATATTATGAAATTCACTGCATACTATGTTAAAGCTTCATGAAATTGTGACTGTTTTGCCATATTTTGGGTTGTTAAATCTAAGACATAATGTAAGATTTGATGAAGGATTTTGATGTGTATTTTTTAAGGTGTTACCAAGTATGTATTGAAGGTTTAAAAATGAATTTATTAGCATGATTTCACTCTTGATTTGTATGGTTTTACACTAGTACTGTGCACCCTCTAGATGTTTGATAAATTGTTCAGCTAGGGTTACTTGAGGAATTAAAAGTCCAATGCATGTCTTATGATTTGAATGATGTTATGATGATTACATGATGATGAAATGATGATTATATGATGATGAAATAATGATGATATGATGATGAAATCATGATGGAAAGGAATGAATGTATATGGTTATGATGAGGAAATGAATATATGTTGTGATGATGAAAGGAGTGTATATGTATATAATTCTATTTGTATAGTGTTGGGGATGAACAAGCCTAGCTTGGGGGCTTGTAGGCCCGGGTAACCCATTGAGGGGTTGATACCTCAATCGCCTATCTCAGGAGGTGGTAGGCCCGAGTAACCTTGTTAAGGGTTGGTACCCATCAACCTTGTTGGGGGTTTGTAATCCATCAACCACGTTAGGGGGTTTGCACTCCATCAACCTTATTGGGGTTTTGTACTCATCAACCTGATGGGGGTTTGTACTCCATTAACCACATGAAGGGGTTTGTACCTCATGCGCCACTCCAAGGGGGTGGTTGGCCTTAGATTTCACTAAAAATGGTAACTCCCTACACAAGTGTTATGTTCTTTATAAGCATGATCTATGTCAAGCATTATTCATACAAGCCATATTGTTATAAGCTTGTTTATTGACTATGTTATGTATTTTGTATATGGTTCTTATCTATTGTTATATTGCATCCTACATACTTAGTACATTTAAGCATAATAACGCACACTCTATGCCTACATGATGTCACCATGTAGGAACTATAGCCCCACTTGAGCATCCTCCTCCATGTGTGTCATGCCCCAAGTCCGGTTAGGGAGGACCGGCACCCGTTGCCGATAAGGCTTGGGAGAACCAACCTGTACCTATGCACTTCTTATACATTATATAACGAATTTCTATATTCAACATGCTTGTATGCAAGTAAACAAGGATATAGGCCAACGCAAATACATGTGACTAGGCCGTCGGGGCCACAGTGTAAAAAATACCAAACATGACGACACTTTAAATTACATACTCTACAAAGCCTCTAGATAATAGGGAGTACCAAACAAGTGTCGAGACAGGCCCCCGCCTCGAATAACTATACAATGCATCCATATAAACTTTTGACAAACATAAAGCTCCGGAATAACCTAGAGCTTGGTAACAGAAGCTGAATATCCTGTGCTCCTACTGGGGAGATCAACTAGAACCTGTACCTGCAGCATGAAATGCAGGTCCCCCGCAAGGGATTAATACGAGATAGTGTACTGAATATGTAAGGCAGCAAATACTGCATATGATATAACAACTCAAGTGAAACTGTACACTGATGTAGCATAAAGGACCACTTTTAGTAGCACTATGGGATCATGTACTTTATGTTCTTTATATTACTTTACCTTTACTGTAAAATCTGTACTGTAAAATCTGTGCACAGCTGTAATACAAATGACCAACTGATCAGTGGCAAACCATATAGGGATCGTCCCTATGCTAGGTTCTTACGAACCCCCTCGGGCTACTACCCGTAATACTATATCGGGATCGTCCCTATGCTAAGTTCTTACGAACCCCCTCGGGCTACCACCCATCAAAACTATATACTTTATCTTTCAATTACTTTTGAGATGATCTTTTGATGGCCATAATATTGGAGCTATAAGACAGTATATGTAGCATATGACATGAATCATTCACGACAACATGGCAATAAAGAGAGAATGTTACATAACCAACGAAATGTGTATGAAATGAAATAACTTATGAACTTCGTTTAGCATCAAGGACTCTTATGCTTAGTATCCATGTATGTACATAAATTTGAAGGTAACTATATATAGGAGCACATGAACATTGCAAGAGCGGATATATGGCTTTTTGTCATGTTGGACTGGATAATTACTTTTACTTGCCGAAGGTTCTTTGTTTCATGCCAAATGATACGAATTCAAGTAACCTTACATACCTCGTTGTATAGCCTCGTTACTGCCTTGGAGTGGCTACCTTACCTCCAAATATTTATCTACATCATATTAGGCAATAATACTAGTATTAGCAGCAAAGAAACACTTCTTGATAGTCCAAAATCATAAAAATGGTCATCCGGACAGCAAGCGTTCATTTAGTGACGCAAAGACATTACTTCAACCTTTTCACTTATAAATGTATTTTCTAATAACCATTATTATGTACATGTCATCTACATCTTATTTTCAGTCCCTTACGGTCCCATAACAGCCCACAAAACACAACACACAACAATTCTTCTCAACATACAAACAAGCAACATAATGTTATACCCTTCCACCATACTTCAACGTCAACAATCCCAAGATTATTTTAACTTTACCAAGATTGTTTCCAATGATTTTTTCCACATGAAACCAGTCTTTATATAGCCAAAAAATTTCTTAAATTAGGGGTAAGTCGTGGAAGAACATACTACAATTCTACACTACTTTCAAAAGGACAACATAACATTACTCCCATCTTCGCTACATTTCGACAACACCAAACCTTTTCCAACTCTAACCAAACTTTTCTAACAACATTTACACATACCAACAATGATAATAAAATCTTATAACATCATCCAAGAAGTCATTTAGGACATGAGTCAATAGCTTTAAATCCAACAGCCCACAACTTCCAACCAACATCATACTTAAGATAACACAAGAAAACTC
>JAABOM020000092.1:18323372-18340018 GCA_011800125.2 Solanum clarkiae | reverse complement strand
GAAACCAAGAACCACAAATGGGTAACACTTCAATTAATCAAGCTAACAAGTCAACTAACAATTCTAAGAGTTCACCCGAATTACTCACTAATTACTCACTAAGAAGATATGAAAATTCAATATTCAACATAGTCTAAGTCTTCCAAATGATAAAATAAGACTATTTATACTAAGTAAATAAAAGAAGGCATTTATTTTATAATTTTACCCTTAATGAGTAAGTGCCTTGTTTGGTTGCCTTCTTTTCAAATCCTTGAATTCTTGTAGCAGCCACTTGCATACATAGCCTCTTTTCTTCCTTCTTGTCACCTTAATTGACCTTCCACACATTATTAGCCTTTCTTTGGTGACCCTCAAGCTCCTCTAATGCTTCCTTTTTCATGAACATTGCTTGTAGGTCTTGGAGATCTTTTGTTTGACTCCTTGTGAGTGGTCTTGAGTGGTACATGCCACACTTGTTGGTGCCATCTCTACTTTGCATGTTATCATCCTCCCCTTCTTGAAAAGGATTCACCCTCGAATCCAAAGATTCACCTACAACACAAGGTGATAAATCACTAACATTGAAAATAAACTCACTTGGCAAGTCAATCATGTAAACATTGTCATTGATTCTCTTGAGTACTTTGAAACGTCCATCTCCTCTTTGGCTTAGCTTTCCTTTTCGAACACATGGAAACCTTTCTACCCACACCCAATCATTTGGGTTGAAGGTCACTTCCTTTCTCCCCCAATTCTTTCGAATACCCACCTTAGAATTGTTCTTTTCAATGGCCTCTTTAACCTTGGCATGAATGCTCATCATCTCCTTACTAGATAATGGAATCATGGTTAGTAGAAACAAAGGTTTAAATCCATAGCATACCACAAATGGTGACATTCCAACATAGGAGTGGAAAGACCGATTATATGCAAATTCAATCAAAGGTAAACGATCTTTCAAAGTAGTTAGGGTCCCTCTAATCATGTATAGAAGCACACTTCCAAGAGTCCTATTGACTACTTCAATTTGTCCATCAGTTTGAGGGTGGCAAGAAATAGAGAACACAAGTTTGGTACCAAGTGTACCCCATAGACTCTTCCAAAAGTGACTAAGAAATTTGGAATCCCTATCACTAACATTGATTTGAGGGACTCCATGTAATTTAAGAACATTGATGACAAATAAATATGTTACATGGGATGCATCATCACATTTATGGCATAGAATAAAATGAGTCATTTTAGAAAATCTATGCACTACCACAAATATGCTATCATGTCCTCTTTTAGTCTTCAGAAGGCCCAACACAAAATCCATAGAGACATCTATCCATGGGCCACTAGGTGTAGGGAGAGGGGTATACTTACCTTGGGGCTAAGTTATGGATTTGGCATTCTTACAATCGAGATATTGTCCACAAATTCGCTCCACATCATGCTTCATCTTGGGCCAAAAGAATTTCTCTTTTAGAATGTCAAGTGTTTTGGGTACCCCCAAATGTCCCATAAAACCACCACTATGAGCCTCCTTGACAAGTAGCTATCTCCATGAGCTCATAGGAACACAAGCTCGTCCATCCTTGAACTAAAAGCCATCAACCAATTGAAACCTATCAAGTCGCTTCCCTTGGGTAAGATTATCAAAAGTATCTTTGAAGTAGGGATCCCTAGGAAAGAATTCCATTACGCTTTCAAACCCCATCATTCTAGAAGCCAAGGTAATCACCAACATAAAGCTTCTTGATCGAGAATCCACCACCGTATTTTCCTTTCCTTGCTTGTCGTAGTCCTAAAAAAGAGAAGAAACAATACTAGGCAAAGTGTTGTATATTGGTTGGCATGCAATAAAAGATGGGTTTTGACACGGCTTACTAGAAAGCGTCTCTCATCCACACCCCTTAAACACTTGCTTGGCTTTGTTATCATGCACATATTCTCCTTACTTTTAGCCAAGGAACCCCCTTCCCTTGGAACAACAATGGAACTTCCACCATCAATGATAAAGGAACACACTTTATCTTGAATTTTGCACCTAGCATGAAACAAATTTTCCCTTTGATCAAGTTCTTCTTTGGCAAGGGCTCACTTAATTCTTCTCACAACATATGAAATATTGGAATTCACCTTCAAGTCTTCATCATTATCAAGAAAAGATTTTTCTTTCTCCATGAAGCAAGTAAATTTTACCAATAATCTATATCCCATACAACCATACAACCATTCTTCTTCATACAACCATTCTTCTTCATTTCCCATCCTATCTCCTCTATATCCCATCTTATCTCCTCTATTTCCCGCTCTATCTCCTTTATACCAATAATCTCAACCTCCTGTACCATGATCCTATCCTAAGTCTCGAGGTTGGACTCCTTCCTTTTGTAATCCATAGGTATCCCTACGCCCATGCTCCCAAAACTCATCATTGCTAAGATCTCCATGTATTTCATCATAGAGGGGATTCTGGTATTGGCAGGCTTGGTAGGGAATTTGTGGTACATTTGGTGGAGGTGATGTAGCTTTGTCTTGGATGGTTTGGATTGTAGTTCATTTGGAAAGTATGGTTTTAGTAGCTTCAGGTTTGGATTTGTGGAGGAAAACATAGATTATGGTCTTGTCGTGGGGTAATGGTGGTGAAATGCGAGTGCCCTCCTTACCTTCTCAGTTTCGGGTTGAATTGCTTTCCCTAGATTCACATTCCCCACCCGTACCAACCTTTCCTCCAAATCTCTCATCCCTCCATTCATTTCTGCTATCGTTTGGAGTAGTAAGCAAGAGTTTCTCTGATGTTCTTTGAACCTTCCCTAATTGCACTTGTATTAGGCATGATACCTACAATACTCAACAAACAAGATTAGTTGCAAAAGCATCACGTCACTCATATGTAACTCTCAACACACATTCTATGGCGTCGTCTCAAAATTGATAGTGAACTAGCTCCGCTCAATCAATTCATGGTCACTTATTCTTCATAGTGGAGTGGATCCTTATGAAACTTGAAAGACGGATGACTCAAACAAAGCTTAGGAACATGAAATAAAAAGAAGAAAACTAGAAGAAAGAGGCACAAGAAATATCGGACTCAAAAACAACTAACAAACGAAGAAGAGATTACTTGTTGTTACCTAATTTGAAGAATCAAAGAGATGATTTAATATTTAGAAACTAGTAAACAAGTAATTAAAGATGTTAATTAGTTGTTAAGTAGTTGAGGAATGAAAGAAAAATGAGTGACAAAAAAGAAGAATTGAATTCAGACGCTTAGTAAAATTTTTGAAACCTTAAGGTGTTCATGACTTTGAAAGGGCTTTGATTTGATGATTTGATGATTAAAACTAGTTAAAAAGTAGTTAAAGATGTTAATTACTTGCTAAATAGTTGGAAAATGAAAGCACAAAAATTTAAAAAAAAAGAATCACGTCATTTGGACACTTGGAAAAAATTTTATACCCAAAAAACCTCTCATACTTCGAAAAATTTTGGGGTATGAAAAAGTCGGCAGAAAATACTCTGAAATGGAGACTCATGTGCCACGTGGTGCATCTGGAAAGGGGTTGGGTGCTGACTCACCTGTTGACGCTGATATGGTGCTGATTTGGCTGAGTTGGTGCTGACGTGGAAAATAATTTTTTTAAAAAAAATTCTGATTTTTTTTCCAAATTTCCACAAAGGGAAAACAAGCACCTTTGACCAACTTTAACATGAGAGAAGTAGATCAAATATACCTTTTGGTCTTCTTTTTCTTCAAGAACACTTAAATATCTTCAAGAACCCCTAGAACACCAAGATTACACACTAAATCCTAACACCTTCAAATCAACTCAGAATTAACTCAAAATTTAGGATTAGCTTCCCTTTGATGTAGAGAACAAACCCCAATGATTATTAACCTTTAATTTCTTCTCAATCAAAGAACCCACTTTCAAAATATGAAAAGTTTGAATGAACAAAATCCTTCAACGGTAACTTTACTTCCACAACTCCAAATTGAATGAAATTTGAGATTTAGGAACAAAAAACACTAGTGAACAAGAATCTCGTGTCAAAAACAACAAATCAAATGAAAAATAATTTTGAGTTTTTTTTTTTTAGATTTTTGGATTTTTGAGTGGATCAAAATTTCAAGACCTAGATTTGTGAAAACAAGCCTAAACCTAAGCTTTTGATACCAAATGATAAAGATCAAACAAGGAAGAAAGGAAAAAAAGGGAACAAAGATAGAAGGATATGTGGATTAAATTCAAACTATTGAAATTATAGGCAACAAGGGACTAAGACCCTCACCTCCCAATTGATTTCAACAACCCAAATAAAATCCTAGAAAGACAATTGAAGGAAACCAAGAACCACAAATGAGTAACACTTCAATTAATCAAGCTAACAAGTCAACTAACAATTCTAAGAGTTCACCCTAATTACTGACTAATAACTAAGAAGACACTACAATTTGAGAATTCAATGTTCAACATAGTGCAAGTCTTCCAAATGATAAAATAAGACTATTTATACTATGTAAATAAAAGAAGACATTTTCTTTATAATTTTACCCTTAATGAGTAAGGGCCCTGTTTGGTTGCCTTCTTTTCAAATCCTTGAATTCGAGTAGTAGCAATTTGCACACATGGACTCTTTTCTTCCTTCTTCTCACCTTGATAGACCTTCCACATATTGTAAGCCTTTGTTTGGTGACCCTCAAGCTCCTCTAATGCTTCTTTTTTCATGAACATTGCTTGTAGCTCTTGGAAATCTATTGCTTGACGCCTTGTGAGTGGTCTTGAGGGGTACATGCCACTCATGTTATTGCCATCTCTACTTTGCATGTTACCAAAGGGTAGGGGAAAGTCTGGCCCCTAAAAAAACTAAAAATTTTGCAATATGGTGAACCAGGTCAGCGTCACGGACCTGCTTCCTCCAAGTACTTCGTCAAAAAAAAAATTTGATCAATTTTCTAATCCCATAGAAAATATTATAATCTCAATTAAGTGCAAATCCACAACAAGTACACGATGTGGACCTGTCATGCATTTCTGGAATTGCATTTTGGCATAGAAAAATTATCTTTTGATCCGGTTGCTAAAGAATTCAACCAAGAGTATTTTCCACACATTTTTTTTGTGCTGATCGCGATTCAAGCATCGAATTTGCAGAAAAAGTTTGGGAAGGTGTGTTATGTCAGCATTCCTCATCTAGGGTAGTTTGGTAATTTTACTAGGTGTTACACCAATCATCCTTATCACCCTTACACCAGTCACAACAACAGTAACTACTTCTACTATTGGATATTAAAAAATAAATAAATCTGAATTATTTCGTATTCAAATCTATGAAAAATATCTTAGTTATTCAAATGTGTATTCGGATTCAGATATCTTAATATTAATAAAAGCAAAGGAGGTCTTACTCTCTCTATCTACATAAAACTTAATTTTTGACTAAAATTTTAATTGCCATATTAAAATGAAAAGAATTGAAATTTATAATATTTTTCATACAATTTTAGAATTTCGAATTTTTTTAAAAAAATTGAGTTAATTGAATTCAATTTTTTCTTGAAATTAGTCAAATTAACTCCTAAAAAAACAAAATTTCTAAAAAAAATAGTTACATAGAAATGCTATTTCCAAGCACAAATATGCATATTTCCTATAGAGTGGAATCAGGTATGGACTAATAATGAAATACAATTCAGGTGCACTAATATAAGTTTGCAAATAATTTGTTTTTATGTTGGGTCAACAAGTTTATACCAGCAAAATTGCCTTAACCTTACTTTTTATAATACAAAAATATCTCTAATGAAAAAATTGAGCTAACATAATTAGGAATAGAAATTTAATCATGGTGGAAGCCCTCCAAATACAAATCCTTTTTTTCTATACGAAAACCCAAAAGCCAATTTATTTTATTGGCTTTTTATTGGAAAACAGAAAACACATTCTAGCAAATAAAAATATAAATTTTAGCAAGAAAAAAGAAAAACAACATGCAACGGCCAATCCAGGATTTGAAGGTTGTGGGTGCTCACTTCCTTTGACGTAAAATTGCTAGCTGTCGCAGTATATAATGTGTAGCAACTCGAGCATGTTAATAAAAAAATAAATGATAAACAATGATTAATTATCATTATACAAAATAACTTATAATCACAAATGATTACAAATACATAGATCAAAATATTTTAAAATTAAAAATGACACTACATAAAATCAAAAAATAAAAATGAGAAAAAACATATGAAAAAAGAAATTGAAAATAAGAAAAGGTAAACAACAACATACTCAATGAAATCCCACAAGTGGGGTCTGAACAATAAAAAAAGGTACAATTTGAAAAATTAAAAAAATACTTAAAGAAGAAGAGAAAAAATAAAATAAAAAATAAAAAGAGAGAAAGTATGGGAAAAAATAATTGGAATAAGAAAAGATATAATTTGGGAAATAAAAAAAATTAAAAAGAGAAAAAGTACGAAAAAAAGTTAAAATAATTTTGTTAAAAAAGTGTGATTGAGTATTGAACTCACGACTAACAACACATTACATACCTTAACTTTAAATTCAAAACTAGAGCAACAATAGTTCCTTTTATTCAGTGGGTGCTTATGTACATTTTATATCTTTTTTTAAAAAATATTTTCTATATAAATATGCAAAGTTTTTATCGGAGTCAATGGGTGTTCAAGCACCCGAACCACTTCATATGATGAGTCTTAGAGTGATGCTGCTAATGATCCTGAAGTTGATGATTTAGTCTCCGAGATAAAATTTGCAGAGACTCCTGGTCCTATTTCAGTTGTTTACGAATCAAAACTAGTGCGCCTGTCTAATTGATCTTACCCATGCAACAATCAAGAAGGATAAATCCGCCCCTGACAATATGTCAGAGTTAGCCAATGAGAACGGAAAATGCCACATCAAAAATACAACCGTCATAAAAATTTTCAAAAGTTTAATGAGTCTTTTAGCTTGTTGATTATGGACGATGATTATGACATAGACATAATGTTGATAAAGATTCACTTGAGTTTTTCGCTAAACTCTTGATCAACTCATAACACTTTTTCAAATCACTTTCCATATTTGAAGTAGACTAATATTTAACATGTACTATCATTATAAAACCTATTTTCTTTTCTTGTTTTACGTAGTAATACTATTTGTTAGTATTTATACTACTTATTATTAATTCAAAATTAATAAGATGTAAATTATTTATTTGCAATGTAATCTATTGGATGATGTTGTGTAAATTTTTATTACTAATATCAAGATGTGAATAGTTTAATTTAAATTCTAAAATATTTTCTTATATAAAGGGTAGACAATTACTTTTATCCATATTTTTATATATTTATTTTATTTTTTCTAAATTTTATATTATTTAAGTGAACATGAAATCATGAATTTCATTCAACATCATAAACATCTAACATCTACAAGTTTTACCATTCCAATCACCACCATCACCGTTACGCCAGTCACAACATGTAACACTCGATAAAATTATCAAAATATCCCTAGAATAGAGATATGCACATAACGCATCTTCTCATACTCTGTTTGGAAATTCAATACTGGATTTGTGATAAGCATGAACAATTGAGTGGGAAAATGGTCATGATTAATTTTTAGAGCAATCAAATCGAAAAATAATTTTTCGATCTAAAATGAATTCTAGTGACCGTGCACGACAAAAGTTCATTGTGCCTCTGTAGCAGACCTACATTTATTATTTTTAAAAAAAATTGACGAAGATTGAAAAACTCATTCGAAAAAATTTCTAGAAAGAAATACACATGAACGCGACGTGGACCCGCTTTTTCATAGTGTAAATTTTTTTGAAAACTTATGAGAAGCATTCCGGTCAATTCCCAACCCCTCCTAAACTCAAAGCACGATCAAATTAGATCGTTTTGATGCTTACATAGGGTCTTAAAACCCATTCTAAGTCCTTTCCTAAGTATTTGAAAGACTAGGACTTGAGAAATAAGTAGAGGAGAACGTAAGATTGAGGAATTCGTGGGCAATTCTTGAAGTTTATTGCTTATAGCTTCATCCTAGGTATATAAGGCTAAATTGAAAGCATGTGATTGTTCGCTCATGTGCACCATAGATGGTTTTAGAAGAGAGTTGAAGTCTATGAGTCTACATACATGATTCTTTATTATTTTCTTGAAAATTTATAATTTTTTACATTTATTTTCATATGTTGATGATCATCATAAACTTGTTTTCTTGAATTGAATACTTTTCATGAGATATTGTATAAACCCTATATGTTGATTATTGAAAGCATGCATGAATAAAGATAGGGATTGAGTCTAGAGCTCTGATTGAGAATGTTGATAGTAATTGTGATTGTGAATGTGAGAATGATGATAGGTTGATAGTATTTGATGGTCCATGAGTTTTCCCAAATGAACACTAATGATTTTTCTATTCGATTATCCCCTAATGATTGTTCTAAGTCTTTGAGCTAATGATAAAGAGTTAAATTGATACTATGATTGGAGTCTCCATAAGACCGATTGAATGATGAGAGCCTCTACAAGACTGATTTGAGATGAGTTGATTGAGATGGTTTGATTGGACGGGTTGTTTTATGAGCATTGAGTCATGGAAGGAGTATCGAGCATCAATAGAGTAAGAGTTAATCCAACTCGCACTCATCAAACTATGTAGTCAAGCGTAGGTGAGGATTAGGACCATCACATCATATTATGTTGATGTTCCCTTTGATTAGAAGTCCCTGAAATCAATAGAGGACTTATAGATTATTGTCTTCATTTGGACTTATCCATTATGGTTTTGATGCGTTCTCTACCTCGCCAGTATGGGATGGTTGTCGCAACAATGATGTCTTGTTGTACAATCGCTTGCTCATAAGTTATTGTTTTCGGATAAGAGAAACTCCCAGAAAGTTCCCATATTGAGTAATCTGAGTCGAGATGATGTAACACCTCTTATATTCCTTCTATCTGATTTGGAAGAGCCTGTGCAGAGAATTGCTGAGAAATCTAAGAAAAAGTTGCAACAGATGGTTTATAAGAGCCTCTACAACTCGTATTCAGCTTTACAACTCGTAAAAGGGGCTTTCATATAGAATTCCAGGGATTCAAGTTTCAAGGACCTTCAGAGTACGAGATGGGTTTATGACTCATAGGTAGGGATTTTGTGGTGAATTCCAGCAACTCATATTTTTGGGACTTTCAGTCTACGAGATGGCATCTACGGCCCGTATCTCGATTTAAGACTCATAACAGGAGGTTTCGTATCAATTCCCAGAGATTCAGGGTTTACCTTAATTCATAAGAGGCAGTTACACTCGTAGAAGGGCCTAAGAGTCATAAATGAGGTTTCGTAGACCTTGCCGACAGTTCTAATTAGGGATTTTTTTTCCATTCCCCTACTTATTCTATTAAACCCTAGACATTTTATTACTTGAATGAGGTTCTAAAATAAACCCTAAGGGAATTATTTTCAATCCCCACACTTGGGTTTTCTTGAGAACAAGAGCAGAAGAAGGAAGAAACTAGGGTTTTCACATAAGAGCAAGGATTGAGTTGAAGATTGATTTCCCCTCATTCTCAGGTATGTAAGGATTACCAAAGTGTGAAATTTCTTCCTTCACATGCCCCTTCATCATCTTCTTGAGTCAAGATATTGAGTAAAAGAGTTGAGATTTTGAGAAACTTTACTATTTCATATTGAAATCCTTGCATCTATTATAAGGTCTTGTTATATTACATGAGGTAATTTACTACATGGCATGATTATTTACTACGAGATTTGTGCATTATTTCATACTTGATAGCATGAACCCTAAATCAAATGATTTTTATGAGATTCTATTCATAATATCGAATATTTGAGTTGATGTAAATTGAGCATGATGGAGTATGAAGAGCATGTTGCATTGACTCATGTATATTGCTACACATGAATATCTTGCTTGCATTACATGATGAGTAAATTGAATGAGTCTACATGACCATTTGAGTCTCAATTAAACTTGATGCCTTGCATGGATTGAATGAATTGATGAATGACTGAGATGAGTTGAGATAAGTATCTCAATAGAGTTAAGTTTTGAGTTGATTGATGAGTAGATTGATGAGTCAATAGATGAGTTGATTAAGGAGTTGAGCGTATTTTATCCTTGGGAGGAGTATCAAGCACCGAGAGGGGAGCGAGTAAACTTCTACTTTAACCCATAGAACTATGTTGCTAGCATAGGATAGTCATTACTGCTAGCCTGGCGAATCTTATCCCCCAAGTGGACACTTATTTTAGATCCAAGAGGGAGTTGATCACCCTTTTCCATGGCAAGTTAAAGACGGACATGGCAATGATACTGATTAATTATGCATCACCTAATTAAAGGTGGTGGGATGAGGATGTCGGTTAAGAGAAACTCCCAAGCAATATTGACTTAAGCATGAGATTTCAAACTGTCTATTTTACTGAGCCTATTTTAAAAGCATGATTTTTCTATAAAACTTGCATATTGAGTTAAGCATATATTGTCAAGTCAAGTTGAGCGAGTCGAGCTTTATTTTCTTGAGCCATTTTACATACCAGTATATTCCATGTAGTAACTTTCATTTACATATGCATCATTTTATGATGCAGATACAGGTGATAGAGGACATTGGCTCGTGCATCATTGAGGTCTAGTTCAGTACATTTCTAGAGTTGGTAAGCCCTCCTTACATTATGGAAGAGCCCTGTTATCTTCTTATCATTGTTGAACACTTTACTTACTTGTGATTGAGGTGCCTATGGCTTGTCATGGAACTATTCTAAATGGTTGAGTAGAGGCTTCATAGACATTAGTGTAGAGTATTTAATAAGTATTTTTGTATCTAAACTTATCTCATTATGAGATATGATACAGTAGAGTTCTGCACTTATTTATCTCCTTGCATATGATGTCTTACTTTCTGAGTTATAATTCTGCTGTCAAGTTGGTGTAATGATGAGGCCAAGTGGTTCTCTTGGGGAATCAGTAATGGTTCTTCAAGTGCTGTCCACGCCAAGGGTACCGGTCCGAGGGGTGACAAACTTGATATCCCTCTTTTGGACCTATTTTAATAAATTTTGGACCAAGATCTTGGCCCAAAATAACCTAGACCCGGCCCAAATCCCATTTTTTCAGCCTGCTTTTATACATATAATATATATATAATGCGTGTGGTGTCCATACGCCCCCATTTCTCCTTTTCTCTTCCATTCTATCCCTCAACGGTGTATTCTCTCTCCTCGACCCCCCCTTTCTTCTTTACCTTCATCCTCAACCAAACCCAGACAACGCCAAAATCAACCTGATTCCCCAACGTTCCACCAACAAACTCCATACATACATGTCCCTCCCCTGTTCCCGGTAACTCGATTCATACCTCATTTATTTTGGAATCAAAATGTGGTGCATATCACAATCATCGATTGAAATCGATGGCTGCGATATGGACTCGTGGATGATTCCCAAAGGATGAGGAAGTCAATTTCGAATTCAAACTCAAAATTGACCCCGAAATTTCCCCAAATCGCCCTCTGACTTTCTCCCGTTTAAGCCCTAATTTTGGGGCTATATATATCCTTTTCTAGCACACTAGAGGGGGCGGGGGAGTCTTAATCCAAAAAACCCTAGAAAAATTTAATTGATTCCCAAAGCCATTTTATGATCTTGGAAACCCTAAAAACCACAAATCAATTTTCACAGTCGTCTTTCACCTAAAAATACACTCAATTCCCACTTAGAGTAAAGAAAGTTTTTAAGAAAATTACTGCTCAATTTCGAGGTTTCTTGGAGCTTGGAGTTCCTTTGCTCTGAAGTAAGAGGAGATTTTGTTCGGTTGTAGACATTCCCATACGAGTTTGGAGTCCCAGTCGCTGCTTCAATAGAGGTAATACCCTAATCTCATTTTTCGCTTCGGGTTTCATATACTTTGTTCGAATGTGAGTGTTGAAGGAACATTAAATTTTTATGATTGCACTTGGTTTGTTTCTGACTGGGGGTGCTCTGTTACAGCTAGATGACATTGTGGTTTGTTGTTGGGCCAATCGACACTATTCACTCTTCCTTCTAAGAACACAACTCGTTTAACAGTGTTAAGAGGTGATTTTGTTCGGTTGTAGACAGTCCCGTACGAGTTTGGAGTCCCAGTCGCTGCTTCAATAGAGGTAATACCCTAATCTCATTTTTCGCTTCGGGTTCATATACTTTGTTCGAATGTGAGTGTTGAAGGAACATTAAATTTTTATGAGTGCACTTGGTTTGTTTCTGACTGGGGGTGCTCTGTTACAACTAGGTGACATTGTGGTTTGTGTTGGGCCAATCGATACTATTCACTCTTCCTTCTAAGAACACAACTCGTTTAACAGTGTTATTGAGTTCGTTTGCACCTTGTTATTGTCTTGTTTCTCTCAAAACTTTGAGTCTTAAGTTATACTCTGTCATGACGAGGCCATACTGTGATGTTTGTTATTGATCAATCAACACGTTTTCCAGGTCATAGAATCATACTCAGTGCTTCATTCATGTTTTTTGCTCGATTCGGGTTCTGTTTGTTTGATTTTTGGGGTTTCCCACTGAATGGGGTTCTAAAGTCTCATTTGCTTCATTCTTTTAAGTTTTGAAAGTTAAGTCTTTGATATAGCTTTGAGTACTTCTTGCAAAAATGGAGCTATCCATGAGAGTATGTTAAAAAATCTATCTCTATCTTAGTTTCTGTTTTAGATGTTGTGCTAACCTGTTTCAAGTCTTGCCAAGTTTTAAATTACACAACCTGTAACTTCTTATTTCACTCTTGCTCTTGCTGATATTTGTTCCTTCTTCCTTACTTTCTTTTGAAATATCTAGCTTATTCAGTGGAAGTCACTGTGTTAACTCTAAGTTATAACGATTGCTATCTGTTTTTGCTTTAATATGTACGAAAATGCTTCTGTTTTGAAGTCTGGTTCATAACCAGCATTTTAAAAGGTTGAAAATGGTTTCACTTGGTAATCTAGTAGCTGATTTGCTGCTATTAGTCATGGTAAAGTGTTATTTGATTTGATTTTAGCATATCTTGAGATTGTGGTCTGTTCGAACTGTAGGCTCACCCAAGTTTTGGCTCATTTTTAAGCTCTTTGTTGTATATTTTCCCTGCTACAGATCTATGATTTTCAAGTATGTCAAGGTTCTAAGTTGTTGTGTATCATTTTGTCTTAAGTCATCTTCTAGATGTATTTGCTTTTAATAGGCTGTTTATTGGTCTTAGTATAGCACTCGTCTAACTGCCTAATTAGCTCTGTCCATAGGTGGTTTTTAACCACATGTTATACATATCCCTTATGTTACCTGCTTTAATTTCTGTGGAAATGGTCTTAGTTCTGAGCTCATCTACCTGTAAAGTCTGTCTTTTCTGTTAGTCTCTCTTTTGAAATATCTTAGTCTATTTTAAAGTTTCACTGTGGCTTTGAAAATTTCCTCCTTGAAATGAAGTATGTGAATTAAGTATGGAAGGTGCTTATTACTACTTGTGTTTGTTACTTGATTTGTTAGTGTATTTGCTAGTGTAGAATTTATACTTCACTGTGCTCCTTTTCACATTTAAGGTCTTGTTGATAATTTACTCTCTTTCTATGTTTAGTCAAATAATTTATTCCTTTTCTATGCTTAGTCTAAGCCATCAGAAATGTCATATTATGTCACATTGAGTGTTATTTTACTCTCTTTTTCTTCACATGTGATGCCCTCCGAGTTTCACATTTGGGCCCCCATTTGCATCTTTTGGGCCATGGAGGCCCAAATTCAACTTCCTCTTTAGTCAGCCCAATATACAGAAAAAGGAATATACATGATTGGAAGCTGATATACAGGTTTCGAAAGCCAAAATCAGTGAATATATAGTGATATACAGAAAATATACACTAAGTATATATCACGGTAAAAGGGGCAAAAAGCCCATTTCAGCATACAGCAGTAGTTGGGCAGATTTCTAAATGGGCTAGGCAGGCCCAAAATATAGGAATTAGGGCTGGTGGAAGATTGGGCCTGCCAGACCCAATTTTTATCTTAATCTTTCCTTCTTTATTATGTTATTTGTGATATTTGTTGATTGACACTAACTTTATTACATTTATTTGTATTATTATTTGTTATTAATCTAATTGTTTCCTCAATATTGCCTTCATTTATGTTAATTTTCATTATTAATGATTTTCTTAAGTGTTGAAATTATTCATACAATTTATTTTTTTGGTTTGAAGTATTAGTTAATTTTAAACTTAAGTCAATTTTTGCAAAATTAGTCCATTATTTCAAAATTAGTCTTATCTTTTTTTTCTTCCAAATTTAGTCAACTTGTCACATTTAGTCAACCTTTTCCAACTTAGTCCATTCTTTTAAAGCTTAGTCAACTTTTGCAGATTTAGTCAATTTTACAAAGATAGTCAATGTTTTTTCAATTTAGTCAATTCTTTCAAATTTAGCCAAAATTCTTTCAAACTTGGTCAAACCTTTCAAATTTAGTCAACTCTGTCAAATTTAGTTAAATCCTTTTAGATTTAATCATTTCTTTCAAATTTAGTCAATTCTGTCAAATTTAGTCAAATTCTGTCAGATTTAGTCAATTCTTTCAAATTTAGCAAATTCTTTCAAAATTAGTCAGTTTTTCAAACTAGTCAATTTTTTTCTTAGTCAAATCTTTAAAAGTTAGTCAACTTTCTAATCGTTGGTCAATCATGTGTTAGCGGCCATTTTGAGTAATTAATTTCTTCTCAAAGTGAAAATTGAACCCTTACTAATTTCTCAGATATTTTAAAACTTTTCTGTTAGGTTTTAAAATTTAATCTTAGTTTCTATTTATCCTTAAAATTGAGTGGCGATTCTTTAATTTTCAGGAATTTGATTTATACTTAAATTAATTAAGTATTAAATTGAGTTTTTGAAAAAGTCAAAGTTATTTTTTTGAATTAACACCGTATTTTATTATTGTTTTTTAAAAAAAATCCAATTTTTACTAGAAACATTGTAGTTTGCATATGAGTCGTGGAAGAGATTGGCATGATTTTCTTTATTATCCTTTAATGCATATTTATTGTATAGTGCTGGGTAGTTGTTACATATTGCTAGATACTGCTGATTACATACTGCTTGTGGGCTGTATAGCATATTGTTTTTGGGTATCTTCCTGTTGTTGGTAGTCTTCTGGTGGTTTACTGTTTTACTTTCGCTAGATTGCTTATTGTATAACCTGTTTCTTCGAATTTGTAGCTTCAAGAATTTTTATTTTTTTAGTTACTGGCATTGGGACCTCATGGTGGACTAGGATCATGTCATCGGCCGGGGTCAGGAGTTAAGGGTGGGGGTGGTAAGGGAGATTCGGGGTTAATCAAGTTAAGGGTCGGGTCGTGGAATATAGGATCACTTACGGAGAAATCCATAGAGCTAGTGAAGTGACTTAAGAGGAGACATATTAATATAGCATGTGTCCAGGAGACCAGATGGGTAGGAACCAAGGCTCAGGATGTGGATGGGTTTAAGCTGTGGTACTCGGGTGGTCTAGAGATAGAAATGGTGTGGATATCTTAGTAGACGAGGGTCTGAGGGAGTATGTGGTTGAGGTTAGGAGGATTAATGATAGGATGATGTTTATCAAACTCGTGGTTGGTAGACATGTGGTGAACGTAGTTAGTGCTTATGCGCCCCAAGTAGGCCTAGATGAGGGAGTCAAAAGGCTCTTTTGGGAGGATCTGGATGAGGTTGTGTGAGGCATTCCGGAGACGGAAAAAAATTTCATTGGGGGTGACTTTAATGGGCATATTGGGGCAACCGCTAGCGGGTTTGAAGGTGTTTATGGAGGCTTTGGCTTTGGGGAGAGGAATGGTAGTGGGACGTCTCTCCTGGATTTCGCCAAAGCCTTTAAGTTAGTGATTGCTAACTCGTGTTTCCCAAAGAGGGAAAACCACTTGATTACCTTCCGTAGTACGGTAGCTAAGACTCGGATAGATTACCTACTTCTCCGAAAAGGCGATAGAAGCTTATGTAAGAATTGCAAGGTTATTCCGAGCGAGAATATTTCTACCCAAACATAGGCTTTTAGTGATGGATGTGAAGATCAAGAGAGAAAAGAAGAAGGTTATGTATGCCCAACCTAGGATGAGATGGGGAGGCCTTACTCCTGCCCTTTCTCGCGAGATGGAAGAAAAGTTGAGAAACTTAGAGTCGTGGAGTAGTGAAAACAATGTGAACAATATGTGGGACACGACTGCTGGTTACATAAGAAAGGTAGCTACCGAGGTACTAGGGATGTCGAGAGGGATCTTTGGTGGACGTCAAGGCGATTGGTGGTGGAATGATGAAGTACAGGGTAAAGTGAGAGATAAGAAGGTCGCGTACACAGTGTGGCTAGAGTGTAGGGATGAAGATGAAAAGCAAAAGCTTAAGGTAATCTATAAGACAACCAAGTCAGCAGCTAAGATGGCAGTGATGAATGCTAAATCAGCTGCGTTTGAGCGCGTTTATTGTTAGACCCCGTAGTTCTTAAATCAAGTATAACTATTCAATTGGAAAAATTGTGTTATGAATGTTGCGTGAGTTGAACTTAAATTTTTCGGTTCATGATTAGAGTATCAAGTGAATTCGGCGTGCATAATTAAATTTTGAATCGAAAGTCCTCGATTGGA
>JAABOM020000092.1:18281506-18323272 GCA_011800125.2 Solanum clarkiae | reverse complement strand
GCGCTAGTTTAACCAAATCATGTCATATTTCATTTGTATAGTATTAAAGGTGTAATGTAAGGTGTGGGGTGTTACAGGTCTACGACTGGTAGTGCCTTCTTGATAGGATCGAGGTTAGAAACAATACTAAGATGGAATGAATACTAGAGTATGAAAGTAACAACAAAAAAAGAAAGATAAAAGTAATTAAAGATATGGGAAATTCAAAGGAAATATCTAAGAATTTCCAAGAAATTGATATTCTAAGGACTTGACAAGATCCAAATAACAATGTAAAGATTTATGGAAGAAATCTAATGCCTTTACTTGAGAAAATGAATCAAAACGTTATATTTGGATCTTGATCACTTTATGAGTAACTAAAGACAATAATTAGCATGTAAACTAATCACCTTCTAAAGAATACCGAAAATAAATCAAAGATATCACAAGAAAAAATTACTTTATTCAAACTATGAACTAGGAAAGATTTAAAGATAAATTCTCAATGAACAAGTCACAAAGGTTGAACAGAACTCTCTCAAATATTATTAATATTAATCTAATCATCCTTCATGAAATAAAAAGACTCCTATGTATATTATAGGGTCCTTGGATGTACAAGACTCCTTAGGTTAGGCCCAAGGAGTATCCAAAACCTAGAAAGAAATTACAAGGTAAATCCTACTCTAGAAAGGAAATAAAGTTACCTTAATTAGGAATGGACCTAGTAGTTCTAGGAAAGCATTAAATGGTACTAGGATACCTTAAATAGAACAAAGAAAACATTAATAACATATATATAAATAAGAAAATCAGGTAAAACCTAACTAAGAAAAAGATCTTGACAAATTTGGAAAGTTTGACTAGTCTTCTCTGCAAACTTGGGCAGAAAGCAACCTTTGTTGTGGCTGATTCTTAGACTCTTCTTGGCCTTATTTGCATGAAATTTAACCTAAAATTCTTCATGTTGGACTTGAATTTGGGCCACCAAATAATTGTACCATTTGGACAATTCATCCTTCTTGCGCTTTAGCTCTTCTTCCCCAACAAGACACCTTTGGATCTGCAATAGAAGCCCATTGAGCTTATCATTAAACTCCTTCGTTTGAGATCTTTTTATGGGCCTCCTTTGATCTTATAAACCTTCATATTTTTCATCCTTGTCCGTCAAAGGAGTAGAGCTTTGTATGATGCTATCACTTTTTGTAGTCCAACCTTGTATTTCTTTATCCAAATTAAATCAACACTATTAATCACTACGAGGTCCTCCTCTACGAGTTGCTGTGAGGACTACAACCCATAACTTGGGATCATATTCCTAAACTTCAATTTCTCAAATTTTGATTTTGGAAGATGTTGATCACTACGATTATCCCCTATGACTCGTCGTTTGGGCTACGACTCGTAGTGGGTCTCGTAGGTCCTTAAATTTAATAAATCTACTACTTTTCCCTAAGATTAAGCCAACCTGTATTTTTTGAAAATATAAACACAAAACACATAAAAATCATAAAAAAGTCGCATTGAAAACACACAAAAGCCATTGTTTTAGGCACCAAATGTGCTGTATTTTGACAGCACATCAGGTGGTTATGGTCGCACTCAACAGGGCCAACGTTCTAATGCAAGTTTGGCCAATGCTAAGGTGCCTCCTCCCTAGGCCTTGGTTGGAGGTAGGACATTACTTCCATGATGTGATAGGTGTGGAAAGAATCACACAGGTTCTTGTTAGAGAGATTTGGGTGCATGCTATTGGTGAGGGGATAGGAGCCACAAGATTGCTGATTGTCCTAAGGTTTCTCAGAAGGGTCAGGGTCAAGTGGTCTAAGGTTATCAAGTCCAGCAAAGATCCCCACAAGGTGGTGCCCCCAAAAACAACAGGCTCTATGCTTTGCATGCCGAATAGGAAGTAGAGAAAACTTCGTACGTGGTGACTGGTATGTTAATAGTCTTCGATTTTAATTCTTATGCTTTACTTGATTCAGGTAAAAAATTATCTTTTGTGACTCCTTTTTTGGATATTATGTTTGGTTTGAGCCCTAAAATCTTGAGGGAGCCTTTCTCAGTTTAGACTCCCGTGGGTGAGTCTATGTTGCCCAAAGAGTCTATCGTTAGTTGTCCTGTCTCTGTTTTGCATAAAGTCCTTCTGTGTGATCTTGTCAAACTTGAGATATTTGATTTTGATTTTATTCTTGGAATGGATTGGTTGCATGCTTCATATGCCTCGATAGATTGTAGAACCCAGAAGGTCAAGTTCTAGTTTCTAGATGAACCTATTCTTGAATGTAAGGGTAGTGACTCCGCTATTAAAGGTCAATTTATTTCCTACCTCATGGCCCAAAAGAATATTTCTAAGGGGTGTTTCTATCATATTATAAGGGTTAAAGATATATAGTCTGAGACACCTAATCTTGAATCGATTCCGGTGGTTTAGTTTTCGGATGTGTTTCTCGAAGATTTTCCTAATATTCCTCCCAAAAGGGAAGTAGACATTTGCATAGATCTCCTCCTAGATACTCAAATTATCTCTATTCCTCATTATCGTATTGCACTAGCTGAGTTTAGAGAGTTGAAAGATTAATTGAAGGACTTGTTGGAGAAAGGCTTCATTAGACCAAGTATATCTCTATGGGGTGCTCTGATTTTATTTGTAAGAAAGAAAAGATGGGTCTCTTCAGATGTGTATATATTATAGGCAACTGAATATGGTAACCATCAAGAATAAATACCCTTTGCCAAGGATCAACAACTTTTTTGATCAACTTCAAGGGGCCACCAATTTGTCAAAGGTTGACCTCCTTTTCGTTTATTATGAATTAAAGGTTAGGGAGTGTGGCATTCCCAAAATGGCTTTCTGAACAAGATATGGGCACTTTGAATTTGTGGTGATGTTGTTTGGTTTGACTAATGCTCTGGCTGTGTTTATAGATCTAATGAATTGGGCGTTCAAGCCATTTCCTGATAGTTTTGTGGTTATCTTCATCAAGGATATCCTTATTTATTCCTAAAGTGACAGGAGCATATGGATCATTTGAGGTTGGTTTTTCAGACTTTGAGGGAGAAGAAATTGTATGCTAAATTCAATAAATGTGAGTTTTGTTAGGTAAAGTAGTTTTTCTTGGTCATGTGGTATCTGGTGATGGTATTAAGGTTGACCCGAAGAAGACCGAGGCTGTGAAGAATTGGCCTAGACCATTGACTCCTTTGGATATTCAAAGCTTTATTCCATTGTCTGGTAATTACAGGAGGTTTGTTGAAGGTTTCTCATCTATTGCATCATTAACCAATTTGACTAAACGAAGGCCAAGTTTGTATGGTGAGATGAATGTTAAAATAGTTTTTAGACTTTGAAAGGCTGACTTACATCGGCTTCTATTTTGACTCTATCAGATGGCTTAGAAAGTTAGTGGTATATTGTGGTGCTTCTCAGATTGGGTTGGGTTGTGTGCTTCGACTCAAGCCTAGGGTCTATACGTGACACAGTGAATGGGTAACCCGAATGGACCCCAAACAAGCCTGTTAGCATATCAATCACACATCCTTTGTCGCAGAAGAAAAATAAACAACAACAATAAGAGATATTATAATAAAAGTGAAGTCGGGCTGAGGGAAGCCTTTGATAATCACAAAAGCATAAAAGAGTCAAGCGCATAGCATAAATACATCATAATATCCAACAACACCTCTAACCTGGAATGGAGCGGGGGCTAAGACACTTCCTGGGCTCACCCTCATAATAAGTATTTAACATAAGAAGAAGTCTCAACATAACATGAAGTAAATAGATATTGTCCTTGGAATTGAGGACTCACCAAAGCTTTCTCCGAGGATCGAACTAGCCACGAGGAGAAGGATGATCAAATGGAGCTCCGGTTCCTACATGATGATATCATGATAAGTGTTCAACATAAGAAGAAGTCTCAACATAACGTTAAGTAAATAGATATTGGCCTTGGAATTAAGGACTCACCAAAACTTTCTCCGAGAATCGAACTATCCACAAGGAGAAGGATGATCAAAAGGAGCTCTTGTTCCTACATGGTGATATTATGTAAGCATAGAGCATGCATTAGTACATTTAAATGTACTAAGTATGCAGGATGCAATGCATTAAAGACCTAAGCCAATATATTCAAAATACAAAATCATAAACAATAGATATATAGTCTCAACATGGCATGCATGATCGATGCTTATAAAACCTTCAACTTGCATAGTGCATAGTACATAATACATGTGTGGGAAGAGACCTTAACTGACATAGAGCAAGCGAGCAACTACTTGGAATCCAAGGCATGTCACTTCTTGGCAAGGTGATCGAGGCATGTCACCCCTTAGACAAGGTGATCGAGGCATGTCACCGCCTCGATAAGGTGTGTTCTACTTGCCATGGTAGCCATACAATGAATAATCCAAGGAATTCCACCCCCTCAGCAAGGTGATCGAGGCATGTCACCCCCTCGACAAGGTATGGTATAAGTAGATGGACCCACTAGAAAGCCACAATAAAGATCATGTATAATCCTATGGTGGCACATAGTTTAGAGACAAATACTTTATATAAGGACCCCATGAGTCGAGCCCCCATATTAAGCCTCAATCAGTGCTAAGTCTAATAACAAAGAATACTTGAAACAATAATGCTTTAGTCATAACATGAATAACTTGAAAGAGATATGATGACATGACTTGAGTAGCTCATAAACATGCTTGACCTCTAATAGTGAGCCTAACTTGAACATTTTAGATAATAATCATACATGATCCCTTTCTTTAACATAAATAACTCACAAGAGGTGAAAATCTTGGAATAGGGCTTAATTTGATACTTGCAACATTATAGATTCTTTCATGAATTCAATACATGCTTGAAAGCCCTTAATCATCAAAAAGTCACTTGACTTGTAAATCATGTAATAGATTATCAACAATTTGAAAATTCTTGTCATGTCATTTTATCAAACACATGGTATATTCATGATACTTGTTCAAGGTTATTGAATTCAAGATTGAAATAATAGGAGTAAACTCAATGCAAATTGACCCACCAACATGTAATAAAACCCTCACCTTGAAATCCGTCACCAAAAGCTCATAATAGTTCATAGTTTCATAGCTCAAAACATGCAAAGTCTCAGTAAAAAAAAGCAATTCATAGAACATGCTTGAAATAGACATTCATGAATAATCAATCAATACTTGTCAAAACCCAACATGATTTATACTCATATTTCATAATAAGAGATACCTATAGATAATACAACTTGAAAACATGCAATTTTCATAAAAGGAAAGGTTGGGCTCCATGGGCAAATGGACCCTTGGATGAAGACCCACATACCTTAAATCTTAAATTCTTTGAGGTGAACTTGAAGTAGTCTTGGAGCTTGAAATGAGTCTTGAGTCCCAAAAGTTGAGTTGAAATCCTTTGATTTGAACGAGAGAATTGATAGAGTTTGAGAGGTTTGAGAGAGGGTTTTGTGAGTTATAGAATTGAAAAATGGTTAACTATGGGTGATTTCACGTTTATGGTGGCATGTGACTATGATCTCAATGTCCTTTGCTGAAATAGAAAAAATAAGAAAAATATTGCACTGGTTTGTGCTCCTTGCGTAACGCGGACTAGACGAGGACCACAATTTATCCAGTGGCACGCCCCAGGCGCGTACAACCACTAGAAATCGTAAAATTAGCAAAAATGATTTTTTAGTATGAGTCTTCTAAAATCTGAATTACAACTATTTCCGACTCAATTTTGCCCCCTGATCGAGAATATAAAGTCAGACGTTTGAAATTACACACAGATTTTGAGATATATGAAAATTATGATTATAGGGCATTTTGAAGCACATGTGGGGCATTTCAATATCTACCCCTTGGGATAATTCGTCTGTGAATGTCAAAGAAATATGCATAAAAGAAGTAATCATGAAGATTTCAGCCCGACGTGAATGCAACAAATGCACTTAAACATCATTTTTCGAATATCTCAACATGAATGTTAAAGATCACTATAAACTTGCTTCTATAAAACATGTATGCATGCAAAATGACATGAGGCCTGAAACTTAAGATTTCAAATCACGTAGGGGACATAAATTATTACCTTCAGCTTGAGTAGAGTTGAAGAGATATGGGTATTGGTTTCTCATGTCCGCCTCGTCTTCCCATATGGCACTTTCAACTTATTGATTCCTCCAAAGGACCTTGACAAAAGCTACATCTTTGTTTCTCAACCTCTTTACTTGTCTATCCAAAATCTCCACCAAGACCTCCTCATAGGTCAAATCATCTTCTACAACACCCACAACTTCCAAGGGCACTATAACACTTGCGTCACCCATATACTTTCTCAACATGGACACATGGAAGACTATACCCATATACTTTCTCAACATCGACACATGGAAGACCTGATGAACCATATTTATCTCCATAGGCAAATCCAACTCAAATGCAACTTTACCAACTCTGCTCAAAACTCTATAAGGACCCACAAACCTTGGGCTAAATTTCCCTTTTTGCCAAATCGGACCACACCCTTCATGGGTGAGATCTTCAAGTAAACTCAATTACCGACCTTAAACTCAAGATTTCTTCTTCTCACATCGGAGTAGGACTTTTGTCTACTTTGAGCTATTTGGAATCTCTCCCTTATCAACCTCACCTTCTCGAAGGCTTCCAAGACCAAGTCCGGACCAAGAAAAACCATCTCCATCACCTCAAACCACTCAATCGGGGATCAACAATGCCTACCAAATGAAGCTTCAAAGGGAACCATACCAATATTTGAGTGGTAGCTATTGTTGTAAGCAAACTGAATAAGTAAACTCCAGAACACAAGATCTAAGTATATCCTCAAGAGTTTGGATAGTACTATCGGCTTGGCCATCCGTTTGAGGATGAAAAGTCGTTCTAAGCTTAACCTTGGTACCAAGACCTCTTTGGAAGGACCTCCAAAAGTGAAAAGTAAATTAAACACCACAATCCGAAATGATACACAAGGGCACCCCATGAAATCTAACCAACTCATGTATATAAAACTTGGCATAATCGTTGGCACCATAAGTGATTTTGATTGGTAGAAAGTGAGCCGACTTTGTCATTCTATCCACAACAACCCAAATAGAGTCAAAGTTCTCCTAGTTTTAGGCAACCTACCACAAAATCCATGTCGATCTCTTCCCACTTCCAAGTAGGAATTTCTATGTCTTGGGCTAGGCCACCCAGCCTTTGATGTTCGGCTTTCAGTTGTTGGCAATTGTGACATTCGGATATGAGTTTGGCAATATCTCTCTTCAAACCATCCCATAAATACACCTCCCTCGAGTCTCTATACATCTTTGTAGAATCGGGGTGAATGGAAAAGGATGAATTATGAGCCTCCTTTGAGATCAACTCCTTTAAGTCATCAATATTAGGCACACACAACCTACCTTGGTAACTAAGAGCACCATCTCCCCCTTGGGAGAAAACCTCTAGTTTACCATCCTTCACCAAGGTCTTCAATTCTAGCAAGGCAGAGTCAAGATCTTATTTTGACTTTACTTCCTCAATCAAAGAACGATTTAGAACAATCCACAACCACCACTCCACTATTTTTAACTTTATCCAACCTAACCCCCAACCTATCCATCCAGTGAACTTCTCTAACCGCCTCTTTGCCACCATCATTAATTTGAGCTAGACTACCCATGGACACTCTACTTATAGCATCGGGCACAACATTACTTTGCTGAGATGATAATGCACACTCATATCATAATCTTCAAAGAGCTCTAACCACTTTTTTTGTCTAAAGTTAAGATCTTTTTAGGTGAACACATATTGGAGAATCTTGTGGTCAGTAAACACATCAACATGAACCCCATACATGTAGTGACGCAAAATTTTCGAAGCAAACACTATGGCCATCAATTCAAGATCATGTGTTTGGGATAAATTTTCTTAAGCACCTTAAGTTGCTAGAGGCATATGCTATCACCTTGATATTTTGCATCAAAACACACTCCAAACCAATACTTGTGGCATCACAATATACCACAAACCCTTCCAACCCTTCCAGTAGAGCCAAGATAGGAGTGGAGACAAGCCTATCTTTCAATGTTTGGAAACTCTTTTCTCATTCATCGGTCCACACAAATTTTGCCTTTTTTTTGAGTCAATTTGTCATAAGAGAAGCAATAGAAGAGAATCCATTCGAAAACCTCCGGTAGTAACCCGCTAAACCCAAGAAACTCCTAATATCTGATGGAGTCAAGGGCCTAGGCCAATTTCTTATCACCTTCATCTTTTTATGATCCACCTTAATGCCATCACCTGAAACCACATGCCCTAGAGAAGCAACCTCTTTCGACCAAAATTCACATTTTTCAGATTTAGCAAACAACCTCTCATTCATCAATATTTGCAACACCACCCTGAAGTGATTCACATTCTCTTCCTCACTTCGAGAATAAATTAATATATCATCAATAAAGACCACCACAAACATGTCAAGTATCACGATCCAAACATAGGGCCTAGGTGTGACACGGCGAATGAGTACTCGAAGCCCCCCAAACAAGCCTCTTAAATCATAATTGCACATTATAGGTTTAAATGGTAAATGGGAAATAGATGATAATGAAATATGGGGAATGGGACTAAGGGACAACTTGTGAACATAAGCGGAAGCATAACTTAAATAGCTTAAAACATACCAAGTGTAGTAATAGTCTAGACATACCTCTAAACAATGACAATAAATAGACCCCAGGCATGGACAACCTCTGGAAATAGTAAAATTAGCAAAAAATATTTTTCGCTATAAATCTTCTACAATCCTGGTTATACCCATTTCCCACTCAATTTTGCCCCCTGACCGAAAATATGAAGTCAGAATTTCAAAATCACACATGGATTTTAAAATATACGGAAATTGCAATTATGGGGCATTCCGAATCACTTGTGGGGTGTTTCATGTAACATTAAGGTGATAGCGTATGTATCAAGGCAATTGAAGGTTCATGAGAGAAATTACCTGACTCTTAATCTTGAGCTAACGGATCTGGTGTTTTCTTTGAATTGGAGCCATTATTTGTATGGGGTGCATGTTGATGTTTTCACCGATCACAAGAGTTAACAATATGTGTTCACCCAAAGGGATCTAAACTTGAGGAAAAGAAGGTGGTTGGAACTTCCTAAGGACTATGACATAATTGTGAAATATCATCCCGGCAAGGCAAATATTATAGCCGATGCTCTTAGTAGACAATTGAAACACCCCAAAACCCCCGAAAATGTGCCTCGAAAATGCCCATGACCGTAATTTTCATATATCTCAAAATTCATGCGTGATATCAAAAATATGACTTCATATTTGTGATCAGGGGAAAAATTGAGTAGGAATAGGTATAACCCCGATTTTAGAGGACCCGTAGCATAAAATCATTTTCGTAAAATTTTCTTATTCGGTGTGCTTCCTTGACCAGATGCAATGCGGACTGGGCGTGAATCAGTGTAATTCATTCCTATGTGATGGGTCCACATTGCGAACCTGATGCGGACCAGTTTAAGTTTTTTGTTAGTTTTATATTTTTCCCTAAGGGCCTTAGGGTCATAGCCTATGCCCACATACTTAGCCATTTTTCAACTCTATATCACTCAAGACACTCTCAAAACTCTCTCTAACACTTAACCAAATTTTTCATCCAAATTTAAAAATTTTCGGCTCTATATCACTCAAGACACTCCCAAAACCCTCTCTAACACCTAACCAAATATTTAATCCACATTCAATTGTCTCAAGCATAATTCTGGATCTCAACAAATCCCTTCAAACTTCAAGTATCCTTCAAGTCTACACCAAGAAAACCCAAGTCTAAGGTATTTGGGTTTCAACCATTGGGTCCTTTTATCCATGGTCCTTAATCTTCTTATCTTATGAAATTGCATGATTTCAAGTTGTATTATATATGGGTATCTTCTATTATATATTATAAGCATGAAATAAGTTGGGGTTTTATGCAATGTTGATTAAATATGCATGTATATCTATCTCAAGCTTATACTATGAGTTGGTTTTATCTATTGAGACTATATATGTCTTGATCTATGAAACTATGATCTATTATGAGATTTGATGATGGATTTAAAGGTATCTCACATAAGGGTTTTGCAATGTATTGGTGGGTTGATTTGTATTAAGTTTTCTCACATGATTTCACTCTCAAATTGCATTATTTTGAACAAGCATTATACACCCACCAAGTGTTTGATAAAATATCCTTTCAAGAATTCTTTGAGTTATTGATAATATATTGCATGATTCATGAGTCAAGTGACTTTATTATGATTTTGGGCTTTAAAAAATGTGTTGAATTCATGAATATGTCTGTGATGTCGTAAATGTCAGATTAAGCCCTTTTTCAAAGATTTTACCTCTTGTGAGCCTTTGATGTTAATGCAAGAGTAATGTTTGATGATGATCTATTCTTATGTTTTAAAGTTAGGCTTACCATTAGAGGTCAAAGATGTTTTAGAGCTACTTATGTCATGTTTTTATATTTGTTATAAATTGCTAAAGTGTGATTATTTCAATAAATTTATGGGATTAGGCTTAATATCGATGGACTAGATATGGCATGGACCATCTCCATGGATTCATACTCTTTTTCTCAAACTGTGTGCCAACATAGGAGTATCCTTTGCCCTTGCTTTACTAGTGGATCCATTTAGTGCACTTCTTAATGAAATCCTTTCTGAAATGGGTCGTGTTCCCATATGGAGGGTTACTTCATATGAAATGGGTCATGTTCCCATAAGGTGAAGTGTGGTTTACCTTGGCAAGTAGACTACCTCTTTACTAATGAGAGGTAATCACTGGGATTCCAAGTTATAGCTCATTTGGTCTTATTCTTTATTGGTTGAGGTCTCTTCCCAAACGTGTATTATGTTCTATGCAAATTGAATGATTTACAAGCATGTTTTACTTCAAGTATTGATCATGCATGGCATATTGAAATTATGCTTATCTATTGCCTATTCCTATGCATTTTGACTATATTGGCTTATGTCTTATTGCATTGCATCCTACATACTTAGTATATTCAAATATACTAACATATACTTTTGCCTACATGATATTACCATGTAGGGACCGGAGTGCCTCTTGATCATCCTCCACGTCGCTAGTGATTTTATTCGAAGAAAAGTTTGGCGAGTCCTCAAATTCGGGGACACTATCTACTTTCTTTTGCTATTTCTAAGACTTCTTGATGTTGAACATATGACATTATCAGGGTGATCCCGGAGAGTGTCTCGGCCCCAGCTCCAATCTATGTTTAGAGGTACTGTTGAAACAATTGATGTAATTATGCTTTGAGCCTTGACTCTTTTATGCTTTATAAATATCAAGACTTCCCTTAGTTCCTTTTTTCCTTATTTATATTCTCGATGTTGTTTAATTTGCTTCTGCGTCCAAGGATGTGTATTTGATAAGCTAAGAGGCTTATTTGGATCCCTTCAGGTTCTCATTCACAATGTAACGTCTAGGCCCTAGGCTTAGGTCGTGACAACTATCTATGGAGAGTGTGACCCATGTTAATGAAGGAAAGAAGGAGTTTATAAAAGATGTTGACTGTTTGGCTAGGTTGGGTGTTAGATTGGCTGACTCTAATGATGGTGGCATTCATGTTCAGAATGGCGCTGAATCTTATATGGTTGTTGATGTCAAGGCTAAGCAAGATTTAGACCAGTCATTGGTTGAGTTGAAGAAGTTAGTTGCCGAAAAGAAGATAGAGGTTTTCTCCCAAGGAGGAGATGGAGTGCTTTGGCATTAAGATCGGTTGTATGTACTGGATGTTGATGGTCTTAGGTAGATGATCATGAGTGAAGCCTATAACTCTCATTATCCTGATCATTCAGGATCTACCAAAATGTATCAGGATTTAAGGGAAGTGTATTCGTGGCATGGTATGAAGAAAGATATAGCCAAGTTTGTATCTGGATGCCCTAATTATGAACAAGTGAAGGTAGAGCACTAAAGGACCACTGGCTTGGCTCAAGATATTGAGATTCCTACTTGGAAGTGGTAAGATGTTGATAAAAATCAAACAAGAAAGAAAGGAAAAAGGAAACAAAGATAGAAGGATATGTGGATTAAATTCAAACTGTTGAAATTATGGCAACAAGGGACTAAAGCCCTCACCTCCAAATTGATTTCAACAACCAAAATAAAATCCTAGAAAGAAAATGGAAGGAAACCAAGAAGCACAAATGGATAACACTTCAATTAATCCAGAAAACAAGTCCACTAACAATTCTAAGAGTTCACCCAAATTACTCACTGATTACTCACTAAGAAGATAGTACAATTTGAGAATTCAATATTCAACATAGTCTAAGTCTTCCAAATGCTAAAATATGACTACTTATACTAAGTGAATAAAATAAGACATTTTCTTTACAATTTTACACTTAATGAGTAAGGGCCTTGTTTGGTTGCCTTATTTTCAAATCCTTGAATTCATGTAGTAGCCATTTGCACACATGGCCTCTTTTCTTCTTTCTCTCATCGTGATAGACCTTCCATACATTGTAAGCCTTTCTTTGGTGACCCTCAAGCTCCTCCAATGCTTCCTTTTCATGAACATTGCTTATAGGTCTTGGAGATCTTTTGCTTGACTCATTGTGAATCGTCTTGAGGGGTACATGCAACTCATGTTAGTGTTATCTATGCTTTGTATGTTGTCATCCTCCCCTTCTTGAAAAGTATTCATCATCAAATCCAAAGATTCACCTACAACAGAAGGAGATAAGTCACTAACATTGAAAATATTATGACCATTATACTCACTTGGCAAGTCAATCATGTAGGCATTTTCGTTGATTCTCTTGAGTTCTTTGAAAGTTACATCTCTTCTTTGGTTTAGGCTTCCTTTTCGAACATGTGAAAATCTCTCTTTTTGAAAGTGTACCCACACCCAATCATTCAGATTGAAGATCACTTCTTTTCTCCCAATATTCTTTCGAATAGCCACCTTTGAATTGTTCTTTTCAATGGCCTATTTAACCTTGTCATAGTTAGTGGAAACAAAGGTTTAAAGCCATAACATACCTCAAATGGTGATATTACAAGAGAGGAGTGGAAATACCAATTATATGCAAATTCAATCAAGGGTAAATGGTCTTCCCAAGTAGTTGGAGTTCCTCTAATCATGCATCGAAGAATACTTCCAAGAGTCCTATTGACTACTTCGGTTCGCCCATCTATTTGAGGGTGACAAGAAGTAGAGAGCATAAGTTTTGGTACAAAGTGTACCTGATAGACTCTTCGAAAAGTGACTAAGAAATTTGAAATCCCTATCATTAACAATAGTTTGAGGGACTCTATGCAATTAAAGAACGTTGACGACAAATAAAGATGCTACATAGGATGCATCATCATATTCATAGAATGGAACAAAATGAGTCATTTTAGAAAATATATCCACTACCATAAATATGCTATCATGTCCTCTTTTAGTCTTAGGAAGAACCAACACAAATTCCATAGGGATATCTATCCATGGGCCACTAGGAGCAGGAAGAGGGGTATACTTACCTTGGGGCCGAGTCATGGATTTGGCATGCTTACAATCGAGAAATTTGTCCATAAAATCGCTCCACATCATGCTTCATCTTGGGGCAAAGGAATTGATCCTTTAGAATGTCAAGTGCTTAGGGTATCCCAAAGTGTCCCATCAAACCACCACTCTGAGCCTCCTTGAAAAATAGCTCTCTCTATGAGCTCATCGGAATACAAGCTCGTCCATCCTTGAACAAAGAACCATCAACAAATTGAAGCCTATCAACCCGCTTCCCTTGGGTAAGATTATCAAAAGTATCTTTGAAGTTGGGATCCCTATAATAGAATTCTTTTAAGCTTTCAAACCCTATCATTCTAGAAGCCAAGGTAATCACCAGCACAAACCTTCTTGATAGATCATCCTCTACCACATTTTCCTTGCCTTGCTTGTAGTTGATCACATAGGGAAAGGTTTCAATGAATTCAGCCCACTTTGCATATCACTTGTTCAACTTGGATTGCCCCTTAAGATGCTTCAAGGACTAATGATCACTCCTTATCACAAACTCTTTGTGCCATAAGTAGTGTTGCTAATGAGCCAACTCATGTACTAGTGCATACAATTCCTTGTCATAAGTTGAGTACTTGAGAGTAGCCCCCTTTAGCTTTTCACTAATGTAAGCCAATGATTTTCCCTCTTCTTCAATACACCACCTATTCCAATAACCGAAGCATCACATTCAATTTCAAAGGTATTTACCAAAGTTTCGTAGTTAAAGCAATGGTGAAGAACTCAACATCGACTTCAAGGCTTGAAAGGACTTCTCTTATTCTTCGCCCCATAAAAAGGTATATCTTTCTTGGTTAACTTGGTCAAAGGAGAAGCGATTGAACTAAAACCCTTTACTAATTGATGATAAAAACATGCTAACCTATGAAAACTTCTTACCTCAGTTACATTGGTTGGAGTTGGCCAAGACTTATGGACTTTACCTTATCTTCATCAACCTCTATCCCATTTGCACTAACCTCAAAACCCAAAAACACAACCTTTTCAACACAAAATGAGCACTTCTTGATATTAGCAAAGCGACGCTCTTGTATTAAGATATCAAACACTTGCTTCAAATGGGACACATGTTCCTCAATTGTCTTGCTATACACAAGGATGTCATCAAAATACACCACAAGAAACTTGTTGATGAAAGGATTGAGAAAATGTTCGTCAACCGCATGGAAGTTCTTGGGATATTTGTCAATCCAAATGGCATCACAAGACATTCATACAACACAAACTTTGTCTTGAAAGCCATTTTCCACTCATCACCCGGTTTCATATGAATTTGATGATACCCACTTCGAAGGTCAATCTTGGAGAATACACTAGAGCCACATAGCTCATCAAGCATATCTACAATGTACCAAGTGTTTTTAAACCTATATTTTCATGAAAAGATAATATTCAAGTGAATTCCTATTGAGTTAAGTAAAATTTGAAATGAAAGTTATCTTAGCGATTGGCTTTGTTTAGTTATATGATTGTTGAGGTGGTTTTGGAAGGACGGTTGGTTTATCCTTGACATAATATTTTGGGGGCAATGTTATGTGATGTTAAGACTAAAGAAGAAGGTTGGTTTGCGTTTGGTATTATTCGAAGTGAAGGTATATGTGAAAGTTGCGTAATTGACTTGTTTGGGAGTAATTCTTTTGCCATTGTTGCATGGCTTGCGCAGGCAGCCCTTGACATGCCCTTAGAACAACTTGAGACCATACCATGCCATGCCATGGCACTATGGGAAAGGATAATGCTGCCATACCTACGTCCCATGCCCACTCCCTTGTGTTTGGTATCTTTCTTCTTTTTAAAAGTGAGTCAAAAAGCCCCTTTGCACCACATGATTTCACTCCCTTTTACACACATGTTTTTTTACCACTTTTTAGTAATTAAATGACCCTTATAACCCCTCAAAATCAGTATAAATACCCCTCTCTACTTAGTCTCTACATCACTCCTCAAAGAAACCAAATCCTGTAATCTGTATTGCTCTCCCAGAACTCTCTAAAAACTCAGGTATTCTTCAAGATCTCCACAAAATCTCTTCATCTTCTCAAGGAAAATCAAGCAAGGTATGTGCATTTGATTCTTGGTTTCCTTTCAATCAAGAAGTCCTCTTCGAAAAACTAAATTTAGAATTACGAATTTTTAACCTTTGATTTATGTATAATTGCATACTAATTGATATTTTCTTAACTTATGGTTATTGATATATTTTATGATTATTTATAAATATTTATCAAGACTTTACATAATTTAATTCAAGCATTTCAGATTTGCATTATTTAAGCTAACCGATAGTTTCAAGTCTTAGATCCACAAATGAGTTATTATAATTTTATCCTAAAATATTACTATAATTATTGTAACTTTGTTTGAATATAAAACTTGTGATTTTAACTTTATTGAGCAAGCACCCTACGTGATTTAAGTTGAGTTATGAACTTTGGATATTTGGCTTTCATGGCATAATATGAACTTATGATTTTGGATATGAATAAGTAAATACAAGTATGAAATGATATTAGGTGACCTAAGAACCATTCAATTTCGTTTTGAATCTTTGTTAAGGAGCTATTCTAAGTATAAGTTTGAATATGATTTATTCTACAATTTATGACTTTCTAAAATAAATTAAGTTTTGATTATTTCTAATATACATTATCCATTTCCGTGGGATGTTGACTTATTACTGAATGAGTTAGGAGTGGGATTTGACCTACGGGGTCTTATATAAAGCTTCTAATCTCATAACTACGTGCCACCGTAGGATATTTTGATTATGCCTTTTTAGGCTTTTTGACTAGTGGATCTATTTAATATTTCGTTTCTAGAGTTATACCTAGGCAAGCTGACTCACGCTTTGGCCGGTGTCGAGTATGACATTGATATTCCATATTATAGCTCATATAGTTTTGTCGGTTATGGTCTAATTCCCACACTTATTTGCTTCTGTGCTTCTCTATGCATTTTTGTGGCATTACTTTATGCTTTACTTTGGGACTGAATATATTGTTTAAGCTTGGAGTTTGTCATATTGGGTAAGTATTTTTTGTCATTATATTTACTTGTTGCATTGCATACCTACATACTTAGTACATTCCAAAGTACTAACCATATTTTTGCCTAATGCTATAATCATGTAGGGACAGGTGATCTACCTTATCGTTCTCTACGTGGCTAGATTACTCGTGAAGACTTTGAGGTGCGGTGATTTCCCATTCATCGGGAACAAAAACCTTATCTTCAAGCTTTGCCTTTGTTATTCAGATATTTGATGTACTTTCATTCTGACTTAGTATTGAGAGGCCTAGACTTGTATTCTTGGTTCTATTTATTTTCACTGATTAGAGGTGTGTCTAGATCATTACTATACTTAGTATGTTTTAAACTATTTAACATATGCTTCTGCTTATGATTACAAGTTTTCCCTTAGTCCCACTTCCCCGTATTTCATTTTCATCTATTTTCCATTTACCATTTAAACCTATAATGTGAAATTATGATTTAAAGGGTTGTTTGGGGGCCTTCAGGTTCTCATTCGCCATATCACACCTACGCCCCAGGTTTGGGTCGTGACAATATCATCAAGCCTAGGAATTGGATGTCGATACTTCACCACAATCTTATTTATGGCTCTAAAATCAATACACATTCTTCAAGTGCCATCTTTCTTGGGTATAGGAATCACTGGTATAGCACAAGGACTTAGGCTTTATTTGATCAACCCCTTTTCAAGAAGCTCTTCTACTTGGCTTTATAGCCCCTTTATCTCATCCGAGTTACTCCTATAGGCTGGATGGTTGGGAATTTGTGAACACGATAAAAAATCTATTTGGCGTTCAATTCCTCCCAAAAGAGGAAGTGTCGCAGGCATCTCTTCTGAATAGCTTATCATAGTCCTAAAAAAGAGAAGAAACAATACTAGGAAAAGTGTTAGCATTATGGTTAGCATGCAATAGAAGATAGGTGTTGACAAGGTATACTAGAAAGCATCCCTCATCCACACCCTTTAAACACTTTCTTGGCTTTGCCACCATACACATATTCGTCCTAATTTTAGCCAACAAACCACATTCCTTTAGAACAACAATGGAACTTCCACTATCACCCTTTGCCTCCTCCACCTTTATTTTCTCTCGAAGCTCCTTCATAGCCCGATAATCCACACTCGGTATGGAGTGAGAGGTGCAAGAATATACTTTCTACCTTCAATTACAAAGGTGTATTCATTGGATCTTCCTTGGTGCACAACATCTCGATCAAATTTCCATGGGCTTCCCAACAAAATATGACATGCCAACACATCACAAGTCAATTCCTCAATGTACTTACCCATACTAAACCGGATGCTTCCTTGTTCGAGGACCCGCATTTCTCCACTCTTATTGAGCCATTGTAGCTTGTAAGGGTTAGGATGCTTTGTTGTTGTAATTCCCATACGTTCCACCAAAGAACTACTCACCACATTAGTGCAACTTTGACTATCAATGATTAAAGAACACTTTATCTTGAATTTTGCACCTACCATGAAATAGATTCTCCCTTTGGTCAAGCTCTTCATTTGCAAGGGCTCCCATAATTCTTCTCACAACACATGAAATATTGGAATTCACCTTCAAGT
This sequence comes from Solanum clarkiae, assembly GCA_011800125.2. Lineage (NCBI taxonomy): Eukaryota > Viridiplantae > Streptophyta > Magnoliopsida > Solanales > Solanaceae > Solanum > Solanum clarkiae. The sequence goes on along the minus strand of JAABOM020000092.1, from coordinate 18,305,062 downwards.
CTTTATCATTATCAAGCAAATATTTTGCTTTCTCTCTGAAGCAAGAAAAATTTACCCTCTCATCCAACCTTTCTTCTTCATTCCCATCCTATCTTCTCTATTCCCACTCTATCTCCTCTATACCAATAATCTCGGCCTCCGATGCCATGATCCCACCCTAAGTCTCGAGGTCGAACTCCTTTCCTTTGTACTCCATAGGTATCCCTACCCCCATGCTCCAAAAACTCTTCATTGTTGAGATCTCCATGCATTTTATCATAGTGGGGATTTGGGTATTGAAAAGTCTTGGTAGGGAATTTGTGGTGAATTTGGTGGAGGTGATATAGCTTTTCTTGAATGGTTTAGATTGTTATTCATTTGGAAAGTGGGGTTTTGGTAGCTTTGGGTTCACCTTTGTGGAGGAAAACATAGATTATGGGCTTGTCCCAGGGTAATGGTTGTGGAATACATCAATAGCCTCCTTATCTCCTCATTTTTGGGTTGAATTACTTTCCCTCGATTATCATTCTCCACCTGTACCAACCTTTCCTCCATACCTCCCACCTTTCAATTCATTTCTGCTATTTGTTTGGAGAAGTAAGAAAGAGTTTCCATGATGTTCTTTGAACCTTCCCCAATTGGACTTGTATTAGACATGATACCTACAATACTCAACAAACAAGATTAGTAGCAAAAGCCTCACATCACTCATATGTAACTCTCAATGCACCTTCTATGGTGTTGTCTCAAAATTGATAGTGAACTAGCTTTGTTCAATCAATTTGAGCTCACCTATCCTTTGTGGTGAAGTGGATTCTTATGACTGTTGAAAGAAGGAAGACTCAAACAAATCTTAGGAACATGAATAAAAAGAAGAGAACTAGAAGAAAGAGGTACAAGAAATATCAGACTAAAAAACTAACAAAAGTAGAAGAGATTACTTGTTGTTACCTAACTTGAAGAACCAAAGAGATGATTTAGTGTTTAGAAACTAGTTAAAAAGTAACTAAAGATGTTAAATTAATAGTTAAATAGTTGAAGAATGAAAGAAAAAAAGAATCACGCCATTTGGACACTTAGAAAAATTTTTATGCCAAAATATCCTCCCATACTTAGAAAAATTTGGGGGTCTAGAAAAAGTCGGCAGATTTTGGTCTCTGAAATTGACCAAATTGTGCCACATGGCATGTCTGGAATGAGCCCCTGCACTTACTCACTGATCAATGCTGATGTGGCGCTAACATGGAAATTAATTTTTTTCAAATTTCAACTAAGTGCCAGCAAATACCTTTGACCAACCTTGACTTGAAAAAAATAGATCAAATGTACCTTTCGGTCTTCTTCTTCTTCAAGAACACTTGAAGGTCTTCAAGAACACCTAGAACACACACTAAATCCCAACCTTCAAATCAACTCAGAGTTGGCTCAAAATTTAGGATTAGCTTCCCCTAGATGTAGAGAACAAACCCCAATGATAATTGACCTTCAATTTCTTCTCAATCAAGGAACCCACTTTCAAAATTTGAAAAGTTTGAATGCTCAAAACCCTTCAATGGTTAATTCACTTATACAACTTCAAATTGAATGAAATTTGAGATTTAGGAATAAAAACCACTAGTGAACAAGAATCTAGTGCCAAAAACAACAAATCAAATCAATAATAATCTTGGATTTTTTTGTGATTTTTAGATTTTTGAGTAGATCAAAATTCTAAGACCTCGATTGGTGAAAACAAATCTAAGTCTGAGCTTTGATACCAAATGATAAAATCAAACAACAAATAAAAGAAAAAGGGAACAAAGATAGAAGGATATGTGGATTAAATTCAAACTATTGAAATTATGGTCAAAAAGGGACTAAAACGCTCACCTCCCAATTGATTTCAAAACGCAAATAAAAACCTAGAAAGGCAATTGAAGGAAACCAAGAACTAGAAATGGGTAACACTTCAATTAATCAAGCAAAGAAGTCAACTAACAATTTAGAGAGTTCACCATAATTACTCACTAAGAAGATACTACAATTTGAGAATTCAATATTCAACATAGTCTAAGTCTTCCAAATGCTAAAATATGACTATTTATAGTAAGTAAATAAAAGAAGACATTTTCTTTACAATTTTACCCCTAATGAATAAGCGCCTTGTTTTTTCCTTCTAAATCCTTGAATTCAGGTAGTAGCCATTTGCACACATGGACATTTTTTTCTTCCTTCTTTTCACCTTGATAGACCTTCCACATATTGTAACCCTTTCTTTGGTGACCCTCAAGCTTCTTCAATGCTTCCTTTTTCATGAACATTACTTATAGGTCTTGGAGATCTTCTGCTTGACTCCTTATGAATGGTCTTGAGGGGTACATGCCACTCATGTCGGTGTCATCTATGCTTTCATGTTATCAGATGTGAACAAGGATTCCTTGGTTGGTTTGCCCAGAACCCAAAAGCAATTTGATTAGATTTGGGTTATTGTTGATCGAATGACTAAATCAGCTCATTTCCTGCCGATCAAGACTACCTTTGATGCTGAAGATTATTCAAGGTGGTAATCCAAGAATTGGTGAGATTGCATGGTGTTCTTAGGTCTATCATATCGGATCGTGGCACTAAATTTACTTCTCACTTTTGGAGATCGTATGAAGACTGGACACTAAGGTGAAGTTAATTACCACTTTTCATCCTTAAACTGATGGACAAGACAAAAGAACAATTCAAACTTTGAAGGATATGTTGAGATCTTGTGTGTTGAAATTAAAGGGTAATTGAGATGATCACCTATCACTTATCGAGTTTACGTACAAAAATAGATTTCATGCTACCATTGGTATGGCACCATTTGAGGCTTTGTATGGTAGAAGGTGTAGATCTCTAGTGGAGTGGTTTGAGTTGGGAAAAATGGCTTTGATTGGCTCGGATTTGGTATTGGAGGCCACAGAGAGGTGAAGTTGATTAGGCAGAGGTTGAAAATGGCTCAGAGTTGCCAAAAGTCTTATCCGGATGTTAGGAAGAGAGATCTTAAGTTTCATGTTGGTGATTGGGTGTATGTGAAGATCTTACCCATGAAAGATGTAATGCATTTTGGTAAGAAGAGCAAGCTAAGTCCCCGGTATGTAGGCCCTTATGAGATTATGAAGCGGATTGTGAATATGGCCTATAGATTGGATTTTCCTCTGGATTTGAGTTCTATTTACCTAGTTTTCCATGTGTCTGTTGAGGATATTTATTGGTGATCCTAGTACAATTGTTCACTCGAAAGGTGTTAAGGTTGAGGAGAACTTTTCTTATGAGGAAGTCCCAATTGAGATCTTGGATAGGCAAGTGAAATGGCTTTGCAACAAGGATGTGGCTTCAGTTAAGGTGCTTCAGAGAAATCAACAAGTGGAGAGTTCTACATGGGAGGCCGAGTTGGATATGATGAAATGATATCCCTATCTTTTTTAATCTATTCAAGCCTAAGGTATTAGGTTCTTCCTATTCCAAGTGGTCCTAATTCTTTCACTTTTGAGTTTCATGACACGACATGCATACATGTGCAAGAAAATGATTTAAAGATGTTTTGATTTGAGTTTTGATGACTAAGATTTTTTCGAGTGATGAAATATCCATTATGTCCTTGTGTTTGGATGTTTCATGTTCAAGTCAAGCTCTTCAAGCTTTGTTCTAGCACATTCGGGAACGAATGTTCCCATGGTGGAGATGATGTAAGGACCTAGACTTTTTATGACCTTAATGGTGAATGGAATTTGGTTCCAATAAGGTTTTAACCAAAGTGACATCTCATGGGCACCTCCAGGGGTCGTGTGAATCTCCATGGGCCGTGTGAAGGAGCCTTGAGGTGGCCCTTGGCCTTGTGTTTAGAGCATTGGCCTTAAGTTGGAGTTCAAGACCAAGGCTTGCACCACAAGAACCCCACATGGCTGGTGTGAGTCTTCACTAGCCATGTGGTGGCTCATGTGAGGAACCTTGGCCTTGAAAACCATATTTTGGCCAAGGCACTTCACACTTGAACGTCATATGATCCGTATGATGCTTCTCGGGTCATATGGCCTCCTGCGAGTGCGTTGGTGTGAAAATTTCCTAAGTATGGAATCACCATCTTGGAACTTCATCAATGAGAATTTTTCTATATGATTCTATACAGAAAGCTACTAATGTCGCCCAAGTTACACAACCTTTTTAAAGGATGAAGCGGTTGCTGCTAAGAAATAGAACCTCGTTTCTTTCCAAATATTTATCTACAATAGAGTGGGCGATAAAACTAATATTAGTAGTTAATAAGCACATGTTGGCAGTTCAATCTTATCGAAAATAACATTCAGGCAGCAAGTTCATAATTACCAACCTGAGGGTGTTCTTTCAACCTTTGCTCCTCTAGTTGCATTTGTGTAATACATATTTTTGTATACTAGTGTACCTCATCTTGTTTTTAGTTCCATTATATGCTTACAACAATTCACAAGGTATAGAACATAACAACTCCACACAATGCATAATTAAGCAGTGTAACATTGCACCTTTTTTCTATATTTCAGCACCAACAATCCACACCCTTTCCCAACATTAACCGAACTGTTTTCAACATATCTACACACCCAAACAGTCCCAAAACATTCCAATGTACATGGAGGACATGAGTCCATAACTCCTAGTCATCCTCCCACGAGTTCTCATCAATCTTACACTTAAAATATCGTACTTAACCTTATATCGAAAGAAAATAAAGATGTGGCACTAACATACTTCAATTCCTATAACTTCTCCTTTTTAACTCAATTTCTTCAAGATCTTCAATTTCTCTTCACACTTTAAACCAAACAAGAAGCCAAAAGTCCCTTAACAATCAAGAGAAATAAGAAACAACTTAGGAGATTATTCTGCCCTGTACTTCTATTTAAGCATATGTAACATGTTTTCCTTGTCTTTCATGATAGAATAAAGTTAAATCTATATCTATTTGCTCTCATCTTAGCCTTCAACAATAAGTGCCTTCTCAAGAATTCTAAAGGAATTTTAAGGTTGCTATTCCTAAGCCCTTGAGAGAGAAGAGAGAGATGGAGTTTAATCCTTTTTTTTGGTGTGTTAAAATGAATGAAATGTCCAGTTAAATTTGCCTTTTTATGAGCTCTTTTTTTGGCTCTTAAAATAATCCCTTAACCTCCTCATTTTGCTACAATCTCAGCCACTAAATGTCTAAGGAGGTGATGCAGCTACTTATTTATGTCAAGCGGCTCAAAAAGGTCAAAGTAGGTGACACACCCATTTGCTTTATTCGTTGTTGGGCTAACTACTTGGGCCTTGGATGATTCGGAAGGTGGGCTATTTTCCTTTCGCTTACTTAGTTTGGGCCTCAAGTAAGTCCATTAACATAGGCTTAAATCTGATCCATTAGCCTTGGATACCTTAACTAGATTCATATAGCTCAAGTAGGTGGTGCACCTAGTTGTTTAATCAAGTCGAGCAAGCAACCCACTTACCTTATTCTATTTTTTTAAACATCACTCCCCCTGGGTGTAACTCAGTACTTTACCTTAATCATTAAATTCAACAACACCTTACTATATTGAGGTTAAATAATTCCATTGAGTTTTACTTGGAACACTTGAAGGCGTCACAACACTTTTTATCGAATTCAAATCACCACTACTCAAATATGGGAGTTGGTTCATCGCCTATATAATTAGGACATGTAAAGAGTCATGTGGATAGAATCATCCTATTCATAACATGAAGTGTTACATCCTCTCCCCTCCCTCCCCCCCAGGAACATTCGTCCTCGAATGATAATATAGTTAGTCAATCCAGACAAGTTCAAGCCTAAGCGACATATCGCATAATATATATACATACTTACTCGTCAATACCTCAACTCCGACCTTTTCATCCTTCTAAGTGGACTGTAAGAGATGGAGTTACTTGGATTTAAGTGCTTCTTCTGCTTCCCAGGTAACATCTTTTACTTGCTTGTTTGTCATTAGTACTTTTACCAACGCTACTTCTTTATTTCTTAACTTGTTGATCTAGAATAGCAATGGATACTTCATTATGGGTAAGATCTTCCGTAACTTCATTTTCAGTTGGAGTGATATAAGATGGGTCACCGGTGCACTTTTGAAGCATTGAAACGTGAAACAATGGATGAACCATACAAGGCTCCTGAGGTAGCTCTAATTCATATGCAACTTGGCCAACTCTTTTAATAATTTTATATGGTCCTATGTAGCATGGACTGAGCTTTCCCTTTTTACCAAATCTCATTATCCCCTTCATTAGAGACACCCTCAAGATTACCCAATCTCGTATGGAAAATTCTAGTCCTTTTCTTCTAGTATCTACATATGATTTTTGTCGACTTTAAGTTGTTGCTAACCGTTGTTGTATTATATTATCCTTCTTCATAGCTTTATGAACATGATCTGGACAAAATAAGGCAATTTCACCCGCATCAAACCAGCCGATTGGTGACCTACACTTTCTTCCATATAAGGCTTCATAAGGTGTCATTTTGATACTCGAGAGGTAGTTGTTGTTGTAAGCAAATTCAAAAAGTGGAAAATGGTCATCCCAGCTACCTTTGAAGTCTAATATGCAAGATAGAAGCATATCCTCAAGTGTTTGGATTGTGCGTAATGCTTGACCATCCATTTGAGGGTGAAAGGTTGTACTTAAACTCACTAGAATCCTCAAACTTCTCTAAAATGACTTCCAAAAATTTGAGATGAATTGAGCTCCCCTATCAGATATAATTGAGATTGGCACTTCGTGCATCCGAACGATCTTTTTAATGTATAATCTTGCATACTCTTTGACTGTATAAGTAGTTTTGACCGGCAAGAAGTGCACTGATTTGGTGAGTCTATCAAGTACTACCCATGTGGGTCAAACTTTCGAAATGAGTGAAGCAACTTGGTAACAAAATCCATGTTGATCATGTTCCGCTTCCAAATTGGAAGTTCTATGTGCTGCAAATAACCCTCAAGCTTTTTGTGCTCTATTTTAACTTGTTGACAATTTGGACATTGAGCCACGAATTCTGCAATATCCACTTTCATTTGTCCCTACTAATATACTTCTTTCAAGTCATGATACATTTTGGTTGAGCGCGGATGGACCGAATATCTTGAATGATGTGCTTCCATCATAATTCTCCTTTTTAGCCCATCTACATCAATTATACACAATCTATTTTGACATTGAAGTACTCCCTTTTGCGTGAGCTCAAATGCCTTTGTCAAACCTTGCTGTACATTCTCCTTAAGCCATAATAAAATGGGATTTGTGTACTGTTTATCTTTCACTTCCAATATCAATGAGGATTCTGCTGCATTTCGCACAATAACTCCTTCATCTGGAGATTCAAGAAGGCAAACCCCCAAGCTGGCTAATTGACGTAGATCTTTATTTACCCCTTGTTTCATTGTAGACTGCCCAAAAGTGCTTGCCATTGCCTTGTGGCTTAAAGCATCCACTACCACATTTGCCATTCTGAGTGATACAAAATATCAATTTCATAATACTTCAATAACGCATGACATCTTCGTTGCCTTAGGTTCAGGCCCTTTTTCTTAAAGATGCATTGTAGACTTATGTGATTAGTATATAGGTCAACCTGAACTCCAAATAAATAGTGGTGCCATATCTTCAAAGCAAATATAACTGCTGCTAGCGCTAAATCATAGGTTGGATAGTTTTTCTCATGTGGATGCAACTGCCTTGAGGCATAAGCTATTACTTTACCATGTTACATGAAGACACATCCTAGGCCTACTCCCGAAGCATCAAAATACACCGCATAACCTGTTGTTCCTTCAGGAAGTACCAATACATGTGCAGTCGTCAACTTATTTTTCAGCTCTTGGAAGCTTCATTCACATGCATCACTCCATTGGAACTTCGCTTCCTTGTGTGTTAGCTTGGTTAATGGTGTAGAAATAAAAGAAAATCCTTCAACGAACCTCCTATAATAACCTTCCATCCCAAGAAAACTATGAACCTCTGTAGGTGTTGTAGGTCAGCCAGTTCGTCACAGCTTCTATCTTTTGGGTATCAACCCTTATTCCTTCATCAGATGTAATATGCCCCAGGAATGCCACCAATCTTAAACCAAAACTCGCACTTAGAAAACTTTGCATATAACTTACGGTCATGAAGAATTTGTAACACTTGTCACAGGCGATTTGCATGATATCCTTCTGATCTTGAATACACCAAAATGTCATCTATAAATACTATCACAAACACATCAAAAAATGGCTTAAACACCCTATTCATCAAATCTATAAAAACAGCTAGGGCATTTGTTAGACTAAATGACATAACTAAGAACTCAAAATGACCATACCTTGTTCAAAAAGTTCTCTTGGGTATATGTCGATTTCTGACTCTCACTTGGTGATAACCCGACCTTAAGTTAGCCTTTAAGAAACACTTAGCACTATGTAACTGATCAACTAAATCATCAATTCTAGGGAGGGGATATTTGTTCTTTATCGTCACCTTATTTAACTGTCAATAGTCAACGCTCATCCTCAATGAGCCATCTTTCTTGCCTATAAATAAAACTGGTTCTCCCCAAGGGGAAATACTAGGTCATATAAATCCCTTGTCTAGCAAATCTTTTAATTACTCCTTTAACTCGCGTAGTTCTACTAGAGCCATTCTAGATGGGGGAGAGGCTATAGGTTGTGTATCTAGGAGCACATCAATACCAAACTCAACTTCTCATTCGGGAGGCAATCCTAGAAGATCTTTAGGAAATACATCTAGAAATTCATTCACCATTGGAACAGATTGAAGGTTTGGGGGATCTGCATCTATATCTTTCACCCTCACTAAATGGCATATATAACCTTTAGACACTATCTTCCTTGCCTTAAAATCAAAAATAAACTTACCTCTTGGTGCCCAAATATTACCTTTCCATTCAAGGAATTCCTCCTTTGGAAAATGGAATTGCACCGTCTTAGTTCGGCAATCCACCATGGCATAACAAGAAGAAAATCAATCCATACCCATTATAACATCCAAATCCAACTCGATCAGTTCAGCTAATGTGTTACGATCATAAATAGTTACTGTGCAATCACAATAGACCCTTCTAGCACTAATAGACTCACTAATTGGTAAGACACTTCAAATGGATTAATTAATAACTCATGTAAACTTTTGAACTTCTAAGCATCTAATGGAATAACATATGATTAAGTAGATCCTGGGTCAATATATCTACAACATGCGAAAAGATGGACAATGTACCTATAACCACATCGGCGAAGGCTTCCAGATTTTGCCAATCTCCTAGAGCATACGTGCGATTTTGAGTTCCACTATAACTAGTTGATCCTCTTAACACCCCTACCACAACATGTGGACAATTATGGACCCCTACCTAAGGAAGGTACTGTTGATGACGATGCAACAACTGAACTAGTAGGTGTGTCCATACTACCTGTATCTCTTTGAGGGCAATTTCTCATCATGTGACCCGATGTACCACACCAAAACCAAACATCCATCCAAAATCGGCATGCACCTAGATGAGTCCTCTTGCATTCCTTACAGGTTTTCAAGGAGGTCTTGATTGGTTCATACTTCTTTGCTTTTGGTTCTCTACTGCCCGAGAACCTTGGATTTCTCCTTGTTGCCCAAACTAATTTCCCTTAAGCCCTTGATATCGAGGTGGAGCACTAGTTGTAGAGTAGGAAAATGATATCCTGGGTGGTCTATTAGAAATTGAGGTGTAAACTCACCTTGGAATGGGGTAAAATGCCTAGTAGATCTAGCTTTCTTGGACTGTGCTCTTTCCGACTCTTGGGTCCTCCTACGTTGCGTTTGATCCTCCAACTTTTGTTCAAAAGCTTGCATCCATGCTATATCTATGTCATTATTCTAAGACGTAATGGTACAATCTGTAACTAGGTAGGTATCTAATCTATCCACGTATTGATGAACTCGATCCTCCACAGTAGCAACCACATTAGGAACATACCTGGTCAAGGAATTAAATTGAATACTATACTCTCTCACGCTCAAACATCCTTGGTGAAGATTTAAAAATTGATCTGCATGGGCCTCTAGAATCTCCAATAGCAGATAGTGGTCAAGAAATGCCTTTTTAAACTCTTTCCAAATAACTAGAAGAGCATCTATACCCCTGGATTGCTTCCATGTTTTATACAAAATGCAACCACCCCTTTTAATCTATACATTTCTAGCTCAATAGCTTTTATATCGCTTACATGCATAACATTTAAGGTGCGTTGGATTTGGTCAACAAAGTCTTGTAGATCTTTTTTTAGGATCTGACCCAGTGAATGAAGAAGGGTCTAAATTAAGAAAGTTACGTATCCGTGTGCTAGCTGCCCTATTGGCACCACCAGTACTTGCAACCAGACCTTCTTGCCTTTGACCTTGACCAGCAACTATACGAGTCAATAATTGAACCGCATTTCATAAATCTTGCTCAGTAGCATAAATAGGAGGCTCTAGAGGTGTCGCTGCCCTCCTTAGCTCTTCTGGAGGTGGAGGAGTTGGGGAACTTTATGATAAGGAGTCATATGAAATCTCACTTTGGCTAGGTCTAGCTTGTGATTGGCTTGTCCCTTCTCTGAGATCCATCTACTTACCTGTACTTCTTCTCCTTGTGACAAGCATCTCTTGCTAAATATAAAACAAACAATTCAGGGGTTAGATATGATCCATCTATGATAATAGCTCTATGGCACGATCTAGGAAATAAAATAAAAGAGGCAACTCGTAAATGACATGTAGCCTCATGTTTATAGATGTAGTGCACAACACACCCATAAGCAAGCTCTACATAGACACGTCTTTGTAGACTTCCTAGGATGACCCACTCTGATACCACTTTTGTCATGCCTCCAAACCTATAAAGACGAATAAGCAGTCGATGCCCTCAAGGTCCGAGAGAACCAACACCAACCTGTGCTTACTATACATATGATTTCGACAACTACACATCGGTGAAAATCCTTGCAAAATGTAGAGATTAGAGATCAAGTAGGTAGAACCAAAACTTACATACCAGACTTGGCCATTGAGGCCATAACTATTTAGAGACAAGATATAACTAAACTATATATAATAAGTTTACATAGCCTCTATAAGATAACATTGGTCAAGAAATTCCCCGCCTTACTTGAACTATTATATAATACCAAAATGCATGTACTAACGACTCAATAAAGCCCGGAATCAACTTGGAGCTCACTAAAAGTAGTTGGGTGTCGAGTGCACCTACATAGGAGGTATACTAACTGGAGTATCTATACTTGCAACATGAATTACAGCATCCCCTAAAAGGAACATTAGTACGAAATAATGTACTGAATATGCAAGGCAATAGCATATGTAAAATGAGAAATCAAGTGAAATCAAGTAGCAAGATATAAATGCACAACTCATAGTAAAAGCCCACCTTTGTTACTTGTGGAACCATGTAAATTATATTCTTTTCTTTACTTTTCAGGTCTTTAGAATTCTTTTAGACATGTAATATGAATGACCAGTTGATCAGTGGTAAAAGAGGATGACCTACACTAGGCATTTTAACCCCTAGGATGTTGTCCTCATAGCTATAGAAATTGGGATCGACCCATGCTAGGCTTTCGCCCCTGGGATGCCACCCTCGTAAACAAAATCAGATCAACCCGTTCTTAGTCCTTGCCCCTGGGCTACCACCAACGTCGTGGATAGTGTTCAAGTTATTCATTAGTACTTTGAAATTGTTACTTTGGTGGTCATGATAATTTTGAAGCTTAGGACCCACGAACCCATAGTGTAAGATATGACAACGGTCACTTAAGCCAGTAGATTAATACAAGAATCGGAGGTAACATTGATTTACCGCTTAGGAGTATAATGACACAATTAGTTATACAAATGAAAATGGACTCATCATGCTAGTGCTTAAAAGAGTAAGCTACAAATTTACTAATAAGCAATACTATCAATATTGGAACAACACTTGAGGAGCTCACTGGTTGATAGTAACACAAGTGTTATATTTCATGCCAATGAATAAGACATTAGATAGCCTTACATACCTTGTTGTACGACCTTGTTATTACCTCGAAGTAACCTCGTTTCTTACCAAATATTTATCTACAATAGAGTGGGTGATAAAACTAGTATTAGTAGCTGATAAGCACATGTTGGCAATTCAATCTTACCAAAAATAACATTCAGGCAGCAAGTTCATAATTACCAACCTAAGGGTGTTCTTTCAACCCTTCCTTTTCTAATTACGTTTGTGTAATACATATTTTTGTATACATAGTGTACCTCAGCTTGTTTTTAGTTCCATTATATGCTTACAATAGTTCACAAGGTACAACAAATAACAACTCCACACAACACATAATTAAGCAGTGTAACATTGCTCCTTTTATCTATATTTCAGCACCAACAATCCACACCCTTTCCCAACATTAACCAAACTGTTTTCAACACATTTACAACCCAAATAGTCCCAAAATAGTCCAACGTACATGGAGGATGTTAGACCCTAATTCCTAGTTATCCTCCTGCGAGTTCTTATAAAACCTTTGCTTAAAATATCGCACTTAACCTTATGTCAAAAGAAAATATAGATGTGCCAATAACATACTTCAATTTTTGTAACTTGTCCCTTTTAACTCAATTTCTTAAGAACTTCAATTTCTCTTCACACTTTAAACCAAACAAGAAGCCAAAAGTCCCTTAACAATCAAGAGAAATAAACAAAAAACTTGGGAGAATATTATGCTTTATACTTCTATTTAAGCATAAGTAACATGTATTCCTTGTCTTTCATGATAGAATAAAGATAAATCTATAGATATTTGCTCTCACCATAGCCTGCAATAAGAAAGGCCTTCTCAAGAACACTAATGAATTTTAAGGATGCTATTCCTAAGCCCTTCAGTGAGAAGAGAGAGATGAAGTTTAGTCCTTTTTTCATGTGTTAAAATGAATGAAATGTCCAGCTAAATTTGCCTTTTATGAGCTCTTTTTTTGGCCTTTAAAATAATCCCTTACCCTCCTTATTTATCTTCAATCTCAGCCACTAAATGGCTAAGAAGGTGATGTAGCTGCTTATTTATGTCAAGATGCTTAGAAAGGTCAAAGTAGGTGACACACCTACTTGCTTTATCTCTTCTTGGGCAAACTACTTGGGCCTTGGCAGATTTAGAAGGTGGGATATTTTCCTTTCTCTTACTTAGTTTGGTCCTCAAGTGAGTCTATTAGCGTAGGCATAAATCTGATCCATCAGCCTTGGACACCTTAACTAGATTCATATAGCTCAAGTAGGTGGTGCACCTAGTAGTTTAATTAAGTTGAGCAAGAATCCCACTTACCTTATTCTACTTTTTTCTTAAACATCAGTATCTCTTGGGGTAACTCAGTACTTTACCTTAATCATTAAATTCAACAATACCTTACTATCTCGAGGTTAAATACTTCCATTTTGTTTGACTTAGAACATGTCAAGGAGTCACAAAACTTTTTTATCGAATTCAAATCACCACTACTCAAATATGGCAGTTGGTTCATCGCCTATATAATTAGCACATGTAAAGAGTCATGTTGATAGAACAGGTCGGCTTGCCTCAATCTTTCGACTGCATGCCCTCTTTATAGATCTCCTTCATTCCCTTGACGCACCATCGGTTAGGGAGGACATCCAGTGCAAATGAAGATGATGGTGTGATGGAAGACTCTGCCTCTGATCTATCCTCAGAGCCCTCCTCAGAGCTGGACTCCTCTTCTGACTGAAATGCCCCATATGTGCTTCAGAATTTCCTATAATCATTATTTCTATATATCTCAAAATTCGTGTGTGATTTCAAAAATTCGACTTCATATTCTTGATTAGGGGGAAAATTGAGTGGGAGATAGGTATCTCGAATTTTATAGGACCCATAGTGAAAAATAAGTTTTGCTAATTTTTTAATTCCAATGGTTTTCCACGCCCTGGCCACGACGCGCTAGGGGCGCAGACCAGTGTATTATTTTCCTTGATTTTTTTTGTTTTGGCCAAAGGCATTGGGGTCATATCCCCATTCCCACTTAAACTCGAAATCACCCATACTTAGCCATTTTTCAACTCTATCACTCACAAAATCCTCCCTCAAACTTCTCTAAGACTCTATCAATTCTCTCATTCTAATCTAAGGATTTTAACTCAATTTTGGGACTTAAGGACTCATTTCAAGCTCTAAGACTACTACAAGTTCACCTCAAATAATTCAAGATCTAAGGTATGTGGGTCTTCATCCTTGGGTCCTGATAGTATCACACAAATATCTACTCCATTTAAGGAAAAGGATGAAAAGGTTTAGAAGATCCAAGGAGTCCCATAACAAGATCTCAAACCAAGGAGTTTAATGAAAAGCTCAATGGGCTTCAATTGCAGATCTAAAGGTGTCTTATTGGGGAAGAAGAGCTAAAGCCCAAGAAGGGTGAATTGTCCAAATGGTACAACTATTTGGTGGCCCAAATTCAAGTCCTAGAGGAAGAAATTTAAGTTTAAATTTCGTTCAAATAAGGCCAAGAAAATTCCAATAATCAGCCACAACAAAGGTTGCTTTCTGCCAAGTTTGGAGAAAAGATTAGTCAAACTTTTCAAAATTGTAATGATTCTTTTCCTAGTTAGGTTTTACCTTATTTCCTTATTTATATATAGGTTATTAGTGTTTTCTTTTTCCTATTTAAGGTATCCTAGTACCATTTAATGCTTTCCTAGAACTACTAGGTCTATTCCTAGTTAAGGTTACTTTATGTAATGTGCCAGGTCTTTTGAAGCCTATACTTGCGTGAAATAAAAATGTTTAAGTGAATTCCTATTGAGTTGAGTAAAGTTTGAAATGAAGGTTATGTTAGCGATTAGATTTGTCTAATTATATGATTGTTGAGGTGGTCTTGGAAGGGCAGTTGGTTTATCCTTCATATAATATTTTTGGGGGCAATGCTATCTGAAGTAAAGACTAATAATGAAGTTTGGTTTGCATTTGAAATTATTCGAAATGAAGGTAATGTGAAGGTTGCCTAATTTACTTATTTGGGAGTAATTCTTTTGCCATTGTTGTATGGCTTGCATGGGCAGCCTTTGGCATGCCCTTAGAACTACTAGAGCCCATACATACCATGCCATAGCACCATGGTAAAGGATAATGCTGCCATACCTAGGTCCCATGCCCACTCCCTTGTGTTTGACATCTTTCTTCTTTTTAAAAATGAGCCAAAAAGCCCCTTTGACCATATGATTTTATGCCCTTTCCCCCCCCCCCACACATTTTTTACCACGCTTTAGTGATTAAATGACCCTTATGAACCCCCCCGCCCTCCAAAATCAGTATAAATACCACCCCTCCCTACTTAGTCTCTACATCACTCTTCAAAGAAAGCAAATCCCTTAATATACATTGCTCTCCCAAAACTCTCTCAATACTTAGGCTAAGTATTCTTCAAGATCTCCACCAAATGTCTTAATATTCTCAAAGCTAGTCAAGCAAGGTATGTAGGTTTGATTCTTTGTTTCCTTTCAACCAAGAATTCCTCTTCGAAAAACTAAATTTGGAATTACAAATTTTTAATCTTTGATTTATGTATAATTTCATACTAATTAATATTTGCTTATTGGTTATTCATATATTTTATGATTATTTATGAATATTTATCAAGGCTTTACATAATTTAATTGAAGAATTTCAGATTTGCATTAATTAAGCTAACCTATATTTTCAAGTCTTAGATCCACAAATGAGTTATTATGATTTTATCCTAAAATGTCCCTATGATTATTGTAACTTTGTTTGAATGTAAAGCTTGTGATTTTAAGGTTATTGAACCAGTCCCCAACGTGATTTAAGTTGAGTTATGAACTTTGGATATTTGTCTTTCATGACATAGTATAAACTTATGATTTTGGACAAGAATAAGTAAAATATATTTGAGTAAGTATTCTTTATCATTATATTTACTTGTTGCATTGCATACACGCATACTAAGTACATTCCAAAGTACTAACCGCATTTCTGCCAACATGGTATAATCATGTAGTGACAGATGATCTACCTAATCCTCCTCCGCGTGGATAGATTGCTCGTGAAGACTTTGAGCTAAGGTGAGTTTCCATTCATCGGGAACAGAACCCTTATCTTCAAGTTTTGCCTTTGTTATTCAAATATTTGATGTACTTTCATTTTGACTTAGTATTGAGGAGCCTTGATTTGTATTCTTGGCTCTATTTATTGTCATTGTTTACATATGTGTCTGAACTATTGCTACACGTGGTATATTTTAAACTATTTAACTTATGTTCCGCTTATGGTTACAAGTTGTCCCTTAGTCCCATTCCCCATATTTCTTTTTCATCTATTTGCCATTTACCATTTAAACCTATAATGTGCAATTATGATTTAATAGGCTTGTTTAGGAGCCTTCGGGTTCTCATTCGCCGTGTCACACTTAGGCCCTAGGTTTGGTTCATGACAAGTTATATGCCTTGGTAAGGACATTAGCTACATGGCAGCACTACTTGTGGCCTCGAGAACTCGTGGTGAAGAATGATCATGAGTCATTGAAGTACTTGAAGAGCCAAGGTAAACTTAGTCGTAGGCATGCTAAATGGGTGGAGTTTATTGAAACTTTTCCTTATGTAATTGAACAAGGAAAGGATATTGTGGTTGTTGATGCGCTCTCAAGAATGTATGTTTTGATCTCTACTCTTACTTCAAAGTTGTTGGGTTTTGACCAAATCAAGTTACTCTATGCTAAATGATTCTGATTTTGGTAAAAAACATTTATGAATGTAAGTTGGGTCCTTTTGAGAAATTTAATATTCAAGATGAATTTCTATATAAGGAAAATAAGTTGTGTGTACCTAATTGCTCTTTATGTGAACTATTTGTTAGGGAAGCACATTGTGGAGGGCTAATGGGGCATTTTGGAGTGCCTAAAACTTTGGAAATACTTTCTAAACATATTCATTAGCCTAGCATGAGAAAGGATGTTGAATAAGTGTTTTCTTATTGTCTTGAATGTAAACAAGCTAAGTCTAGAACATTGCCACATGGTATTTATTCTCCTTGACCTGTTTCTAGTTCTCCTTGGTTAGATATTTCTCTGGACTTCATATTGGGGCTTCCAAGGACTAAATATGATAAGGATAGCATATTTGTGGTAGTAGACAGATTTTCTAAAATGGCTCATTTTATTCCATGTAAAAATACTAATGATGCATCTCATATGGCTGATTTGTTTGTAAAATAAATGGTTAAATTACATGGAATAGCCAGAACTATTAGTGATAGGGATGCCAAGTTTTTAAGTCACTTTTGGAGAATTCTTTGGGAAAATTTAGGGACTAAATTGCTATTTTCTACATCTTGTTACCCACAAACTGATGAGCAAATAGAAGTGGTTAATAAAACTTTGGGGAATAGGTTGATGGGAAAACAGAAGTAGTTGAAAGGAAAGTTGACTTCTTGGGAAGATTACTTGCCTAATGTGGAATTTGGTTATAATAGGACCTTTCATTCTTCTACTTGTAAGACTTCTTTTGAAGTTGTACATGGATTCAACCCCCTTACCCCTCTTGATTTACTACCCTTTCCTACTAATGATTTTTCTAATCTCAAAGGTAGAAAGAAGGCTGACATGATGAAGATTCATGAACAAACAAGACTTGCAATTGAAAAGTGAAACGACTCGAAAAAGTTCTCGAAAATGTGCCTCGAAAGTGCCCAAAATCGTAATTTCCATATATCTCAAAATTCATACGTGATATAAAAAATCTGACTTCATATTCTTGTTCAGTGGGTCAAATTGAGTGGAAAATGGATCTAACCTTGATTTAAGAGCAATCGTATCGAAATTTAGAAATCGTAAAATGTGATTTCCAGAGAGCTCTTCATGCCCCTGGCGCGACGCGCCTAGGGCATCCTATAGTACTTTTTGTTTGCAGGTTTTCAAGTCTGGTCCAAGGCTTTTGAGTCTTAGGCCTAAGTGTTCCCAAACATGAAAACACCTATACTTAGCATATTTCACCCTCATATTATTCAAAACATTTCCCAATACTCATTCAATCACTTAGCCAATATTTCATCTCCTAAATTCAAGTCTCAAACTCATCCGGATCTCTAGGTTCTCATTCAAGCTTAAAGTCTCCATCTCCATTCTTCATCAAGTTAATCTCCAAAGCTAAGGTATGTGAGTTTCTTTCATAGGTTCCTTTCATCCAAGATACCCAATCTTCCTTTTACTCTAAATTGCACGATTTAAAGTTGATTTGCTCATGGGTATGATTTATTATAAAATTCACTGCACACTATATTGGGGTTTATGAAATTGGGACTGTATTACTATGTTTTGGTTTATGAATCTAAGATCCATTGTGAGATTTAACAAAGGGCTTTGATGTATATTGCTTGAGGGTGTTCCAAGTGTCTATTGATAGTTTTACATTGGATTTGCTAGCATGATAGCACTCTTGAATTGCATGGTTTTACACTAACACTACACACCCGCCAAGTGTTTGATAAAATGTCTGGTTATAGATTCTTGAGGAATTGAAGGTCCAATGCATGTCTTATGTGTTAAATGACTATATGATGATGAAGGTCTAATCCTTGGGGCACCACCTTGAGGATTACCTCTTCCCAATGGAACTAGCACCCCGGACCTTGCCACGGTTTCTTGGACAATCTACCTTCTTGTGATCAAGCTCCCCACATTCATCGCATGCATTAGAACCATTCAAACATGGGCCTTCATCGCTTCTTCCACATTTAGGGAACACATCAATAGGAGCCATCCCACTAACACATTGAGGCCTAGGGAAGTCATTGGCAAACCCCCTATTAGTAGCAAGAAAAGGCCCTTAGCCTTGTTGCAATTTAGCACCCTTTTGGAATTTACCCTCAAACCCGGCTCTTTTGGCCTCATGCCACCTTCTTTTCATCAAGTTCTCCTCCTCCATTTGCTCGGCATAGATCATCAACTGAGATAAGTACATATCAGTAATTAGCATGGTAGACCGACATTCTTCACTTACTAAGTTGGAGACCCCCATCACAAACTTATTCATCCTAGATCGAGGATTGGCCACCAAATGAGGAGCATACTTTGGAAGTCGATTAAACTTAAGGGAATACTCCCTCACACTCATAGAACCTTGTTTCAAGTTCAAAACTCCAACAACTTTGGTTCCCTAAGCTCAATAGGAAAAAAACGATTAAGGAAGGCAAATTTGAACTCCTCCCAAAGCACCACATTACCAACCCCCTTCTCACTGTTCCATTGATCATACCATATTTGGGATATCCCTTTGAGTTAGTATGCCTCCAACTCCGCCTTCTCATCGGGTCCAATACCCATGATATTCAAGATTTTGTAGACCTCATCAATGAACTCTTGTGGATCGTCATCCACCTTTGACCCATAGAAGACTAGAGGGTTCATTCTCATGAAGTCTCTTACCCTAGCTCCCGGCTAGTAGTATGAGGGGCTTGGGCCCCCTGATTCACTTGGTTGGCCACCACTTGGTCAAGCATATTGAGAGCATCCCAAAGCTCACCACTGGTAGATTGCTCCTCGTGAGTTTAGGCCCGCCTTCCTCTAGTATTTGGCATGATCTATCATAGGAAAGAACAATTGTTAGGGGGAAAACTCACTACAACTCTATAGCATGATGTGGAAGATAAAGAAGGGAAACATTTCCTAAAACGTCTCATAGCCGCCTATTCATAGTCATGGTGCACTTCAAAACCATGAATAGGACTCTAATCGATGCGGTATGTTAGATTCTGAGGATATATCAACCTAGTGCTCTGATACCAAGCTTGTTACGACCCAAGCCTAGGGCCTGGACGTGACATGGAGAATGGGAAACCTTAAGGAACCCCAAACAAGCCTTTTAACTTGTCATTACATATCATTGTTTGTGGAGCATACAAAAACATTAAAGAGTAAGAATAGGGGAAAAGGGGGCTAAGGGAAAAGCTTGTGCAATATCACAGCCAAGAAACAAAAGTCAAACTCATATCATAGATACATAACATGTGCAAAAACCCCCTCTACTATATAGATAAGAGCGGGGGCCAAGAAAAAGCAACCAGGCTCACTCATATAGTCAAAATAGATAATAAATACGAATTCCTCAATACATAATAAGAGAAACATAGGCTAAGATCTCGAAAGTGGAGGACTCACTAACTAGCTTGAATAGCACCGAGCTAGCCACATAGAGGAGGATAGTGATCAACTTGGGCACCGGTTCCTACATGGTGACATCATGTAGGCATAGAGTATGCCGTCAGTATGTTTTTGAATGTACTAACTATGTAGTATGTAATGCAACAATAGATAGGCATCATAATCAAAATGCATTATATTAAGCAATAGGCATAATATACAATATGACATGTATGATTAATGCTTAGGTAAAACATGCTTAAGTAACTCATGCTCATATAGAATATCATATGTGTAGAAGAGACCAAGCTATCTATTCAAGGTACAAATCCCTTGGTGGTCGTGTGGTATAAACCCCTCCCAAGGTTGATGGTATTCACACCTTATCAACACGGTGGCGAAGTGCAAACCCTTCACATTGTTGATGCGTACAAACCCCTAACATGGTTACCCGTGCTCTTGTCCCTCCGGATCGGGTATGGTCTAATGCAACACTTTATATAGAGTATATCATATGCATAAGCTCATTCCATCATCATATAGTCATTCATCATATCTCATGCTTTGGACCTTTGACTCCTCAAGAAAGCAGTTACGAATATTTTATCAAACACTTAGAGGGTGTGAGGTGGTAGTATAAAACTATGCAAATTAGAGATGAAATTATGCAAGAAAATCCATTGTAAAACCATCAATCAACACCTTGTAACACCCTCAAGACATATACATCAAAACCCTCGTCAAATCTTAAAATAGATCTAAGATTTATAGCTTAAAACGTAGCAAAACAGTCACAACTTTACATAGCTTAACATAGTGTGCAGTGAATTTGATAATAATCAAGACCCATTTGTAAATCAACTTTAAGTCATACAATTTGAGTAGAAGGAGGCTTGGGTAACATGGGTGAAAGGAACCCATGAAAGAAACCCACATAAGTTAACTGTGAGATGAACTTGGTGAAGATTGGAGGTGGAGGCATGAAGCTTGGAGAAGAACCTTGAAGAAGAACCTTAGCTTGGGATGAGGGTTTGGGACTTGAATTTGGGAGTAAAAATATGGCTAAGTGTTTTGAGTGAGTACTAGGAATGTTTAGGATGATATGAGGGTGTAATACGGCTAAGTATAGGTAAAAACATTAGGGAACACTTAGGTCCAAGACCCTAAAGCCTTGGACTGAGATAGAAATCACTAGCAGTAATATACACAGGTCCGCAACATGGACCTATCACAAAGGCCAAATTGACACATGTCCGCGACAACTGCGCGTTGCGGTGTTGTCGCAAATCGTCTCTGGAAATTGAAATTTTGGAAATTTGAAATTATGATTCGATTGCTATAAAATCGATGTTAGACTCTTTTCCCCCTAATTTTCCCCCCAGAACAAGTGTATGAAGTTGGATTTTCGAAATAGCAAACGAATTTTGAGATATATGGAATTTAAAATTCTGGGCATTCCGAGGAACATTTTTGACACTGTTTTGGGTCATTTCAATATCTCCCCCTTGGGAACATTTGTCCGCAAATATAAAAGGGACGTACAAGATAAGAATGATCATAAACAAACCAACCCTAAGCAAAATGCAGCATTACATTTAAAACCATTTTTAAAATCTTAACATAAGTGTAAAATCATCATATCTTGCCAACTTAAATATGAATGCATATGGATGACATAGGGGTTGTAAGACTTGAAATCACATAGGGGACTTAGAATTAGTACCTTAGGCTCGTGTGGAGTGGTAAAGATAAGGATACCGCTTTTGCATATCCGCTTTGGCCTCCAAAGTAGAAATTTCGATTTGTTGGTTCCTCCAAAGGACCTTAACGGATGCCACCTTCTTGTTCCTCAATCTCTTCACTTGCTTATCTAGGATCTGAACCGAAGGCTCATTATAAGCAAAGTTATCCTCAACAACACCCACAACATCAAGAGGCACAATCGCATCAGGATCACAAACATATTTTCTCAACATAGAGATGTTGAACACCGGAGAACCAAATTCATTTCACTGGGCAACTTCAACTCACAAGCTACCTTCCAACCCTCTTTATCACTTCATAAGGACCAACATACCATGGACCGAACTACCCTTTTTACCAAAATAGACCACACTTTTCGTTGGAGAAACCTTCAAATAAACCCAATCACCCTCTTTGAATTCAAGGTCTCTTCTTCTCACATCAGCACAAGATTTTTCACGACTTTGGGATTTTCTCAACTTTCCCTAATCATCCTAACCTTCTCAAGAGCCTCTATAACTAGATCCGTTCCCAATAAATCCATCTCTTCAACCTCAAACCAACCAACTGGTTATCTATAACGTCTACCACAAAGAGCCTCAAAAGGAGCCATATCGATGCTAAAGTGATAGCTATTGTTGTATGCAAATTCGATCAAAGGAAGTTGGTCATTCCAGCTACCCCTCAACTCTCATACATATGCTCTAAGCATATCCTCAAGGGTTTTAATTGTCATTTCGGCTTGGCCATCCATTTGAGGGTGAAAGTTCGTACTAAGATGAACTTTCGCACCAAGACCCCTTTGAAAAGACCCCCAAAAGTGTAAAGTGAATTGTGAACCATGATTCGATATGATGGATAAAGGAATCCCATACAACCTCACTACCTCATGAATGTACAACCTTGCATACTCTTCAGCCCCATATGTGGTCTTAACCGGTAGGAAGTGAGCCGATTCCATCATTCTATCAACCACCACCCAAATGGAATCAAAACCTTTTCTAGTATTGGCAACCCAATCACAAAATCCATATTAATCACCTCTCACTTCCAAGTAGGAATCTCTATGCCTTGGGTTAGGCCACCCGACCTTTGATGCTTGGCTTTGACTTGTTAAAAACTATGGCAACCGGAAACGAATTTCGCAAAGTCCCTCTTCATGCCTCCCCACCAATACACATCTCTCAAGTCTATACATTTTGGTGGAACCGGGGTTCATGAAACAAGAAGAATTATAGGTCTCATCAAGAATCTTCTCCGTCAAACCACCAATACAAGGCACACACAACCTACCTTGGTAACTAAGGGCCCTATCTCCCCCTTGGAAGAAAACCTCTATTTTACCCTCTTTTATCAAGGCCTTCAATTCAAACAAGGAGGAGTCAAGATCTTGTTTTGCTATCACCTCATCAGCCAAAGAAGATTTGGAACCATCAACAACAACACCATCACCCACTCTTCCAACGTAACCCCCAATCTAGCCAATCTATGCACCTCTCTAGCCACCTCCCTATCACCACCATCAACATAAAGTAGGCTACCTATAGACACCCTACTCAATGCATCTGCCACCACATTTGCCTTACCTGGATGATAATGCACACTCATGTCATAATCTTTGAGAAGTTCTAGCCACCTTCTTTG
>JAABOM020000092.1:18266489-18281406 GCA_011800125.2 Solanum clarkiae | reverse complement strand
TGGGTATCATGGGTGAAAGGAACCCATGAAAGAAACCCACATACCTTGACTTTGGAGAATCCTTGAAGAAGATTGGATATGGAGACTTGAAGCTTGAATGAGAACGTTAAGATCCAGATGAGTTTTGAGACTTGAATTTAGGAGTGAAATATTTGGCAAGTGTTTGAGTGAGTATTGTGGAATGTTTTGAATAATACGAGGGTGAAATAAGGCTAAATATAGTCATTTTTACGTATATGAATACTTTGGCCCAAGAACCAAAGGTCTTGGACCGAGATAGAAAACTGGTGACAAAAATACACAGTAGTGCGCCCTTGGCGCATCGTGCCAGGGGCGCGAATCGTCTTTGGAAATCGCATTTCTGCGATTTTCAAATTTTGCTACGGTTGCTCTTAAATCGGGGTTAGAACCATTTTCTACTCAATTTGACCCTCTGAACAAGAATATAAAGTCGAATTTTTGATATCATGCACATATTTTAAGATACATGGAAATTATGATTTCGGGCACTTTCAAGGCACATTTGCGGGCACTTTTTTGGGGTCATTTCAAAATCAATAACACAAGAAGTTTCCAAAACATCCCATAGCCTCTTGAGATAAGTCACAGACATCTCTGCACCCATCTACAGGACTCTACTGGATGGTAGCTCTGTATAGATGAGACCAGTGAACCATAAGCTCTGACACCACCTTGTCATGACCTGGTTCCAGTTATGATGACGCCTGTTAGATCCCACCAACGGGCAAGCCAATTACCTAAGCCAGAGGGTACCTGCCCTAGCTCTCTAGTCAGACCATAGCAAACAGAGCAATATAAATAATCGTAACTACCTAAAACTTGGAAGTCAACTGTACAAAGCTACTATAGACTCGAAAAAAATATACATATAACCATAATAACAATCTACACTTGCAAACCCCACTACATATACAAGTTTAGTGTTTGACTACAAAAGACAGACGTCAAAATAGAAAGAGACTGCAAAATATCCAAAGTTGTTGATGCTCACCAATGTCTCTTGAATTTCCTGCGAACCCCTAACTCAGCGACTGTGGCTAGTACCTGGACTTGCACAATGGGAAGATATAAAAATGTAGGGGTGAGTACCAGTAACAGGCACCCAGTAGGCATCATCGGCTGACTGAGTGAAATACTATAATATAGTAGGCTCAAATATAGAGAACTGTAGTAAATGTAGCAAATCGGAACTCCGATCAAGGAGTAAACTTGTCAGTAGAATCACCGAGCCCCACCTGAACCAACCCAAGTGGTGTGGAATGATACTAACTGACGAAAAATAAGTAGGTAATAACCACAACTGTCATCGGACAGAGACATCGTGTTGCACGCAGGTGCAAGGGCCTAATATATATGCATGTACACTGATTGGGCCCCCATAAGCCCAGAAGGTATACCTACGCACAATCTAACTGATAGAATCACCACCGAACTTGCAAACCACCACAAAACCTAACTCTCAATATCACATGATCTAGGGGTCAGATGTACGTAGGTGTAAGGCCATAGTGTCTAAGCCTAGATGCCCTTGAGCCCCTATAAGCCCAAAGGGTACCCCTACACACAATCAGGGTGTGTATAGATATGTGCATCCACAATTAATCAATTAGGTCCTCGACCCATCCTATAACCAGTATCACACGGGGCCTCGAACCCCTAATAGTCACAGGAGGGATCGAAACCCTATAATATTAAATGAGGCCTCGAACCCCCTTCCTGACCTGGCCTCCGGTCAGGGCAGTTAGCCAGGACCAGATGGTCTGACAATATATATAACAGTGGGACGCATCTCTCTAGGGAGAAAGAATCCCCCTAACACAATCAATAGGGCCTTGAACTCAAGAATAATCAACTGGGCCTCGAACCTATGAATAGTCAACTAGGCCTCGAACCCGGGAATAATCAACTGGGCCTCAAACCCAGGAATAATCAACTGGGCCTCAAACCCAAGAATCCTCAACTGGTGCTCGGGCCTCAAAATCGACATTCACCACCCGGCATCTCAGTTGTGGTCACCGAACTTGGACCATGGGGCATGACTCCCGAGCCTCAGACACTCGGATGTGACCAACGGAGCTCGAATAATGATGGGGAGCATCATCTAGACTCGAGGTATCGAAACAGCCCCTCACTTAACCAATCTGTCTGGATCCGGAACTCCAAGTCATATCGTGCCCAGAGTGAACGTAGGTGATGGACACTCACAACATATATATATATATACACACACACAGACACACAACACCACATAATCTAGCTCACACATCTGTATGTCACCAATATGTATAATAAATGCACAACGACTAATAGTTGTATACCGAAGTATATATTTCACAGACTAATTTAGGGCCATGCCCACCCAAAGACAAATACACCACATTCTAGTAAATCACAAGTATCTTAAGTAAATATGGTTCTCGAACCCAAGAAATATCAACCACTGGGGCCTAGCTCCTTTGTAATCACTGGGTTCTCAAACCCAAAATGTAACTAATAGGTATACCACAAATATCCAGAACAACCAAGTCCAGTAGAGTCATATCTATGCCAGAATTAGTCTAATGTACGTCTATATCATAGGTATTGTGAACAAATTGACCCATCGGAATCATACCTATACTAGAGTCAATCCACAATACGATATATAATCAACAACAGCTTCACAGCCAACATATCTCAGTAGCATCAAGATACACATTCATACAAGTAGGAGTTAAGCCAAAATACGTACCTGTCTCAAGGTATTAGTCCATATCCAACCTTTACTAAGCTTTTTGTAGCTCTATAGTGCTAAAACTCGGCTACTATAATGGTCACAACTAGTACCGTCCAAAACCACCACAAGTATCCTAAAATAACTCTAGTTACCCCATATGTTAAGTACAACGACTATCTAGGAAGACAAGTGTTAACAAATCATGACAACAGTGTTACATGCATAGCAGGAAATTTAACTAACCATCAGCCTTATGATATATATACATATCTCAATCAGGACGTCAAACCACAAACAAGCTCCCAATATACATATATTTCAGCTCAGTCTAGAGGTAAGGAAAGCATAGACTACTTGGAAGGCAAATCAGCGCGCTCCAAAGAAGTCCACGCGAGTTTTACCCTATCTGACCATCTCCAAATGCAGCTCAACTATTAAATATGAATCACAACATAAATACAACTATTTTGACTGTAATATCTTAAGAAACGGGGGAGAACAAGTTAATAGTGACTAAAATAGCAAAAGTGGGGTCCGTTATCAAAATACCAAACCAACCCGCCATAAAATGATCCTTACATCATCCTGAGTCTATAGCCAAAAATTGAGCTCAAAATGAGGCTCAAAAACAGCCTAAAAATAAATAACATTTATTATCAAAAATTAGCATATATGTACAGTTTGCTTCTTGGCCAAATTCCTTAAACATACAGTCAATTTACAAAATCTAAATATACCATGACATAGGTCTCGAAAAGTAATATAGTTTAGACCCAAATTTCACTTAATTCTGATGAAAAACGACCAAGATATCACAATTCATAATTTTTGAAACAAATTGCAACATAACAACAGCTAAAACATCATTTTCGGACCAAACGAATCTCTATCGATTAATTCCAAAATTATCATGATGTGTGCTTCACAAACATACATAAAATAGACCTAACATTTTACCAAATTTCGACCCAAAATAGATAAGAAATCACATATCGAAGTTACCGATAAACATATTCAATTTATAGACAAAAAGGTTAAATTTTACCTCAAACGACGTGCAAAACTCAATCTATAACACTTCCATGATTTTTTTTCTCGAAAAAAATACACAAGTTAGCCTTTTGAGTCACTTAATTACGATAAAAATTGAGGGAGATATCATAATTCCAAGTTTTGGTTGCTCTGTTTGCGATTCTGGAACCATTTTTGGATATATCAATTTTTTCCCCTTTGCCACATGGCGACCTGTGCTTCGGCCATGTCACCGATCGCTTTATTTGTTCAGCAACTGTTCAAAGTTAATTTCGATGCCCGGCCTCATTTGAAGTCACAAAAATATGTTCCATATATTAAATTTTATTGGAAATGACATCCCAGACTCAACGGTGTATTGAAATTGCCATCAGAGGTCATTTTATCCCAATATGAGTCCCATTTCCTAATATCGAAGTTTACCGAAGGTGCCAAAATATGCTCGAAATCCTGAAAACTGAACAAAAGATCCTCCTAGACCAAACTTGACGTTTCTGAACTAATGGAGCAGTCAAAATTTTCATCTGGGGCACGCTTCCCAAAGATGTTGACTAAAATCATCTATTGAACTGTTCCAGTGGCTAAATTTTCAAAACTCGATACAATTACACCGAACAAACTTCTAGTCTAATTTGGTCATTCCGGAGCTAATAGGACCATCAAAATGCCACTCTGAGGCCATTTACTAGTATTTTATCTGAAAATTTATTTTACGATTACAATCTCTCGTTCAACTTGAAAAGTTGTATAATTGTCAAACGATTCACCCAACGACCGAACAATCGGTGCCAATAAGTCATAAATAATCCATGGTCACTACGCAAATGCTCAAATAGATAAATATTCACAGGATCACAGAAATGACCTGGAGGGTCATTACATTCCACTAGGTATGTTGTTGTTGTTGTATGTCCTATATATTGCATCAAATTTGTCATATATAACATGATAAAATTAGGTTTTTGGAAGGAACGGGCAATGCACGTTCTCAGAACTAGTCTATATCTATATATATACTATATTAAAAGCATGAAGGTCCTTATAAATGTTGGTTGAACTTTTTGCCCTTCATTTAAAGCCTTTGCTTTAGATAAAATTGTCTTTTCACCATTTTTCTTCAATTATTATATTATTATTTTAATGATATGAAATATTGACTATAATAAACATAATATAAATTAAATTGAGAAAATTTTCTTATTATAGTGAAATTTCTTTTTTTTTTTCAACTAAAAATAGACTTGACCTAAAATAAATAGTTAAAAAACTTTCAAAATAATAGGAAAAAGAGTTTAGTAAAAGTTTTTAAAAAAGAAAAAAAGACAACAATCCACAAAAATAAGAAAAAATTTCAAAAATATTTTCTAAAAAAGGACCTAAAAAATAGGGAATCAATGTAAGGAGAAAACCACTCTCCAAAGAAAAAATGCAAAAAATAGAGAATAATTTTCTAAAGGCAAAAGAGTTTAGTAAAAAGTCAAAAAAAAAAAAGGAAAAAACAATCCACAAAAGTAAGGAAAAATTTCCCAAAATCATTAAAAAAAAAAGGACCTAAAAAATAGGGAAGATGTCACGCCCTGGGAGGATACCCTAGGCGTAACTGACACTGGAGACTATTGCTAGCCCCAAGCGAACTACCCAGTCCCAACGCATTCATTCAATCACATAAATTGTGAAAGATGAATATGAAGTAGCAAGCTATCAGTGGCAACAACTATCAACTCAGTCTATCATGAATGGACGAAAGAAAGGAGCAGTTTCAATAATAATAAAGAAAAATGGGAAAAGCAATCCCAACATCAACTATCAACTATCCCTGTCTATGAAGCCTCTATAGTTAAACCTCTAAGGTACCATGACAAACCATGGCTACCACAATCAAAGAAAATAATCTCAAAATAACTGAAAAGATAACATGTCCTCTGAAAGCAGATGAGGACTTACCAAGTCTCTGTCTGGGGATCTGCGAACCTTAATGATTAGCCTGCTAAAGTCCTCTGTCTAAAGAATCTGCATCATAAAATGATACAACGTCAAAGAGGCATTAGTACGTGGAATGTATTGTATGTAAAATAGGCTAGAGTAAACAATATACAATATCAATAGCTCCTCAATCACTGATACTTAACTCAGAGTAGGGAACGATCTCTATCATATCACTATCCATCAAGACAACACACTATCACCTCAATCTCAGAGTACTATCAATATGAACCTATCTGAGAGTTCCTATAACCGACAACCGCCATCTATGAGTTGGTGATGATACAATGAAGAGATTTCATTGCCACATCCATCTAGTACTTTTTCCGGGGTACGGGACGAGTCTGTCGGGATCCCAAAAGAAGTCTATCAATCCCTCTGTGGGGCAATTGAAGTATCAGCTTTCATGATCTAATCCTCTCCTACGTTGGCTATGTAGTTAATGGGTGTGAGTAGGAATCACGCTTACC
Organism: Solanum clarkiae; assembly: GCA_011800125.2. NCBI lineage: Eukaryota > Viridiplantae > Streptophyta > Magnoliopsida > Solanales > Solanaceae > Solanum > Solanum clarkiae. The sequence continues at coordinate 18,275,184 of JAABOM020000092.1, read as the reverse complement.
CATTTAAGTGCTAATACTCCTCCTAGGACTCAACATGCTCACAAGTCTATCAATACATCAGGAATGTCCATCACTCGGCCTCTATGGGCAAGAACACTCAACTTATCTCATCATCTATCAACTCAAAGAGTAGGGTTATTCCTTCAAAAGTAAGGTTCAGTCTTATTAGGCTCCAAGAACATTAATTCAATTAGTTTTCAGTCATTAGTACACTCACCTTAGGGCTCAAACTCCAAGAATCATCATATTCAAACAATCAAGGCTCTAGACATTACCCCTAAGTTCATTCTTGAAGTATTAACAATGGAATCATGCAAATTAGGAATACATTCTTTACAATAATACGTGCAAATAGTAACTACAAGTATGAGGGTCATCAATTTAAGATAATATATAGACATTAAAGAAAATTCTCAAGAAAGTTTCAAAAAATCATAAATTTAGAATTATTAATTATCAATCTCTAGTTTACTGCATCTAATGGGGCACATGGGAGGACAATCCCATATTTTGGGTAGCCTTTACATACCTAAGTTGAAAAGTTATCAAGCTTCCTTCGAGAACTTGCACCCAAATTCACAACCCTCCACTCTCTGTTCTTCTTCTCTCAGAAACCCTCACGTAGAATACTTAGAAAAGTAATGGATTTTGAACCCTCAATTGCTAATAAACAACCTCTAAAACATGTTTTAATACTTCAAAATGGGTTGAGAATCACCAAAATACCCTTCCCAATTTTTTTTAAAAAGTTTAAAGTCGATGTACTGGTCCGCAACGAGCCAATGGCGCAGACCAGTACATTTTTGCCAATTTTTGGGACTTTCAATTTCCATTAAAAAATGAAAAAAAATAAAGTATTGCTCCGCACCCCCTCCGTATCATGTCAGGGGCCCGGACAGACACTAGTTTTTGATTAATTAGAAAAAAATATTTTTCGCTTTAGTTTCTCTTAAATCGGGTCGAGACCATTTTTCGACTCAATTTTCCATGCTGATCAGAAATCTAGAATTGAATTTCTCATAGAAGCTTTGGACGATGTGTTGTGAGCACGATTATATTTCAGGGGCATTTCGATAATTTCACGGGGTGTTACATCATCTCCCCCTTGGGATCATTCGTTCTCGAATGATGAGTAAGGATAGAATATAAGCACGAGTTACCTCAAAACACATCTCATTCCTCACTTGGGAACTCTCGAGCTCTCAACTACCCATCACCTATCTATCTCTATCATATACTTGTGACTAGAATTGAATAAATGCATCAACTCAATGCAAAGATACATTTAATAACGCTAAGGATAAGGACCTTTACCTTCAACATCATCATCATCCGGCACGGATAGGTGTGGGTATTTGAGTTTCACCGCTTTCTCAGCTTCCCAGGTAGCTTCCTCAACAAATTGGTTCCTCTATAGGACTTTAACAGAGGCTCTCTCTTTATTCCTCAGGTTACGAACTTGTCGATCAAGGATTTGGACTGGAATTTCTTCATAAGATAGGGTATTCTTCATTCGTATACTCTCAATTGGAATCGCTAAGGCTGGATCTCCTAAACACTTCTTTGACATTGACACATGGAACACCTGATGAACTCCATCTAGCTCGGAAGGCAAATCTAGCTCAAAAGCAACCTTCTCAATCCTTCTTAAAATTCGGTATGATCTAATACAATGTGACTCAACTTCCCCTTCTTACAAAACCTCATTACACCTTTCATGGGTGACACCTTCAAGTACACCTAGTCATCCACCTCAAACTCTAAGTTTCTTCTCCTCACATCCATGTAAGACTTTTGATGGCTCTATATTGTTTTCAACCACTCTCTGATGATGTTCACCTTCTCCATGGACTGGTAGACCAGGTCAGGTCCGATCAATTCATCTTCACCAACCTCAAACTAGCCAATCGATGATCTACATCTCCTCCCCTATAGAGCCTCATAAGGGGTCATCTGAGTGCTGACATGGTAGCTATTGCTGTATGCAAACTCAATCAGTGGTAGCTGGTCATTCCAATTACCCTTGAAGTCGATGACACACGCTCTCAACATATCCTCCAAGATCTGAATAGTGCGCTCTGCCTGCCCATCTATCTGAGGGTGAAAAGTTGTGCTCAAATTCACCTTCGTACCCAAACTCTTCGGGAAGGATCTCCAAAATTAAGAGATGAATTGAGCTCCTCTATTCGAGATGATAGACAAAAGAAGCCCATGCAACCTCACATTCTCTCGAATGTATAGCCGAGCATACTCCTTAGTCGTATACGTCATCTTAATGGACAAGAAGTGGGCTGATTTCATCATCCTATCAACAATCTTTCGAGATCTTGGTAAGCCTGTGATGAAATCCATGTTGATCGTCTCCTATTTTTATTCAGGAATTTCAAAGTTTTGGGCCAGTCCACACGGTCTCTGATGTTCAACCTTAGCTTGTTGACAATTGGGGCACTTAGATACAAATTCAGCAATGTCCTTCTTCATCCCATTCCACCAATAGACTTCCCTCAAGTCTTGATACATCTTAGTAGAACTGGGGTGGATAGAATATCCGGAGCTATGAGCTTTGGCCATAATCCTATCTCGAACACCGTCAACATTGGGTTCACACAATCTTCTTTGATACCTCAATACCCCATCTCCCCCTTTGGAGAAAACCATCACCTTTTGCTTGTGAACCGCTTCTTTCAATTGGAATAAGATAGGGTCTTGGTCTTGCTTCTCCTTCACTTCTGACATTAAGGGTGAAGTAGACACATTCTAAACATTGACCCCGTCTTTATTGTTCTCGTCAAGTTGCACTCCGAGTCAAGCCAATCTATGCACTTCCTTAGCTAGTTCTTTCCTTCCTTCCTTCACGTGGGCAATGCTACCCATAGAAACCCTGCTAAGAGCATTAACAACAATATTAGCTTTACTTAGGTGGTAGAGAATGCTCATATCATAATCTTCGAGCAATTTCGACCATCTCCTCTGTCGCAGCTTAAGCTCTTTCTAACTGAACACGTATTGCAAACTCTTGTGGTCAGTGAACACGTCCATATGCACTCCATATAAGTAGTGACACCAAATCTTGAGTACAAACACCACTGCAGCCAACTAAAGATCATGAGTCAGATAGTTCTTCTTATGGTTCTTAAGCTGACTGGAAGCATAAGCTATCACATTCTCTCTCTGCATAAGTACACAACCCAATCCAACTCGAGATGTAGCATAATATATCACGAAGTCCCCTGTCCCGTCAAGCAAGGTCAACACTAGTGTTGTAGTTAATCTAGTCTTCAACTCCTGAAAACCCTATTCATATGCCTCAGATCACTGTAATTTGGCTTTCATCTGAGTCAGCTTAGTCAATGGTACTAACAAAGAAGAGAAGCCCTCAACAAATCTGCGGTAGTACCCCAGCAAACCCAAGAAGCTTGTTATTTCTGTTTGAGAAGCAAGTCTTGGCCAGTTCTTAACCGCTTCAATTTTCTGTGGGTCTACCCGAATACTATCTCCTGAAACAACATAGCCTAAGAAAGCCACGGACTTGAGCCAAAATTCACACGTTGAGAATTTCACATACAACACATAATCTTTGAGCGTTTGCGAAACCACTCTAAGGTGATTAGCATGCTCCCCCTTCATCCTTAGAATATATCAGAATATCATCGATAAACATAATCACACACATATCAAAATATGGTCTAAATACCCTGTTCATCAAATCCATGAAAGTTGCAGGTGCATTTGTCAACCCGAAGGACATGACTAAGAATTTGAAGTGGCCATACCGTGTCCTAAGGGTTGTCTTTGGGATAGTACTTTCCCTCACCTTCAACTGATGGTAACTCGATCTCAGGACTATCTTAGAGAAATAAGTAGCACCCTAAAGTTGGTCGAAGAGATCGTCTATCTTGGGAAGAGGATATTTGTTTTTTATAGTGACCTTGTTCAACTGTCTGTAGTCTATACACATTCTGAGAGACCCACCTTTCTTATGCACAAACAGGACAGGAGCACCCCAAGGTGAGACACTAGGCCTTATGAAGCCCTTCTCCAACAAGTCTTTCAACTGTTTTTTCAATTCTTTCAACTCTGCGGGGGTCATTCTACAAGATGGGATTGAAATGGGCTTCGTCTCAAGAAGGACATCAATCCCAAATTCAATCTCCCTATCAGGAGGGACTCCAGGAGGATCATCGGGAGACACCTCAGAAAACTCATTTACAATAGGGACTGACTTAATAGTAGCAGGTCCAACATCCTCATACTTAACTCTCACAAGGTGGTAAATACAACCTTTGGAATTCAACTTTCTAGCTCTAAGATAAGAAATAAATTTTTCCTTAGGTACAACAGAACTCCCTTTCCACTCTAAGATAGGCTCATTAGGAAATTGAAACTTAACAATTCGGGTTCTACAGTCAACAGAAGCATAACAGGTGTGAAGTCAATCCATGCCTATTATTACATCAAAGTCAACCATCTCCAACTCTACCAAGTCAATTAAGGTATCTCTATGATAGATAGACACTACATAATCCCTGTAAACTCTCTCAGCTAAGATAGACTCACCAGTAAGAGTAGAAACAGAAAAAAGGTTCAAGCAAACACTCTGGAAGAATCTCAAGCTTACTAGCCACAAAATAGGTCACAAAAAACAAGGTGGCACTCGGATCAAGTAACACATAACAATCAAAGGTAAAGACTCGAAGCATATCCGCGACAACTTCTGGTGCAACCTCATGATCCTGTCGATTACCTATAGCATAAAGGTGGTTCGTCCCGCCTCCTGTACTAGTAGTAGTACCCCTTTGCTGGTTGCCCATAAGAGGTGCTATGGAAGACTGAGCTCTGCTACTCCCCTCACTTCGCCTCCTCTTTGGACACTTAAAATGAAAGTGACCAGTCTGTCCACATAAATAACAAACATCCTTGCCCACATGACATTCACCCAGATGCAGTTTATCGTACTTGCCACATAGTGGCTTTCCCCTCGTGCCTTGGCCTTAGGTCACACTGGCCTGAGATAGAGCACCCGAAGCCCTGAAATTCTGATAACCATGAGATTTTTGGTCATACCTGTTAGGCTATGCGGGCGCACTTGCTACAGACTGTGCAGGATGAGATAACCTCCTCTGAAAGTAGGACTTGTCACCCTTATTCTATCTCAATGGGCTAGGCTTATGTCTTGCTGACTTCGCCTTTCTGTTCATCTCCTCTTCTCTATCTTTCTTTTTTTCCTCCTCGGTCTGCTGGGCGTACACCATAATTATGGAGATATCCATGCCCAGAATCAGTAGAGCTACCTTATACTCTTTCTGTATATGTCTTCCTAGACGAGACACAAACTTCCTCGTCCTTGCCCTTATGTCCTGTACCATCACTGGAGCATACCTTCATAGCTTGATGAACTTAAGGCTATACACTTTCACAGTCATCCCTCCCTGCTTCAGATTCACAAACTCATCCACCTTCACCTCCCTCAACTCTTGAGGAAAGAAGTGGTCAAGAAAGGTTGTCTCAAACTCTTCCTATGTTGCAGGCTCCGCATTCTCACCTCTACTCCCCTCCTACTGATTATACCATACGTTAGAAACATCCTTCAGCTGGTAGGAGGCAAGCTCAACTCCCTCAATCTCATCGGCATGCTTCACTTTCAGAACCTTGTAAATCTTGTCAATAAAATTCTGCGGGTCCTCTTCCACCTTCGACCCCGTATACACCAGCGGGTTCATCCTCAAGAAGTCTCTGAGTTGGGTTGCAGTTGAGGGCTCCTGTGAACTAGAGCTAGGAGCTTGAGAACTCTGACTGTTACCTTTGGAGGCCACCGATTAAGTCAGTATGGTGATTTCTCCCCTAAATTCTGCCTTGGTAGTAGGAGCTGGCTGGGACTGAGCAGGCGCTTGTGGGACCTCAACAGTCCTAGTAGGCCGTTCCCGTCTCCTAGCCTCTGGCTGAATCTGGACCTCTATTTGAGCATTCTCAACAGCTGGGGCTGCGGCATCACTCTGAGCGACTGTTCTCTTTAGCGGCATTTTCTGTAAATGCATAACATACGAGTTAAACAAGATTTCCATAAGATTTAACTCTATCGAACAAATCCAAGTCATAGAAGAAGGGTAACTCTTCCTAATGTCCTATAGCCTCCTGCTTATGAAATGTGGTGTACAACATACCCACAAACAAGACTTTACTAGACACGGCTTATTAGACTCTCTAGGATACTCAAACTCTGTGCTCTGATACCAAGTTTATCACGCCCCAGGAGGGTACCCTAGGCATAACTGACACTCGGAGACTATTGCTAGCCCCAAGCGAACCACCCAATCCCATCACATTCATTTAATCACATCAATTGTGGAAGATGAATGCGAAGTAGCAAGCTATCAGTGGCTACAACTATCAACTTAGTCTATCATAAATGGATACGAAAGAAAGAAGTAGTCTCAATAATAATAAAGAAAATGGGAAAAACAATCCCAACATCAACTATCAGCTATCCCTGTCTATGAAGCCTCTATAGCTAAACCTCTAAGAAGATACCACGATAAACCATGGCTACCATAATCAGAGAAAATAATCCCAAAATAACTGAAAAGATAACATGTCCTCCAAAAGCAAGGGAGGACTCACCAAGTCTCTGTCTAGGGATCTGTGAACCTCAACAATTAGCCTTCTGAAGTCCTCTATCTACAGAATCTACATCATAAAATGATGCAGCACCAAAGGAGCATTAGTACATGGAATATACTGTATATAAAATGGGCTAAAGTAAACAATATACAATATCAATAGCTCCTCAATCACTCATCCTTGACCCAGAGTAGGGAACGATCACTATCACATCACTATCCATCAAGACATCATACTATCACTTCAATCTCAGACTACTATCAATATGAACCTATCTGGGAGTTTCTATAACTGAAAACTCCCATCTATGATTAGGTGATGACACAACGAAGAGATATCATTGCCACATTCATCCAATACCTTGTCGGGGTACGGGACGAGTTTGTCGGGTAATGGGTACGAGTGGGACTCACTCTTACCCATTTCAGTGCTAATACTCTTCCCAGGACTCAACATGCTCATAAGTCTATCAATACATCAGGAATGTACATCACTCAGCCTCTACGGGCAAGAACACTCACCTCAGCTCATTATCTATCAACTCAAAGAGTAGGGTTATTCCTTCAAAACTAAGGTTCAGTCTCATTAGGCTCTAAGAACATTAATTCAATCAACTTTCAGTCATTAGTACACTCACCTCAGGGCTCAGACTCCAAGAATTATCATATTCTGACAATCAAGGCTATAGACATTGCCCCTAAGTTCATTTTTGAAGTATTAACAATGGAATCATGCAAATTAGGAATACAATCTTTACAATAATACATGCAAGCAGTAACTACAAGTATGAGGGTCATCAATTTAAGATAATATATAAACATTAAAGAAAAATTCTCAAGAATGTTTCAAGAAATCATAACTTTAGAATTATCAACTGTCAATCTCTAGTTTACTGCATCTAATGGGGCACATGGGAGGACAATTCCATGTTTTTGGTAGCCTTTACATACCTGGATTGAAGAGTTATCAAGCTTCCTTCAAGAAAATGCACCCGAATTCAAAACCCTTCACTCTTTGTTCTTCTTCTTTCAGAAACCCTTACGTAGAAAACTTAGAAAAGTAATGGATTTTAAACCCTCAATCGCTAATAAATGTCCTCTAAAACATGTTTTAAGACTTAAAAATGGTTTGGAATGATCAAAATACCCTTCCCAAATTTTAAAAGAAAAAGTTTAAAACCGATGTACTGGCTTGTGACGGCCCAAGGGCGCAGACCAGTTCATTTTCGCCAATTTTTGAGACTTTCAATTTCCATAAAAAAAATGAAGAAAAACAAAGTGTTGCTCTGCGTCCCCTCCGCGTCACATCAGGGGCGCGGACAAACACTGGTTTTCAATTAATTAGCGAAAATTATTTTTCGCTCCGATTGCTCTTAAATTGGGTCGAGACCATTTTTCAACTTGATTTTTCGCGCTGATCGCAAATACGGTCTCGGATTTTTCATCAGAGTTTGTGGACGACACGTTGTGTGCAAGATTATGTTTTAGGAGCATTTCGATAATTTCACAGGGTGTTACAGAAGAAAAGTAAGGGAAAAATACTCTCAAAAGACAAAAAATCCAAAAAATAAAAATAGGGAAAATTTTCAAATGAGAAAAAAGGTCCATAGAAAAAACCCAAAAATATATAGGCCAAAAGAAAATCGTAAGAAACAAAAAACTCTATTTCCAATTTTTTAATAAAATAGATTTGTTTAAAAAGACTTCTATTCATAATCAAATCTATCTATCTATATATATCTGTCTATCTATATTATATTAAAAGTGTGAAGGTCCTTGATAATGTTAATTGAACTTTTTGCACTTTATTAGAAGACTCCTCTTTAGACAAAATTGTCTTTTCACCATATTTTAAAACTATTTTAATAATATTAAATGTAATAAAAATTAAATAATTTTTTTCGTATTATAGTGAAATTTCTATACAAAAAAATTTTTTTCAATTAAAATAGTCCAAAAAAACTTTCAAATAATAATTACCAAAAAGTTTTTTATTTAAGGATAAAAGAGAAAAGTAATTAATGAAAAATTACCAATTTTTTTTTTTTTAAGGAAACGTGAAAGCCGCATGGCTTTGG
>JAABOM020000092.1:18233468-18266389 GCA_011800125.2 Solanum clarkiae | reverse complement strand
TATCATAATTCCCATAGTCAATCCATAATAGTCATATCCAAAGGATAACCATAATCATAAGGTTCAAATACAACACATAACACATAGATCCAACGAAAGTCTATAAGATGTCTAACTATGCCTCTAGTCATAAGAGAGGACGGGGGCCAAAACATGTTCCGGATTCACCCTCAAAGTATAGATAACATAAACAATAACAACTTAAGGTTGAGGAATAGTGGCTTGTCCTTGGAAGATAGGACTCACCATAACCAATGTCTTAAAATCTGATCTAGCCATCGAACAGTGGATGAAAGTAATCTTTGACCCCTACATGGTGAGATAATGTAGGCAAAAGTATGTCTTAGTACATTTGAATGTACTAAGTATGTACGATGCAATGCATGAAACTTACCAAAACCTGCATTTCAAAGTTAGATGACAAGGACACATAATATAGAAACAATTGAATATTAAGGAATGTAATATAACAAGATGCTATGAAGTTCATGATGCATAAAATGCAAATGATGCTCATATATAATGGGGATGTGACCTCAACCGACATAAGTAAGACCAAACGAGTTATTACTTGGAATCCTGATGAAATTCCCTCATCGGTAAAGAGGTGGTCTACTTGCCAAAGGTAAACCATACTTCACCTTACATGCACTCCCCATTTCGTATGAAATAACTTTCCTTACGGGCACCGCCATTTTGGATAGAATTTTCACATATAGCATACCATATCATATCACATAGTTTCTTCTACATAGGGGCACCCCCATTTCATAGACAACTTCCTTTACGGGCACCCCCATTTCAGAGACAACTTCCTTTACGGGCACCCCCATTTCGGAAAGTAACCTATGCTAGGTACATAGTTCGAGGAAAGAGAGAGGAACCCTCATTCCATCAGTGCTAAGTCTTCATCCCACAAGAATACTCATAATATACATAATTATGCATGCTTTCAAAAGATACAAGTCTTGCCAAAACTTTTCAATACACCATTAGGCTTTAATAGCCGAACATCTTTCACAATAATCCATACTTAGGCTCAAATGACAAAACATGGCTTATAGTCATAATACTTATGCATAAGAATAGCTCATTAACATAATCGGAATGGTGCAAGCACCCAAAATGCTCCAAGAGACACAATCATAGACGTGATCACATTCTTGTCATAATCAATATCTATTAAAATCATATCAACAGACATAATTGGGCTTAACCCACTTCATAATTTCCAAAATATCTCATTTCATGAATGCATATGTCATGAATAATGTGGGAAAAGCATGGGTAAGTAAGATACAATCTAAAACTAACATTGTAATATGAAATTGAAGTGAAAACATAATTAAATCTACATTTGAAAACATAATATAATCACTCATGCATAAATAAGCCTTAGAAAAGGACATGCATATTCATAATTTCATAAACCCAATGTAATTTCGTCATTTAATGAGTTAAATCAACTTAAAATCCATAGATATACATAACCTATGCATTGATAGAATTTAATGAATTATTATATTATTCCCAATTTAAAGTAAGTTAGAAATTTATGAAATTGCTTGAAAATATTTTGAGCCTCCTTGATTGAAAGGAAATGAAGGATCAAACCCACATAGCTTCACTAAGATGAAGAAACTCCAAAGAATTTTGAAGAAGAGTTGAGTTCCCTAGCTCAACTATTGAAATCTCCAAGAGTTTTGTGTGGAAAGCTTTTGAGAGGATTTAAAATATGATGAGTGATATTGAATGTTTGAAATAGGTTTTAAGTCTTTAGCTGATCATAAAATAGCATAGAAATCCCCAAAAGACCAATACAAATAATCAAATTTATGAAAACGTTATTAATGATACAACCTTGAAGGTCATACAACTAATACCACTAATCATACCCCAATACTTAGGCCAAAAATGGACCTTTTAGGCCCAAGACCATTCCCATGGTCTGTTTAAAGCCCCATTGCCCATTTAATTGCCCGTGTGGCAACACTGCACAGGAGGGTCTCACGAAAATGGGCATAACTTCTTCATTCGAACTAAAAATGAGGTAAAACCAAGTGCATTGGAAAGTAACTCAAAGATCTTTAATTGGATAGGTTGTGTGCCACCATGTTCATTTTTCTCTAAGAGATGTGCCCATTTAAAGTTGACCCTTCTATCGATACTTGTGAAAAACTTAACCAATGGAATTCCTTTGAACTTGACTTGATATAGGAGACCCATGATGGTCTTAAACAACATAAATGAGCTTGAATTAAAGTCTTGAAAGTGAACTTAGATCGAGCTCAGATGTTTCATAAGGTGTCACTTTGGTCCAAAACTTTCCGAAATCAAATCTCAAGTGCCACTAAAGCTATACAAAAATCCGGGTCCTTACATTATTTCCCCCTTGGGAACATTCTTCTTCGAGTGTGATAGAATAAGGCTTGAAAAGATTGAATTAGAACATGAAACTCCCAAACACAAGGTATAATGCATGATTCACCATTTGAAAATCATCATGTCATTAAAACTCATATTAAAACTTATTCAAATCATTTTAAACATCATGGAAATAAATCATTTTCGTGCACATGTATGCATATCATGTAATGAAACTCAAGAGTGAAAGAATTAGGACCGTTGAGAATGGGAAGAACCTAATATCATAGGCTTGAGTAGATAGGAAAGGATAGTGGTATCATCGCATCATACTTGATACCACTTCTCATATAAAATTTTCCACCTATTAATTGCTCCAAAGCAACAAACCAAAGCCATACCATTGATACAAAGTAGCTTCACTTGTTTATCCAAAATTTCCATCAATATTTCCTCATAAGTCAAGTTCTCCCCAAGCTCAACACCTTCCTAAGACATAGAACTAGTATTACTAACCAACTTCCTCAACTTAGACACATAAGAAACTGAATGAATAGAACTCAAATCCGAAGGCAAGTCTAATCTATTAGCCATATTCCCAAACCGCTTAACAATCTCATAAGGGGCCTATATATCGGGAAATTGAATTGCCCTCCTTTGCAAAACACATCATACTCTCTTTAGGTAAGACCTCCACATACACCTCAATCACCAATACAAAACTCAAGGTCCCCCTTTCCAACATCCGAATAAATCTTTTGATGACTTTGGACCACCTTCAACTTTTCCCTAACCATTTCCACTCTCTCCAAAGCCTCCGACACTAAACCCAGGCCTACAGAAGTTATCTCATCTAACTCAAATCATCCCACTAAAGACCTACACCTTCTACCACCCAAAGCCCCAAACAGTGTCATACCAATGCTAGCATGAAAGCTATTGTTGCAAGCGAGCTCAATAAATGGTAGATGACTACCCCAATTAACCTTGAATTCCAACATGCAAGACCTCGTCAAGTCCTCCTTTTAATTGTCCTCACCATTAAAAGTATTCTCAACCGATAAGAAGTGAACTGACTTAGTCCTCCTGTCAACAATACTCCAAATTGAATCAAATCGCTTTCGGGTCTGAGGCAAACCAACCACAAAAATACATGTTCGCCTCTTCCCACTCCCAAGTAGAAATTTCAATATCTTGAGTCAGACCACCCGGTCTTTGGTGTTCTACCTATGGCAACCCTCATGGTAGGATGCCACTTCTATACACTCTAAGCTTATCTAACACTTAATAACATACAAATAATTTTACATGTGACATATCAATTATATTTAAGTAATGAATTCAAAATAGGTAAAGGTATAGGATTTTGTTCTAAAGGTGGATTAGTTGATTTATAGCTTAATATTTTGGTGTAAGTATTTTGCAAGTAATTTAAACTACTATCTTGTGAGATATTTATTTATTGCTCATACTGTTGTAGCACGTTGAAAAGTATTACCAATGTTAAAATCTAAGGACATAAAATTTACTAGTTTCCATTTCATACAATCATCTTAACATAACTGGTATGTTAATATAGAAAAGTTCGCCAACTCAAATTTAACTAAACAAGCCAAAACATAAAGTTACAAACCATGGTTCCATAATTTACTCTAGCTTTTAAAATTTTATATACATATGCAACAGGAGTCATGTACATGTCTCAAAACTACTATAATATATATGTCTAGATGCAAATATGATCTTCTGTACAACTCCCTAAATTTATCTTCAATGGTCATCCTCAAGCATCATCTCGGGTACTCCCTATGATAGAAACAACTATCGCTAAGTATGAAGCTTAGTGGTGTAAATGCTAAAAGCTAAGAACCTTAAATCCCTCAATTTACGCTTCTTCAATCAAATGGAAACACAATTGGAATATAGTAAATAGATCGAGTGAACAAATTCATCAATAGCAACCAGTAGGATATTTAAAGATCTAAGTATCAAGGGTTCCTGGAACAATGTCAACATGACATTCGAATGATAAGTTTCTCACAGTATATAAGTCATGCCGTCACACCAACCATAATCAAGTATCAAGAAAGACCGAAGCCCTGTATCAAGAAGGCTGAAAACCCAATTATCAAGAGAACCAAGAGTCATATTAAGAGTGACTTTCTACTTCGTACATAAGATGGAGTGAATCCACACTTAGGACGAACCAAACATTCACAATCAAGATAAAAATTGATACGAACAAGATGCATGCCAATGGTGACAAAGTCACAGCCACAAGAAGGTCAAAGTCCATAAGGATGTCAAGCAATCAGGCAATTCGTACAAATGGATGAATTAAACAAGTTCCTTACAAGTCCCATAAACACCCAGATAAAATGACAAGAACATAGCTGAGATACCAAGATAATATTCAAATGTATCAGTAGGTAAAAGCAAGGTACAAGAACAAGTCTTTACATGAATCTGAACCTTTTAGCATGCAATCGACCCTACCAATTTCAAGTCGTGGATCAATACAATATCTGTTTCTTCAATCAATTTCCTTAAGATTGTACAAGAGTATGAGCACCTTAATATTCATTTATGTTTTCATTATACATTCAACACTTTTAACAAGTAGCAACTAACAAGAGAAATGTCAAAACTGAGTCCTATTTTTATAAATCAGGCTCTTCTCGGCAGTTTTACGGCCTTGCAACGCAACTATATTTCGGATTGGCAAAAGGACAAAATAGGCTTTCCATTCTACATAAAAACTATAGGTATATGAATGTATGTTGAAAAAAATGAAGAATCACTTCAAAACATCCTTTGTACAAGTATTTATAATCAAAACACTAACAACACACCCCCAGAGATTTCTATATCAAAACTCTGGATAGGACTTATCCTAACTTGCGTCCACTGTTTTGAATCCAAAACTACCAAATTAGGTCCCAACATAAACATAAGAGTTGTAAATACATGTATTGGGGTTGCAAAGAACTAATAAGCATAATAAATTATAGCTCACACATCAAGATGTTATCAAAATACTAACAACATAACAACATCACATAGAAGGCTTCTCAAACACAAAACTGGCCAGAACTTTCACTGTGTTTCATGCCTTCCTTTGATATCATACAAGCAGATTTAGATTTTTGCATAAACATTAAAGTTGTAGGTATGTGAATTAGTTTTCCACAACATATTTACACACTAAACACAAAGCTATACGCAACGATATATTCCATAATTACTACACACTATTCCATCTAAAGACAGAATTCAGTCACTTACCAAACGATAGAGGATTCCTTAATTATGCTCCAATGAACTGATAATTTTTATGCGTGTTTGTGAAAAATAAGGATAGGAGAGAGTTCATAAGTTCTTATAAGGACAATAAACCTACTTAATTTGGGGAAAACATATTTTATATGAAAAGCATCTTAAGAGAAAAAAAAGGTCCAATAAGGTGGCTGCACTACTTTGCTCTTTTTCCTTCCTTCTTTATTTGTTCACACATAATAATTAAATATTAAGGATGGTTTAACATGTGTAACTATGTAAAAGTAAATAAAGTTCACTAAAGCAAACCCCTCCCTCGTTCCTTTCTACAATTCAAAAATACCGATTTCTCTTACGACACAAACTCAAGTCAAAAAGTGGTGAAGTCAATGTTGATTTCATTTTTGAGGGAATAGCCATTTTAAAAATGACTATATTATTTAATAATAAGGGCATTACAACTCTCTCCCCCTTATGAAATTTCGTCTCGAAATTTACCTTGTGCTAGTCTCGAGATAAGTGCGGATATTGGGTCCTCATATCTTCTTCCCTCTCTCAGGTGGCTTATTCTCCTGAATGGTTCCTCCAAATTACCTTTACTAAGGGAATTTTCATGTTTCTAAGTTGTTTTATTTCCCAAGCTTGAATACGAACAGGTTTCTCATCATATGTCAAGCCTTGATTAACCTTAATAGATTCAACTGGTAGGACATGAGAGGGGTTAGAACGATATCTTCTGAGCATTGACATCGGAAGACATTGTGGATCTTGTCCAATTCAGGTGGTAATGCCAATTTATATGTAACTGATCCACTCTTTCAAGTACCTCATAGGGTCCAATAAATCGAGGGCTAAGTTTTCCCTTTTGGCCAAATCTCTTAATCTTCTTCCATGGAGATACTTTTAAGAATACCTTATCACTAACTTGATACTCGATATCACACCTTTTAAGATCATCATATGATTTTTGCCTATCCGAAGCGATCCTTAGATGATCCTTGATCACCTTTACCTTCTTTTCTGTTTTCTGCACAATTTCAGGATCAGTGAGTTTTCTTTCACCAACTTCATTCCAACAAAAAGGAGTTTGACATTTTCTTCCATTTAAGGCTTCATAAGGAAGCATTCCAATATTTTATTAGTAGCTATTATTGTAACCAAATTCTACTATAGCCAAATGTTTGTCCCAACTTCCCTCAAACTCCATGATACATGCTCAAAGCATATCTTCCAAAATTTGTATCACTCTTTCTGATTGACCGTCTTTCTAAGGGTGAAGTGACGTGCTGAAATTTAACTTGGTACCCAAGGCCTCTTGCAAGCTAGACTAAAATCTAGATATAAACCTAGGGTCTCTGTCAGAGACAATAGAGATAGGGATTCCGTGTAGCCTTAAAATCTCATTAATAT
Source organism: Solanum clarkiae (assembly GCA_011800125.2). Classification (NCBI taxonomy): domain Eukaryota; kingdom Viridiplantae; phylum Streptophyta; class Magnoliopsida; order Solanales; family Solanaceae; genus Solanum; species Solanum clarkiae. Next base: position 18,259,339 of record JAABOM020000092.1, on the reverse strand, counting down.
ATAGTTTTGCTAACCTCTCAAGTGAATAATTGATCCTAATTGCTAAGAAGTGAGAACTTTTCATTAATCTATCCACTATTATCCATATTGCATCATGGTTCTTTTGAATGCGAAGAAGTCTAGAAACAAACTCCATTGTTATTCTCTCCCATTCCATTCTGGCATCGACAAAGGTTGGAGTAACCCAACTGGAACTTGATGTTCTATTTTACTTGTTGACAAACCAAACATTTTGAAATATATTCCGAAATGTCTTTCTTCATACCATTCCACCAGTAGTGTTCCTTAAGGGTCCGATACATTTTCGTACCTCTAGGGTAGATGGCGTATGATAAAGTGTGTGCTTCCTTCAAGATATCGTCTTTCAATCTCTTATCATTAGGGACATACAACCTATTTTGATAAGATAAAACACGGTCCTCTATTAATGAAAAATCATGTTTTCTCCATCTTAAACCTTTTTGGTCAGCTTCATGAGTTTCTCATCTAACTTTTGTGCTTCTCTAACTTGCTCAAGCAATGCTGGTTTAACTTGCAGTTGGGAAATAATCAAGCCAGATGGATGAAGTGCAATAAGAGCATTCATTGCACTTAACTCAACAAACAAAGGCAGTGGACTCAAGGATAGGCTTGCAAAGGACCTTCGACTTAAGGCATCTACAACTATATTAGCTTTCCCTAGATGATAATCGATCGTGCAATCATAATCCTTAATTAGCTCAAGCCATCGATGATGCCTTAGGTTCAGCTCCTTTTGTGTACCCAAGTATTTAAGGATTTTGTGAGTGGTGAATATGTAACATTTTTCTCTATATAGATAATGTATACATATCTTTAAGGCAAACACTATAGCAGCAAGTTCCAGATCATGAGTAAGGTAATTTAGTTCATGTGGTTCTAATTTTCGAGAGACATAAGCAATAACTTTCTCTTCTTGCATCGGAATACAACCTAGACCGTGATGAGATGCATCACTATGTATCACATACTCCTTTCCCTCTATTGGAAGAGTAAGTACAAGAGCTTGCGTCAACAAGGATTTAAGAGTTTCAAAACTCTCTTGGCATTTGTCACTCCAGATAAATTTTTCCTCTTTCTTCAAGAGATTGGTCAAAGGGGAGGCTATAATAGAGAAGCATTTCACGAACCTCCTATAGTATCTCGCCAATCCTAGGAAGCTTCATACTTCGGTTGGACTTTTGGGAGGCTTCCATTCAACAATTGCTTGAATTTTACTAGGATCCACCTTTACGCCTTTGGCTGACATGACGTGCCTCAAAAAGGTTACTTCATTTAGCCAAAATTCACACTTGGAAAGTTTTGCATAAAGTTCTTTCTCCTTCAAAATTTGCAAAATAATTTGGAGATGCTTATCATGATCTTCACTACCCTTGGAATATATTAAAATATCATCTATAAAAACTATTACAAACTGATCTAGATATGGCTTGAATACTCGATTCATTAGATCCATGAATATTGCGGGAGCATTAGTCAATTTGTATGGCATCACCAAAAATTCATAATGACTATACCGAGTTCTAAAAGCAGTTTTAGGAATATCTTTCTCTCTAACGCATAGTTGATGATACCCAGACCTCAATTGAATGTTTGAGAATAGATTAGCACCCATCAACTAATCAAATAAATCATCAATCCTTGGCAATGGATATCTATTCTTGACTATTATTTTGTTGAGTTGTTTGTAGTGAATACACAATCTAAGAGTTCCATCCTTCTTCTATACAAATAAAATAGGGGCTCTCCATGGAGAGACACTGGGACGGAAAACCCTTCTTAAGAAGTTCTTACAAATGAGTTTTCAACTCTTTTAGTTCTACTACAGCCATCCTATAAGGAGTAATGGAAATAGGAGTAGATCTGGGAATGAGCTCGATTGGAAATTCAACTTCCCTTTCCGGGGGTAACCCAGGAAGATTTTCTAGAAAGACTTCTGGAAAGTCGCACATAGTAGGTATATCTTTAAGTCTAGGGCTCTCCAAGCATGTATCAACTATGTGAGCAAGGTACGCATTACAACCTTGCCGAATCATCTTTCTTGTCAAGGCCGCAGAAATAATATTACACGTCAATGATCTTTTACCTTGTAAAATAATATGAGAAAACGAAGAATCCTTAAAATTCACATGCTTTGATACACAATCCACTACAACATGATATTTATAAACCCAATCCATCCAAATAATAACATCAAAATCTTTGAATTGCATTTTAATCAAATCCACCGGGAAAATTAGGTCTTCGATCATGAAGGGACAAGATCGGTAAATTCGATTAAAAATAACTTGGTAGCCCAATGGACTTTTAACTAGCACATTATAATTAAGACTCATAGATTTCACATTTTCAGGAAGAATGAGTGATGAAGAAATATAAGAATGTGTAGAAACAGGATCAAACAATGTAAACACATATAAGCCAAATAGTGAAATTTACCAACAACTACATCTTGGACATCTTGATCATCCCTTTGCTTCATAGCATAAGCTCTTGTCATAGCCCTTGGCCCACTAGGTTGATTTCCTCCACTTGCTCCAGCTACTTGGATGTTTTTTGCTCTTGTACTCCTATTGGTTTGGGGAGGAATAGTAGCAGGCTTCTGAACTGAGCTTTCAGTGCACAAGGAAGTAACCTGTTTAGGACAGTCCTTCACTTTATGATCAAAATTGTAGCAGTTAAAATATGCACCAAAAGCTCTCCTACAAATATCATAATGATTCTTCCCACATTTTTCACACATAGGAACACGAGTCTTGCCTTGACCATTATTTTGAGTGCACCTATAGAAATAATTTGATCTTCTTTGCTTGGGTTGAGGTGACCTGTCAATACCACTAGCCTTAGAATCATCAAACCTTCCCCTTTTGTATGGACCTCTAAAATCTGATCAAGGTTTTCAGAGTTTATTTGAATGTCTACTAGCTTCTTCCTTATCAAGTCTTCTGCAGGTAAGAGCAGCGGAAACTAATTTACAGAAGTTCTTATATTGCAACACTGCCACATTCTTTATAATAGAATCATTTAAGTCATATTCAAATCTCCTGCACTTATATTTCTCCTCTTTAATAATATCTCCAGCATAACAAGAAAGCCTTAAGAACTTTTGTTGATATTCAGCAATAGACATGCCCCGCTGCCTCAAACTTAGAAACTCTTTTTTCTTAGCATCATAGTAGGTAGGTGGAACATACTTCATACGAAACTCCTCAACAAAAATTCTAAGTAAGAACTAGAGGTTTTACCTTGGCATTTGGAAAACTCACCCACCAATCATAAGCATCCTTTTGTAATAGTGAAACAACATACTTAAATTTACAACGTCTGAACACTCCAATTGCTTAAACACCCTCTCCATGCGTTCCAGTCATTGCTCAGCATCAGTGGGACCAACAGAACCTTCAAATTCTACCCCACCCATTTTCCTCATTTTCTCGAAGTTTATCCTATTAGGATCATGCATTGCTTCAGCCATGTAATGAAAGAATTCAACTATCTGTTGGAAAGTAGGATTCATAACCTGAGTATAATGGCTCATCTGAGGATGTGGGATAGGTCTTACACCTTGGTTTCCCACTTCAGACCCACTGGTATGGGGGACGTATTTATCTGAGATATATTTTCCAACCTCTTCTAGTGGATGAGGTTGGGAATAAGAGTTATCTAATCCTTTTCGTGCTGCTTCCACAGATCTATTAGAGAAAGAGACCATAATTTAATTTCTTCAAAAAAAAAGATCGCATTGCATTAGGGACATGTACATGATTCATATGCACTTCACGACACTAAAATAGTATTGATCATATAAATGAATAAATAGCATAGCTTGGACCTTTTACAAAATAGATAAGTATTCAAGCAATTCACATCAAAAATCCTAGAATCAAAAGCTTGGCCTCTGATACCAACACTTGTGGCAACCCTAGTGGTAGAATGCTACGCTCTAAGCTTACCAACACTTAATTACATACAAGGAATTAAACACGTGACATATCAATTATATTTAAGTAATGAATTCAAAATAGGTAAAGGTATATGATTTTATTCTAAAGGTGGATTAGTTAATTTCTAGCTTAAGTTTTTGGCAGAAGTACTTTGCAAGTAATTTATACCACTATCTTGCGAGATATTTATATATTGCTCATACTGTTGTAGCACGTTGAAAAGTATTATCAATGTTAAAATCCAAGGACATACAATTTACTAGTTTTTGTTTCATACAATCATCTTAACATAGCTGGTACTTTAATATAGAAAAGCTCGCCGGCTCAAATTTAACTAAACAAGCTAAAGCTTAAAGTTACAAATCATGGTTCCACAATTTATACTAGCCTTTCAAATTTACACATGCATATGTAACAGGAGAATCATGTACATATCCCAAAACTACTACAATATATATATATATATATATATGTCTAGATGCAAATGTGATCTTCCACACATCTCCCAAATTTTTTCTTCATTGGCCATCCCCAAGCATCATCTCGGGTACTCCCTACGATAGAAACAACTATCGCTAAGCATGAAGATTAGTGGTGTAAAAGCTAAAAGCTGAGAACCTTAAATCCCTCAATTTACCCTTCTTAGGTCAAAGGAAAACACAATTGGAATATAGTAAATAGACCGAATGAACAAATACATCAATAGCATCCAGTAGGATATTTAAAGATCTAAGTATCAAAGGTTCCTGGAACAATTTTAACACGACATTTGAATGACAATTTTCGCCCAATATCTAAGTCATGTCGTCACACCAACCATAATTAAGTATCAAGAAGGACCAAAACCCTGTAGCAAGAAGGGTGAAACCCCAATTATCAAGATAACCAAGAGTCATGTTAATAGTGACTTTCTACTTCGTACATAAGATGGAGTGCATCCACACTTAGGACAAACCAAACATTCACAATCAAGATGAAAATTGATACGAACAAGAGGCATGCGAATGGTGACAAAGTCACAGCCACAAGAAGGTCAAAGTCCATAAGGATGTCAAGTGATCAGGCAATTCGTACAAATGGACGAATTAAACAAGTTCCTTACAAGTCCCATGATATATAAACACACCCAGATAAAATGACAAGAACATAGCTGAGATACCAAGATAATATTCAAATGTATCAGTAGGTAAAAACAAGGTACAAGAACAAGTCTTTACATGAATCTGAACCTTTTAGCATGCAACCGACCCTACCAATTTCAAGTCATGGATCAATACAACATCTGTTTCTTCAATCAATTTTCTTAAGATTGTACAAGAGTATGAGCACCTTAATATTCATTCACATTCTTATTTAACATTCAGCACTTTCAATAGGTAGCAACTAACAAGAGAAATGCCAAAACAGAGTCCTATTTTTACAAATCAGGCTCTTCTCGACAGTTTTACTGCCTTGCAACGCAACTAGATTTCGTATTGCTAAATGGACAAACTAGGCTTTCCAGTCTACAGTAAATCTGTAGTTATATGAATATAGGTTGCAAACAATCAAGAATCACTTCAAAACATCCTTTGTACAAGTATTTATAATCGAAACACTAACAGCACATCCCTAGGGATTTCTATGTCAAACTCTAGAAAGGACTTGTCCTAACTTGTGTCCACTGTTTTAAATCCAAAACTACCAAATTAGGTTCCAACATAAGCATAAAAGTTGTAAATGCATGTATTGGGGTTGGAAAGAACTAATAAGAATCACAAATTACTGCTCACAAATCAAGATGTTATTAAAATACTAACAAAAGCACATAGAAGGCTTCTCAAACAGAAAATTGGCCAGAACTTTCACTGTGTTTCACGCCTTCTTTTGATACCATACAAGCAGATTTAGATTTTTTCATAAATATAAAACTTGTAGGTATGTTAATTAGCTTTACAAAAAATATTTACGCGCTAAACAGAAATCTCTATACAATGAGATATTCCACAATTACTACACACTATTCTATCTAAAGACAGAATTCAGTCACTTACCAAATGATAGAGGATTTCTTAATTATGCTCTAATAAACTAATATTTTTCGTGTGTGTTTATGAAAATTAAGGACAGGAGAGAGTTTATAAGGTTTTATAAGGACAATAAACTGACTTACTTTGGAGAAAACATATTTTATATGAAAAGCATCTTAAGAGAAAAAAAGGTCCAATAAGGTGGTTGCACAACTTTGCTCTTTTTCGCTCCTTATTTATTTGTTCAAACATAATAATTAATATTAAGGATGGTTTAAAATGTGTAATTGTATAGAAGTAAATAAATTTCACTAAAATGAACCCATCCCTCATTCCTCTCTACGATTCAAGAAAATTAATTTCTCTAACACACAAACTCAAGTCAAAAGGTGGTGAAGTAAGGGTTGATTTCATCTTTGAGGGAATACCGTTTTAAAAGTGATTATATTATTTAGTAATAAGAGAATTAGACTACCTTTCCTTGTTGACAATATGGGCATTCGGATACAAACTTGGCTATATCCTTCTTCATACCATGCGACCTATACTCTTCTCTCAAACCGTAGTACCTATTAGTAGATCTCGGGTGAATAGAATAATGAGAGTTATGGGCTTTACTCATGATCATCCTCCTAAGATTGTCCGCATTCGAAACACATAAACGATCTTGATTGGAAGCACACTATCTCCCCCTTGGGAGAAAAACCCTATCTTCCTTTCAGCAACCAATCTCTTCAACACAACCTATGATGGATCTAAATCTAACTTAGCCTCACCATCAACAACCAAAGAAGATTCAGCTCAATTCTAAACACAAATACCATCATCATTAGAGTCAATCTAGTCAAACGGTGAACATCATGTGCCAACTCTTTCTCCCCTTCAGTAACATGAGCCACACCTCCCATAGATAGTCCACTTAGAGCATCAACTATACTGTTGGCCTTGCCTGGATGATATCGTATACCCTTATTGTAGTCCTTAAGGAGCTCCAACCTTCTCCCTTGCCTTAAGTTAAGACCCCTCTAAGTGAACACATAGTGCAAATTCTTGTGATCATGAAGACATAGACATGCACCCCATACAAATAGTGTCTCCTAATTTCAAAGAAAATACCACCACCGCTAACTCAAGATCATGAGACGGGTAATTACGCTCATGCACGTGCAGTTGTCTTGATGCATAAGCTATCGCCTTACCATGTTGCACAAGTACACAACCCAACCCAAACTGAGCAGCATCACAATACACCAATAACTGATCCAAGCCCTTTGATAAAGTCAAAATAGGAGCCAATGTAAGTCAGTCTTTCAAAGTCTGAAAACTCTCCTCACACTCACCCAACTATACACACTTTGCCTGCTTTTGATTCATCTTGGTCAATAGAGATGCAATAGATTAGAACCCTTTAACAAACCTTATGTAACCACCAGCCAACCCAAGAAAACTCTGAATATCCGAAGGAGAAAGCTTGTCAAACAATGCACACACTTCACCAACTCCCGTCTAACCTCATCTATAAGATCAGCTACAACATCCTCCTTGTTTGGATTGCATTACGAGCCCAAAATAACTTTTCCTATTTGGTAGGGGGATGGAGATAGGAAATCTTAAGACATATTCCATGGCACGATAAGAATCATGAAAAAGTGAAACATTTCCTAAAACACCTTGTAGTCACTTACCCATAGATGTGGCACACTTCACACCTATGAATAACTCTACTTGATGCGGCATGTTGGATTCTGAGGACCATTTAAAAACCTAGTGCTCTGATACAATCTTTTTCATGACCCAGACCTGGGGTCTAGGAATGACACGATGAATGGGAACCCGAGAGTCCCTAAACAAGCCTCAAAGTACCAAAATTCACATCATCGATTTAGAAGTCATTCAAACTAAACACATAGTTCCAAGGAACGGAAAAGTAGGACTCATGCTGTGGGAATATCTTAGGAAAAGGGATTAGCATGGATTCACATAGCATATAACACATAATGACTAAGGGGCGGGTAAGTATAACTCACGTTATGGGAAAATTCGGGATATATGATCTTCCACATTTCCACATCAAACATACATATATATTATAATTCCCATATTCAATTCATAATAGTCATATCCAAAGGATCACTATAATCATATGGTTCAAATACAACACATAACACATTGATATGATAAGAGTCTACAAGATGTCCAACAATTCTTTTAGTCATAAGATAAAGAGGGGCCAAGACATGTTCCGGGCTCACCCTCAAAGTATAGATGACATAAACAATAGCAAGTTAAGGTAAAGGAATGGTGTCTTCTCCTTGAAATATCGGACTCACCAAAACCAATGTCTCAAAATTTGATCTAGCCATCAAACGGTGGATGAAAGTAATCTCTTACCCTTACATGGTGAGATCATGTAGGCAAAAGTATGCATTAGTACATTTGAATGTACTAAGTATGCGAGATGTAATGCATGAAACTTACCAAAACTTGCATATCAAAGTTAGATGACAAGGGCACATAATATAGAAAGAATTGAATATGAAGGAATGTAATATAAGAAGATGCTATGAAGTTCATGATGCATGAAATGCAAATGATGCTCATATATAATGGGGATGTGACCTCAACCGACATAAGTAAGACCAACTAAGCTATTACTTGGAATCCTGATGAGATCCCCTCATCGATAAAAAGATGGTCTACTTACCAAAGATAAACCATATTTAACCTTAGGGGCACCCCTATTTTGTATGAAGTAACCTTCCTTACGGGCACCCTCATTTCGGTTAGGATTTTCACATATAGCACACCATATCGTATCATAGTTTCTTCTCTTTACTGGCACCCCATTTCAGAGATAACTTTCCTTACGGGCACCCCTATTTTGGAAAGGAACTTATGTTAGGCACATAGTTCGAGGAAAGAGAGCGAACCCTCATTCCATCGGTGCTAAGTTGTCATCCCATAAGAATATTTATAATATATGTAATTATACATGCGTTCAAAAGATACAAGTCTTGCCAAAACTTTTTAATGCGCAATTGGGCTTTAAAAACTAAGCACCTTTCACAATAATCCATACTTAGACTCAAATGCCAAAACATAGATTATAGTCATAACACTTACGCAAAGGAATAGCTCATTCACATAATCAGAATGGTGCAAGCACCCAAAATGCTCCAAGAGCGACAATCATAGACATATATGTGATCACATTGTTGACATAACCAATATCTTATCAAAATCATATCATAGAACATAATTGGGCTAAACCCACTATATAATTTCCAAAATATCTCATGTTCATGAATGCATATACCATAGATAATATGGGAAAAGTATGGGTAATTAAAATTCAATCTAAAATCAACATTATAATATAAAATTTAAGTGAAAACATAATTAAATCCACATCTGAAATCATAATATAATTACTTGTGGATAAATAAGCCTTAAAATGGGACATGCTTATTCATAATTTCACAAACCCAATGTAATTCATCATTTTATGACTTAAATCAACTTAAAATCCATAGATAGACATAACACATGCATTGATAGAATTTAAGGAGTCATAATATTCAAAACCCCAATTTAAAGTAAGCTAGAAATTCATGAAATTGCTTGAAAATAGTTTGGGCCTCCTTGATTGAAAGGAAATCAAGAATCAAACTCGCATACCTTCACTAAGATGAAGAAACACCAAAGAATTTTGAAGAAGAGTTGAGTTCCCTAGCTCAATTGTTGAAATCTCCAAGAGTTCTTGTGTGGACAGCTTTTGAGAGGATTTAATATATGAGTAGTGATTTTGAATGTCTGAAATAGGTTTTAGGTCTTTAGATAACCATAGAATAACATAGGAATTCCCAAAAAACTAATAGAAGTAACCAAATTTATGAAAATGCCATTAATGAAATAGAGAAAAAAATGATAAAGTGTCACTTCACTGACGGTTTCACGAACCTGTGGTGTTACACAGTCTGTGAACTCGTCCATGAACCCATACTTAGCAAAATTTATGGAAGTTGCAACTTGACTTCAACACTTAGAAATTTTTAACACCAAGGTGAGTCCCATGGTTGGGTAAACGACCCGTGAGCTTCACCACGGTTTGTGGGGCTGGGCGTGGCACCAACCTTAGTAAAAAATTCTCTACGCCCCAACCTTGAAGACCCCATGTTAGCCCAAACAGCTCGTCACCCTTACAATAGCTCATGTAGTGAGCCATGGTGCCACACTTGACCATAAAAATCATTTTTCCACATCAAGATTGCACCACACTTACGATTTTCTCCATCCTTGAAGGTCATAAGACTTAGTACCACTGATCGTACCCTAGTACTTAGGCCAAAAATGGACCTTTCAGGCCCAAGTCCATTCCCATGGTTCGTTTAAAGCCCCACTACCCGTTTACTTGCCCCTGTGGCAACACTGCACAGGAGGGTCTTATGAAAACGGGCATAACTTCTTCATCCGAACTCGAAATGAGGTAAAACCAAGTGCATTGGAAAGCTAACTCAGAGTGCTTTTAAATTAGATAGGTCGTGAGCTGCCCAATTCATTTTGTACTAAGAGATATACCTATTTAAAGCTTACCTTCTATCAGTACTTGTGAAAAACTCAGCCAATAAAATTCCTTTGAACTTTACTTGATGGAGACCCATGATAGCCTTAAACAACATAAATAAGATTGGATTGACGTCTTGAAAGTGAACTTAGATCAAGATTGGATGTTCTATAAGGTATCACCTTGGTCTAAAATATTCCGAAATCAAATCTCAAGCGCCACCAAAACTATACAAAAATCTGGGTCCTTACATCTGCGAAGCAGCTGAAGAAGGCAACTGTTGGATGACATGCTTGCTAAGTAGGCAGTTGCCCATTAACGTGCCAGCTGCAGCGGCTTGATTTTAAAGAATTTTAAAAACAAATAAAAAATTCATTTGATTATTAAAATTAATCTATTAATGTCACATAAAAGGGTACAGAAGAAATAACATGTATTATTTAAATAGAAAACTACGTAAAAATTACCAAAATATAAAAAATACTATAAATCATGCTATTTGACAACTTCAAAAATTTTAAAAACAAATACAAAATTTAATTGATTATTGAAATTAATCTATTGGCATCACATAAAAGGAGACAAAAAATAGCATGTATTATTTAAGTAGGAAGCTATGTAAAAACTACCATAAATCTATATAATTAACAAAAGTAATATAGATAGATGGATAACATATCTTATGTAAAAATGGCGTAAATCTAATATAAATCATATTAATTAAAAAAGATTAAAAAGTAAAAGACATAAAAAGATTGACTTTCAAAAGTTTATCAATGCCACATTAATAGAGACAAGAGGAGTAACATATTTTTATTTAAAAATTATGTAAAAAAAGTACTATAACTCACAATAATTAATAATTTAAAATATCTAAAAATTATATTAAAATTTAATTGACTTTCTAAATTCTATCTATATCATATAAATTGAGACACAAAAATAACAAATATTGGGCTCGCGCTATCGTGGGCACCAACATCTAGTAACTATGTAATAAGAGGCTAGCAAAAAAGTTCTACTACAAATATTAAAACGCGTAAATCTTATTTACGGTGTCTAAGTGAAAAGGATTACAAACTTTAGAAATTGTTGACGAGTTCCCCCTTAGAAAAAGTTTGTCAAATGAATAAAATTCTTGCTTATGTATAAATAATAAGATACAAAATGCAAAAATGGTCACCACTTGGCTGTGCGTGCATATTTTTCATATTACTAATTAGGCTAGTGTATTAGTCAACTCAGTTCATTTTTAAAAAATTTTTATTATCAAATGGAAGACATACTAAACTATCATAGAACAATTAAAATATCGATTTAGATAGTTATCGATTTGTTGGCTATTGATAGTTATCGGTTCAATTATTGGTTTAATCGTTAGTATCTCACACAATCTTTTTTAATTGAAAATCACTTAGAAACAAGACAAATCAAATGAACCATGGAAAAAATGAGTTGATAAATTATGTCTTGCTCAAAACAAATACTTAGATCTTATAAAATAATCAAGAGTTTGAGACATTCAGAAACGAAAGTATGAAACCAAATCTCAAGAGAAGGACTCTATATCCAGGGAATCTTAGTAGATCAGTTGGTTGGCTACCTGAACTCCCACCTTGTTGGTGAGAGTTCGATTCCCCACATTGTAATCCCCTCCTATTTCTCCTTCCCCTACCCCCAAATTTAAAAAAATAAAAAAATAAAAAAAAGTCTCTGTATACCGAATGCTATAATATAATTTATTAATTTACTATTAGATTATAGATTAACCTATTAAAATATTTCCTCAGACTGTTAAGATTTGATAACTCAATTTTAAAAAAATCAAAATTGTTAAATAATGATAAATCAATAATTCATTATCAACAAATCAATAACCCTTTTTTATTCAGATTATTAGTTTCAATTCAATTTTGAATAACTCTAATATCAATACACTTAACTTTGAAGGACAAAATGAATGGTTGGCGTATGCCTGAAAACTAGTCTATAATGTAGAAATGTTTATGAAACAAGTTGAAATGATTTTTTTTCCTTAATACGGCCTCAGATATAACTCTTTAGAGTTCATAAAGTGTCGCATTATACTTCCTCTGTTTACTTTTACTTATTTACTATTTTCAAAAAAAAAAATTATTTTTACTTGTCAATTTTAATATATCAAGAAAGGTTAATTACTTTTTTTCACGTTTTACCATTAACATTGGTTACTTATTTTCTTCTCAAATTATAGTGAATTTTCACCTTACTATTTAAACTCTATTTAGTTTTATTTTTAACATAATTTAATTTGTAGCTAGTTTGACAAACTTCACACAAAAGACTGATCCTCCTCTTCCTTCAAAATTGTCGCTCGGTTTAGATTAACAGAGGCTCCATGAGAATAATGACTGCTATATATGATATGTCACGACACAAGCCTAGGATCTAGACATTACACAGCAAATGGGGAACCCGAAGGGACCCCAATCAAGCCTCTTAACATATCATTGCACATCTTTGGTCGCGGAAGCAATAAAATAACAATAATAGATAGAAAAAGGGGTAATATGAAGATAAGGGACATCTTTCATATCATAAACATCAAAGAGTCAAGAGAGCCAAAGCATATAGCATCATTATATAACTTGTCCAACAACACCTCTAAATATAGAACTTAGCGGGGGCCAAAGCAAGTAATCAAGTACACCCTCATAGTCAAAGCATACAATAAAACGAAAGAGAGTTTTTATACATAGCATACGATCAAAGACATTGTCCTCGAAATTGAGGACTCACCAACTTGCTTGAGAGTAATCGTACTAGCCATGTGGAGGAGAAGGATGATCAAGTGGAGATCTGGTTCCTACGTGGTAACATCATGTAGGCATAGAGTATGCGTTAGTAAGTTTGAATGTAATAAGTATGTAGGATGCAGTGCAACAAGAGATAGGCAGCATAATCGAAATGCATATTTAGGCAATAAATGAGCATATAGCAATATGACATGCATGAATTATGCTTGTAGTAAAATATGCCTACATAAAATATTTTTTATGTATAGGAAGAGACCATCATTAGTAACCAAGGCCTAGCACCTCCTTGGCGAGGCGATTGAGATACAAACCCCCAACATGGTTGCACGGGCCTACCACCCCCAAGCGAGACGGATGAGGTTCAAACCCTCCAATATGGTTGCATGGGCCTACTATCCCCTGAGCGAGGGAATTGAGGTACAAACCCCCCAACATGGTTGCACGGGCCTACTACCTCCCAAATGAGGCAATTGAGGTACAAACCCCCAACATGGTTGCACGGGCCTACTACCCTCCGAGTGAGGCAATTGAGGTACAAACCCCGCAACATGGTTATTCAGGCCTACCACCCCCCAAACGAGGCATGGTCAACTTGCAAAACTATAGATACTATTCATGAAATCAATATGTATATACATTCCTTTCATCATCATAAAGTCATGCAAGTCATGGCTCATGCAATGGATGATCAATAGTTCAAGAATCCTAACCGGATATTTTATCAAACACTTGGTGGGTATGTAATGCTAGTGTAAAACTATGCAATTAAAGAGTGAAATCATGCAATAAATCTTGAAGTAAATCAACCCACCAACACTTGGTAATACCACCTTGCAAAGTACATCCAAACCCTTCATCAAATCTCAAGATAGATCAAAGATTCATCGCTCAAAACATGCTTAAAAAGTCACACTTTTACAAAACCCCAACATAGTTCATAGTCAAATTGATAATAGAAGACTCATAAGTAAAATCAACTTAGAAACATGTAATTTAGGTAAAAAGGAAGCTTGGGCACCATGGGTGAAAGGACCCAATGGTTGAAACTCACTTACCTTAGCTTTGGAGAATTCCTTGATGAAGATTTGAAATGTAGTTGACGTTTGAGTGAAATCCTTAAGATCCAGATTGAGTTTTGGCACTTGAATTTTGGGTGAAATATCTGTCCAAGTGTTTGAGAGAGCATTAGGGAATGTCTTGTATGATGTAAAAGTGAAATATGGCTAAGTATAGCTACTTTCACATATAGGAAACATTAGAACCACGACCCAAAAGTCTTGGATCGAAATGAAAAACTCCAAAAAATAACATAGTGGTGCGCGTTGGCTGCATCGCGCTAGGGGCGCACACTACTTTCTAAAAATTACATTTTGCAATTTTTAAATTTTGATACGATTTCTCTAAAATTGGAGTTATACCCATATCCTATTCTTTGCCCCATAATTAAGAATATGAAGTCAATTTTTTGATATCATGCATGGATTTTGACATATATGAAAATTACTATTTTGGGCACTTCCGAGACACATTTTTGGACACTTTATGGGATCGTTTCAATATCTCCCCCTTGGGAACATTCGTCCCCGAGTGTCAAAGAAATGTACAAAAGAAGAGTAATCACGAAGAAATCATCCCCAACAAGAATGCAATAATGCATTTAAACATTGTTTCAAAAATCTCAACTTTAGTGTCAAAATCACCATGAACTTGTTAACATAAACATGAATGCATGCAAAGACATAACGGCTAATACATGAGACACGAAATCATATAGAAGACTTAGAATTAGTACTTTAGGCTTGAGTAGAATGGAAGAGACAGGGGTATCGCTTTTACATGTCCGCTTTGGCCTCCCATGTAGCACTTTCGACTTGTTGATTCCTCCAAAAGACCGTAATAGAAGTCACATCCTTGTTCCTCAACCTCTTCACTTGTCTATCCAAAATCTCTACTGGAACCTCTTAATCAGTCAATTTGTCTTCAACAACACCCACAGCATCCAATAGAACAACAACATTTAGGTCACCAACAAATTTTTTCAACATGGATACATGAAAGACTGGATGAACCAAGTCCATTTCACTAGGCAACTCTAACTCATAGGCCACTTTACCAATCCTCCTCAACACCCTATAAGGACCCAAATATCTTGGACTCAATTTACCCTTCTCACCAAAACAAACCATACCCTTCATGGGTGAAACTTTCAAATAGACCCAATCACTAACTTTAAATTCAAGCCCCTTCTCCTCACATCGGCATAGGACTTTTGACAATTTTGGGCTGTTTTCAACTCTTCCTAATCAACCTTACCTTCTCCATAGCCTTCATGACCAGATCCATACCTAACAATGACATCTCTCCTACTTCGAACCATCCAACCAGTGATCTACAACGCCTGCCATAGAAGGCCTGAAAAGAAGCCATACCAATGCTAGAATGATAGCTATTATTATAAGCAAACTCAATCAATAAAAGATGATCATCTCAACTATCCTTAAACTCCATAATACAAGCTCTAAGCATATCCTCAAGAGTTTGGATAGTTCTTTCGGCTTGGCCATCCATTTGAGGGTGGAAGGCCGTGCTAAGCTTTACCTTGGTACCAAGACCTCTTTGGAAGGACCTCCAAAAGTGAGAAGTAAATTTAGCACCACGATCCGAGATGATAGATAAGGGCACCCCGTGCAATCTCACCAACTCATGAATGTACATTTTAGCATGGTCTTTGGCCCCATAAGTAGTCTTAACCAGCTGAAAATGAGCCGACTTTGTCATTCTATCAACCACAACCCAAATAGAATCAAAATCCTTTCTAGTCTTAGGCAACCAAACCACTATGACAATCGGATACAAGTTTGGCAATGTCTTTCTTCATACCTCCCCACTAAAACACATCCCTCAAATCTCTGTACATCTTGCTTGAACCGGGGTGAATGGAATAGGAAGAATTATGAGCTCATCAAGAATCTTCTTTCTCAAATCATCAACACAAGGCACACATAACCTACCTTGGTATCTAAGGGCACCATCTCTTCCTTGGGAGAAAACCTCTACCTTTCCCTCTCTCACCAAGGTCTTCAATTATAACAAGGAGGGGTCAAGATCTTGCTTTGCTTTTAACTCAACCAAGGAAGATTTTGAACCATCAACAACCCCAATACCACCATTATAAACCTCTTCCAACCTAAGTTCCAGCCAACGGATAAACCTCTCTAGCCACCTCCTTACCCACATCATCAATATGAGCTAGGCTACCCATAGACACCTTACTTAAAGCATCCGCCATAATATTAGCCTTACTGAGATGATAATGTATACTCATATCATAATCATTAAGAAGCTCTAACCACCTTCATTGTATCAAGTTGAGATCTTTTTGAGTGAACACATATTGGAGACTCTTATGATCGGTAAACACATCAACATGCACCCCATACAAATAATGATGCAAAATTTTCAAATAAAATACCCCGGCAGCAAATTTAAATCATGAGAAGGATAATTCTTTTCATGCACTTTGAGTTGTCTAGAAGCATGGTTTATCACCTTACCATTTTGCATCAGAACACAACCCAAGCCAATCTAGGAGGAGTCACTATACACAACAAACCCTTCCAATCTTTCTGGTAGAGAAAAAATAGGAGTGGACACAAGCTTATCCTTCAATGTTTGGAAACTTTTTTCACACTCATCGGTCCACACAAATTTAGAGTTCTTTTGAGTCAACTTAGTCATGGGAGAAGCAATAGAAGATAATTCATTCACAAACCTCCGGTAGTAACCCGCTAAGCCCAGAAAGCTTCTGATATCTGAGGGGGTCAAAGGTATAGGCCAATTTCTAATCATTTCCATCTTTTTAGGATCCACCTTAATACCATCCACCGACACCACATGACCTAGAAAGGCAACTTCTTTCAACCAAAATTCACACTTTTCATATTTGGCATACAACTTCTCTTCCCTCAATTTTCAGAACACTACTCTGAAATGACCGACATGCTCCTCCTCAATATTAGGGTAGATCAATATATCATCAGTGAAAACAATAACAAACAAATCAAGGTAGGTTTTAAAAACTATTTTCATAATATTCATTAAGATAGCCGGTGCATTGGTCAACCCAAAAGACATAACCATAAATTCATAATGTTCATGCCTAGTCCGGAAGGCTATCTTAGGAATTTCACACTCCCTCACCTTCACTTGATGATATCCGGACCAAAAATCAATCTTAGAGAAGTGACTAGCCTCATGAAGTTGGTCCAAGAAATCATTAATCCTTGGTAGAGGGTATTTATTCTTGATGGTAACCCTATTAAGTTATTGATAGTCAATGCACATTCTAAGGGACCAATTTTTCTTCTTCATAAACAACATCCGTGCACCCCAAGGTGATTGGCTAGGCCTAATAAAACCCTTCTCCAACAAGTCCCTCAACTGCTCCTTCAACTCCTTTAACTCCATCGGGGCCATACGATTAGGGGGAAATAGAAATAGGTTGAG
The DNA here is from genome assembly GCA_011800125.2 of Solanum clarkiae. Taxonomy (NCBI): domain Eukaryota; kingdom Viridiplantae; phylum Streptophyta; class Magnoliopsida; order Solanales; family Solanaceae; genus Solanum; species Solanum clarkiae. The sequence goes on along the minus strand of JAABOM020000092.1, from coordinate 18,241,503 downwards.
TATCAGGAAGGAGGTCTGTACCAAAGTCTATTTCCCTATTAGGAGGAAAACCGAGAAGGTCAGTTAGGAAGACATCAAGGAACTCATTTACCACTGAATTGACTTTATAGGATGGACGTTGGCCTCAACATCCCTAACCCTCACAAGATGATAAAGACACCCCTAAGAGATCAACTTTTGGGCTTTAATGCAAGAGATAAACCTACCGTTGACTACCACATCATGACTCTCCCACTCAAGGACGAGTTCATTTGGGAATTAAAAATTTGACCCTACAGGTTCTATAATCAATAGAGGCATAATATGCATGCAACCAATCTATCCCAAGAATGACATCAAAATTCACCATATCTAACTCAACAAAATCACAAGGCAATATTTTTATGCAAAATGCAAATGGAAAAATTTCTATAGAACTTTCTAGCAACAACATATGCATCAATGGGAGTAGACACCTCATAAGACTCACACAACAATTCAGGCTCAACATGAAGCTTTTTGGCAACAAAAGTAGTAACAAAAGAAAGAGTGGCACCTGGGTCTATCAATGCATACACATCAAAATCAAAGACTTTTAATATACTAGTGACAACATCAGACACCTTATCAACCCCTTGTCTCCCTTGGAGTGCATAGAACCGATTGTGCTTTGGGGCACCACCTTGTTGACCTGCTCTCCCGAAAGGAACCACATTAGAACCCCGGCCTTGTGGACGAATATTTTCACCCTTGTTACGATTACGTGGACAATTCATTGCCTTATGCCCTACTTCCCAACAACTATAAAAAGCATTAGTAGCCCTTAAGCATGGGCCACCATGACCCTTACCACACTTTGGACACATAGCATTGGGCCCCACACCATCATCACCTTGGACCCTTGGGTAGTCATTGGCAAACATTCTATTAGGAGCATGAGAAGACCCTTGGCCTTGAAGAAATCAACCACCTTTGAGACTTTGGAACTTACTATCAAAACGGGTCCTCTTGGCCTCATTCCCCCTTCTCTTTCTCAACTTCTCCCCCCTCCAATTGTTCGGCATAAGTCATAAGGTGGGACAAGTGCATGTCCCTATCAACATGACAGTGCAACATTCCTCACTCACCAAATCAGATACATCCATCACAAACTTATTCATCCTAGACATCGGGTCAGCAACCAAGTGTGGAGCATATTTAGAGAGTTGGTTGAACTTGAGGGCGTACTCCCTTACACTTATAGATCCTTGCTTCAAATGCATGAACTCCATCATTTTGGCCTCCCTAAGCTCAAAAGCAAAGAACCGGTTGAGTAGAGCCACCATAAACTCCTCCAATAGAACCACATTATTGTTCTCCTTCTCCTCCTTCCATTGAGTATACCATATTTGGGCTACCCCCCTGAGTTGGTAAGCCGCTAACTCTGCCTTCTCTTCTGACTTCACACCCATGATAGCCAACACTTTGTATACCTCATCAATAAACTCTTGAGGGTCCTTATCCATCTTAGACCCATTGAACGCCAGTGGGGTTCATCCTCATAAAATCTCTTGCTCGAGATGCCGGAGTAGGAGAATGAGGGGCTTGGGCCCCTTGATTGACTTGGTTAGCTACAACTTGAGCTAGCAAGGTGAGAGCTTCCCAGAGCTCTCCATGAGCCAATTGTTCCTTGGGTGTGCAGGCTCTTTTTCCTCTTGTGTTAGGCATGATCTAGCATAGCAAAGAACATTCGTTAGAGGGGAAACCTTTCCTAATTTCTATAGCATGACATAGAGTAAGAAGAAGGGTAACATTTCCTAAGACGTCTCACAGACTCCTACTAATAGTTGTGGTGCATAACACAACTATGAATAAGACTCTAATCATTGCAGTGTATTGGATGCCCAGTACTATTAACAACCTAGAGCTCTGATACCAAATTTGTGACGACCCAAGCCTAGCGCCTAGACGTGACATGGCGAATGGGGAACCGAAAGGGACCCCAATCAAGCCTCTTAACATGTCATTACACATTCTTGGTCGTGGAAGCAACAAAATAACAACAATAGATAGAAAAAGGTGTAATACGAGGCTAAGGAACATCTTTCATATCATAAACATCAAAGAGTCAAGAGAGTCAAAGCTGATAGCATCATTATATAACTTGTCCAACAACACCTCTAAACATAGAACTTAGCGGGGACCAAGACAAGAAACTGGTCTCACCCTCATAGTGAAAGCATATAATAAAGGGAAAGAGAGTTTTTATACATAGCATACGATCAAAGACATGGTCCATGAAATTGAGTACTCACCGACTTGCTTGAGAGTATTCGTACTAGCTATATGGAGAAGGAGGATGATCAAGTGAAGCTCTGGTTCCTACATGGTAACATCATGTAGGCATAGAGTATGCATTACTAAGTTTGAATGTACTATGTATACAGGATACAATGCAACAAGAGATAGGCAACATAATCGAAATGCGTATTTAGGCAATAAATGAGCACATAGCAATATGGCATGCATGAACGATTCTTGTAGTAAAACTTGCCTACATAGAACATTTTTCATGTGTAAGAAGAGACCATCATTAGTAACCAAGGCGTTTCTCCTCCTTGGCAAAGCGATTGAAGTACAAACCCCCCAACATGGTTTCTGAGCCTACTACCGTTCGAGCAAGGTGGATGAGGTACAAACCCCCCAACACGGTTGCGCGGGCCTACTAACCCCCGAGCGAGGCAATTGAGGTACAAACCCCCAACATGGTTGTATTGGCCTACTACCTCTCGAACGAGACAATTGAGGTACAAACCCCCCAACATGATTGCACATGCCTACTACCCCCGAGTCAGGTAATTGAGGTACAAACCCCCCAAATGGTTGTTTGAGCCTACCACCCCCGAAAAAGGCATGGTCAATTTGCAACAATATAGATACTATTCATGAAATCAATACGTATATACATTCCTTTCATCATCATAAAGTCATACAAGTCATGGCTCATGTAATGGATCATCAATAGTTCAAGAACCCTAACTAGACATTTTATCGAATACTTGGTGGATGTGTAATGCTAGTGTAAAACCATGCAATTAAAGAGTGAAATCATGCAAGAAATCTTGAAGTAAATCAACCCACCAACACTTGGTAATACCACCTTGCAAAGTACATCAAAAACCTTCATCAAATCTCAAGATAGATCAAAGATTCATAACTCAAAACATGTTTAAATAGTCACACTTTTACAAAACCTCAACCTAGTTCCTAGTCAAATTCATAATAGAAGATGCATAAATAAAATTAACTTAGAAACACATAATTTAGGTAAAAAGAAAGCTTGGGTACCATGGGTGAAAGGACCCAATGGTTGAAACCCACATACCTTAGCGTTGGAGAATTTCTTGTTGAAGATTGGAAATAGAGACTTGAAGTTTGAGTGAAATCCTTAAGATCCGGAATGAGTTTTGGCACTTGAATTTTGGGTGAAATATTTATTCTCGGTGTTTGAGAGAGTATTGGGGAATGTCTTGTATGATATGAAGGTGAAACATGGCTAAGTATAGTTATTTTCACACATAGAAAGTCTTAGGCCCAAGACCCAAAAGTCTTGGACTGAAATAAAAAATTAGAAAAAATAACACAGTGATACGCCCTGGCCGCGTCGCACCAGGGGCACACATTGCTCTCTAGAAATAGCATTTTGTGATTTTCAAATTTTAATACGATTGCTCTAAAATTGGGGTTAGACCCATCCCTAATCAATTTTTCCCCCTGATCAAGAATATGAAGTTGGATTTTCAATATCATGCATGGATTCTGAGATATAAGAAAATTATTATTTCGAGCATTTTCGAGGCACATTTTTGGGCATTTTTTGGGGTCGTTTCATGATAGGTACCAATATATGTAATACTCTTTCATTCTCAGTATTTCAGCTATTATATTATAAAATCTTATAAGTTTTTATATAATTTGGGCTAATTTAAGTTACACTAGAAATTAGAGTTTAACCTATCTTATACCTTGTGAGTTGGAAGGATCGAACTAAGGAAGAAAAGGAGATTTTTTTTTTGTGAAAATGACCTAGAATAAAGTAGCTTCCTATCGTGGACTCAGAAGAAAATTTTGGTCATGGAATTTTGATGAAATATTTTTGACGTAGAAGAGTACATGCCAATTTCGCGTTGCTGACTAGGTCAATCTTGGTTCATTTTTGTTGAATCCCTTCTCGCTGGAAAATGTACTACCCTGAAGCATATCCATGTTGCAGACCTGGAAAAAAATTTGATGAAAATATTTTTGATGCACAAGAGAGCGACTAAAGGTTGTGTCATGCACTAGGTCAATCTTGGTTCAATTTCTTGCGAATCCCTTCTATCTGGAAAATGTACCATCCTGAAGCATGTCCATGTTGGAGACCAAGGAAATTATTTGTGTCTGATTTTAGTTTCTAATTAGGGTCATTATAGACTTTTTCCCTATTCCCCCAACACTATACTATGTCATTTTGGGACACTTTTCTAAACCTATAACTATCCAAATTCACTCAATTTTTTCTGTTCTCTTATAATTAACCTCTTACAAAAAAATTCTCTCTCTAGGAAGGTGCATTAGGCTTCCATTGAAGATCAAGATAGGACTTTTAATTCCTCCATTGATTGTTAAGTTTTTCTCAAGTAAATCACTCAAGATATGTGGGTGTCCATTCCTGAGTCTCTTCCATTCATGGAACCCAAACAATTCTCGATCTTTTTAAATCAATTTCAAATTTGTACTTTTATGAATTTTCATAATTTCTACTCCATTGCATGAATTATGATTAATATCATGACTATGAACCTACTTCAACATGAGTTGATGATTATTGAATGAATTTGATGAGTTTATCATAAATTCTCTATAATAGTAGCTAGGGTTCATGACATGGATGATGGTGTATTTTTTGATTTATGCATTAAATTAATATTATTTACATGAATTATGCATGATTTGATTAAATTTGTTATCATATTAAGGTTTTACCTGAATTTCCTCTTCAATTTTATCTTGGGTTTATGAAAGCCAAAGTAGGTTCTTTTAGTTACTGTTTTAATTGTTATGATTTTTTTTAGTTCAGCATGAATTTATTTCAACTCTATGATTTTGCATGTTTTTAATCCAATTTCATTATTTTAAGCAAATTTCATGAGAACCTATGTTTTGCCCAAATTTTATTGCAAGCCATGATTGTAAACTTTACAAGTCTTTAAGCAAGTTTGTGATAAGGCTTACCTATAACACTAATGATACTATTCAATAATGTAGAATAACTAATAATGGAAGGTCTATACTCATATTATATGAATCACATGAAATAAGCTATTCTATAAAGAAGTTTCTATGATTTGGATTGGTAGTTTATGAAATTGCCTTTTGATAACGTTCAAACATGCTCCTAACAAAATATGGATGATCGTTATTAGTATATTTACGCAATTAAGACTCGGGGTCAATCCCAATAAGAATAGGTTGAAATAAATCTATTAGCTATCGTTTCTCAAGTGAAGTTTCTACTTCTCAAAAATAAAAATGCATTAAGTAAAATGGGGGGTTGAAAACTGATAACATGTAAAATCCTCTCTGAAATAGATGGTGTTCTCATAAGGTGAGGTACTCTCCAAAATGAGTGATCTTCCCATAAGGATAGGTATGGTCTACCTTTGGAAAGTAGATCACTCTTTCTCCAGTGTAGATACGACATTGCGATTTCATGTAATAGTTCACATGGTCTTTTATTTCGGTTGAGGTCCCATCCCCGCTATATTTATGTATTTTGACATTCATGCATCATGAATTTAAGAAATATTTTCATGACATTATTTCCTATATACTTTTATATATATATATATATATATATATATATATATATATAGATACACACACACACACATTCCTCATCCAAGTTATCATTGAAATTGTCATCTGACATTGACATGCAGGTTATCATATTAATAAGCATTGCATGTCTGTATATTTAATATATTCTAACATACTAACGCATATTTTTTGTCCTATGTGATCTAACCATGTAGGGACCAGAGACTTTCCTTGTCCACATCTTCACGGCTAGATTCAATTTGTGGAAGTTTTCTTGTGGTGGGTCCTTTACTTCAAGGACAAGAACCACCTTCTACATACCTATGCTATGTTATGGTTATCTTATGTATTTTACTTTGAGAGTGAGCTCAGGACATGCCTTCGCCCCCATCCTTTCTATGAATTATAGGTATTATTGTATGTCATGAAACTCTATGTATGAGCTTGTTATATTTGATGCTTATAGAGGCTAACCTTATGCCCTATCTTATGTTGATGTTGTTATGATGTGTTCATGAGATGGTGAAATTCCTAAGTTCCTACTCCCATAGCTTGAGTCTAATGATCCCGCTTAGACTTGTTTGTTGCTGAATGGGTGATGGTAATTCTCATGTTCTCAATCCCAATAGCTCGAGTTCGAGATCTTGTCCCTTAGACTTGCTTGTTGTGCTTGTGTTGTGATAAGTCCCTTGTCCCTTATCCCATAGATTGCATCCCAAACCCCTACCCCTTAGTATTACTTTATGATTGTGATGTGCGCTTTAGAGTCGATAATGTGCTTAAGTATGCATGAGGCTTTTTTGGGGACTTTCGGGTTCCTATTTGTCATGTTACACTTAGTCCCTGGGCTTGGGTCGTGACAATAAATCACACCCGTCAAATGAGTTTTATGTGTAAACTGTGGGAATGATTTATTTGGGAGCATCTCTGCGACGCTGAGGTACTGCAAGCCTTGCTTGAAATCACATTTTACCCCAAAAAATTATCATTTGTTCTGGTTGGTCTAAAACTCGACCGAGACCACTTTTTCACTCAATTTTCCATACTGATCATGATTTCGGCCTCAGATTTTTAAAAAGGTTTTAAATTATTCATTATATGGATAATCTCTCATGTAGGGGTATTTTGATAACTTTTCAAGGTTTAACAGAATATGTCACACCAGTTTATCCTCACCTAAGTAAATAAACATGCATTGAGTTTTAATCCTTCTTGCACTCCATCATGACTAGGAAGTGATCCAATTCTTTTCCCAGTTGGCTCACTCATGTTTTGACACCATCATACATGTCCATAATTGCTCTAATATAAGTCTCATATATCATTGGCCTCCAAACATCCCTATAGAGTCTCCATAAGGATTTTGTCTTATGTTTTTTCTTTTAGATAAATAAACACTACCTATAAGTTTCTCTCTCTCTTTTTTTCTCCCTTTTTGTACCATTTTATCAATTGTCTTATGAAATGTATGACTGTTGTAATTGAACCCTTAAAAAAAATCTTTATTTACTTTTACAAGTTGTTTGGTTTGGATATAAGTTATGATGTGATTAGTTATGCTGGAATAAGTTATGCTAGGATAAGTTATGCTGGGATTAGTTATGCTGACACTAGTTTTTATTATTTGTTTAGTTTGACATATTCAAATTTCTATTCATGGTGCAATTTCTAAGAATAAGATGTTTGTTTATTAAAGTACCTTTCACCTTATTTATTTATTTATTTATTTATTAATTTTCTTTGCAAGCTTTAATTATTCATTGTTAAAAATAAATTTTCAACTTATTAACATATATGTGTGCATTTTCATGATTATGCCATGTGTTTTTAAAATTAAATTTTTATCTTATTTAACTTAAAAATAAAATTTTCATCTTATTTATGTTTAAATAAATCTTTCATGTTATTTAACTTATAAAATAAAATTTTCATCTTATTTTAGTTTAACAATAAAACTTTCATCTTAAGCTTAATAATACAACTTCCATCTTATTTAGCTAAAAAATAAAAGGTCTATTTTTAGTTCACTAAACGTAAAGTAAAATATTATTAAAATAATTTACATTTTAATTGATATATAAACTATAATTATTAAGTGAGTAATAAGTTGGTTTAATTTAAAAATTAGAATTTAGCAGTGAAGTGAACATTTTAAGAGAAATCAAAATATAAATAAACATAAGTATTAGACAAATAAATTCAACTTATAATATATTCA
>JAABOM020000092.1:18212978-18233368 GCA_011800125.2 Solanum clarkiae | reverse complement strand
AAGGTCTGCGTACAATCTACCCTCCCCAGACCCCACTTGTGAGATTTTACTGGGTATGTTGTTGTTGTTGTTGTTGTTATGTAGTAGCTGATCCCAAGTACTCAGCCAGCGAAATGATGTCAAGCAAGCATCCTGTGTACAATGGGATCAGATTTATTATTCCTTTCTGGTATAATAGAGTTGAACTAATATTTGATATTTTCCAATCTGTGAACCTGGTAGCACTTGATATTTGGGTATGAAAAAAAGAAAAAGCATAGGAAAAATGGCATCGTTGGCGGAAGCACCAGCAGGTAACCCACCACAATCTCTAGATTCTGAAAACCGAAGAAAAGTTATCAGATCGAACTCAAACCGCAGAATCGAACAATGAGTAGAGGAAGTGGAGGCGGATAAGATGGTCACATTACGATCTTCTCACCCGAAGTTCATCTCTTTCAAGTCGAATATGCGTTTAAGGCAACATCTATTGGCGTAGGTGGAAAGGAATCTGTTTGTGTTGTCACTCAGAAGAAAGTCCTTGGAGTAGTTGCCATGATTTTGGGCATTGATTAGGAGAGAAAGGATCCCAACTATTCAAATGTGACCCTGCTGGTCATTTTTTTGGTCATAAGGCTAAAAGTGCTGGAGCTAAAGCAAGAGGCAATTAACTTTTTGGAGAAGAAAATGAAAAATACCCCTGCTTAACTGTTCAGACTACAATCTGTTCTGCAAGAGGATTTCAAGGCCAGTGAAATTGAAAGAAGATCCTGTCTTTAGAGTGTTAACTACCGAGGAAATTGACAGCCATCAGTGAGCGTGACTGATTAGCCAAGTCTGTTTTCACTTAGTTTCCTATCAAGTCTTGCAAAACATCCCATTTGATAGTTGGTTGGTGAGAATAGACAGAATCCTTCTGCATATGCTGATAATGAGTTTCTCAATGTTGAATGTAACATTTCTTGGCATCTTTTAGTTCCAACAAAACGGTTAAATCCTTCTATTACTAACCACAATCTCTCTAGAATGATATGATGGTTGGGCAATCGGTTCACTTTTTCAGCCTATAGATTTATGTGATAACCATGTTGACCACTAATTTCAAATACATCATTTTGGTTTATTTTTTTTGACCTTATCCGCAAATTTTTAAGGTATGAAAAGTAATTGTAACAAAGATTGGTCATCCCCAATATTAAATTCAATGAACCTTATATTGTTACTTTCAAGTGAACATGAATATTTTTTAGAAATATCCATTTGAATATTTTCATTATTTGTTCCCATTTTCTCATGCAACAAACCAACCAATTCAACATAGTTGGCTGAGGTAGACAAGCTAATAATCGTTCTAGCACATTGAGAATACCTAAATGCGTTCATGTCAGTAATTATTTCGTCACCCCAATGCAAAGCAACCATCACATGATGTTCAAAGTTTGTCATTTTTATCCTACACATAAAAATAATTCTTTTTTATAATTAGTAAATAAAAAAGATAAATCTAGAGTTATAGAAAAAACTTAACATCATTACGATATATTAACTTAAATTATTTAATTCATACCCAATGAATTTTTTTAATAATATTCAACAATTGTGGTCACATGTTAAAACTTTTATTATATAATATTCAACCAACACAAGTAAACACTTCATTTTATCACTTTAAACAGAGTCTCGTAACTGACAGTCACATTTTCAAACTAAAATGTAACTCCCAGTCACGTTTTACAGCTTTATAAATTTGATTCTCCTACTTTGCAAGATTCGATACGTTTTACAGGGCCCATCATCATTGGATTCTTAATAAACGTAATATTTTAAGTGTAAAATTTACTTGTGAGTAACGTTTTATAATACGTTACGCACGAGTACGTTACTCACAGTAACGTTTATTCATTTTAACACCGTCATTTTTTCGTTAGCCTAAAATGTTGCTCACAAATACGTTTATACTAATTTTGTAAAAAAATTTAAAAACATATTATTTTGGTGAATTAGTTTTAAAAATGGGTTAGTTTGGTCAAAGCCTCAAGATCTCCCAGAATTCATTGAGTTTGACGAGCAACTTGTATTTGCATTTGGATTTCATCCAATTACCAAGGAGTACAAAGTGATCAAGATTGTTTACAACACAAATACTCATAACATACCTTCGAACCTTCGTAATGTTAATAGTGTGGAGATGCTAAGTGATGTTCAAATATTTGATCTTAGTAGTAATAAACTGAGGAGCATTGGGGAAGTGCCCTACTTTCAGGTTATGTTCAAAAACACCCCGCATAAGAGCGTGGTCCTGATATTTTACACCTCATAAGAATTGTCTTACAAAACTGCCCCCATAAGCGGTGTACTTTGATTCAAATTAAAATGGCAAAAAAAAAGACATTCTTGTAAGACTTTTCTTATGGAGGGTAAACAATCAAGATCACTACATTTGATAGGCATTCTATGTAATTTTCTTAGAATGAGATACACAAACAAAAAGTTCAGTCATATGGTCTGGTTCCCCATTTACCCGGAAAAAATAAAATAAACAGTACTAGTATATTTTCTATCAAGGTCTCATTTACAGATTGAAATTGCAATACACTGTTTATCAAGATTTGTGTATGAGTTATAACTTCTTAGTGAGATTTGAGTCAAACTTTCCTCAATCCTTTCAAATTTCAATGGCTCTTTGACTAAGAGTTCATACTGATGGATCAGTCGATTATAATGCACTATCATCTTGTCCACCTCCAAACGAAAATCAGTACTACCATTGTTAAGATCATTCCAGCATATTTAATCCATCTATCAACACGATTCCTCTTCTCAATAAGTCTCATTACAGAATTTGATAGCCCCACATTGTTGAGGACATCTAATGCTTTCCGTTGAGCTCGCTGCAAAAAATCATCAAATAAGATGCCAAGAGTTCAACCATAGTGGGAACTGGGAAAGATTTATGTTTTAACTAAGTTGTGGACGCTAACACTTTTCATGGCAAAGAATTTTCTTAATAAGAGTAAATAGGAGAGCATCTTACATTATATATGTTACGAGTAAAAGAGCAACCTGGTGGATGAAGCATCTCATGTTCATGTAGGGTCTAGGAAAGGGCAGCACTTAAGGGGCTTAATGTAGACAGCCTACCCTAACAAAGCACTGACTCCACAATTTGAATCCTTGATTTATGTGTCACACCGACACATTTTTACCATTATCCAAGGCTCCCCTTCATATGTATTAGTATTAGTATAAGGAGATCTTTTTTTTTCACATTAACTTGAGGGTTACCACCCAAGACTTGCATATTTTATCTGAAAATTCTGCAATACCAACTAGGATAAGCATGTCTATGTGATCAGCCACCAATTTCAGACCCTAGATTTGGGACAACATTAAAAATACTCTCTGAACCAGAGCCAGCTAACAGGAGCTCAAATAATATGACCAGCTAACAGTCCCTATTTCACATTCTTGCTTAGTTACTCCCTTCTTTTTTACTATATTATAAAAGGGAGTTCTACTAGGTGAAACAGGCAGGAGGTCAACATGTCTGCCTCGCAATTTAATGGATAGTCTGGTAATTTCAAATAAATGAAAAACAATACTATGGGTTATCAAGGAATTTGACTGTTGTACATGCAGGATAATATTCTGAATATCATGATTAAATTGCCCCTTGCTGATCATGTCTCACGTTGCTTTTTCACAATGAAATATTAAAAAGTCATATTAAAATTTGATTGACTCTTGAAACTTTATAGGTGCCACATAATTAGGGATATAAAAAGTACCATATACTATTCGAAAATGATGAAAAAATACTATAAATAACAATTATTGACAACTTGAAATATTTGACAAACATATATAAAATTTAGTTGGCTCTTGAAATTCTCTCTGTGACACATAAATTGGACATCGTGAGTGATATACATTATCTTAAAGTACGTAAAAAGTACTATAAATCATAGTAATAACAACTTAGAATATTTAAAAATCATAAAAAAATTTAAAATGACTCCAAATTTCATCTGGGTCACATAGATTGAGACAAAAAAAGTAATATGTATCTGGGGCCCGTGCTAGCACAGAATCCTGCGTCTAGTTTATGGAGAAGAGGCAGTAGTAAAGAGTAAAACTTGATTATCATGCTTCATAAATATTTCAAAAGACAATCTTTCATTGCCGTTCTATTTGCCCAAAAAAGAAGGAAACAAACCACCATCAGCCAATGAGTACAACTTCAAGCCTTCCGTCCTTAAACCAAGCATACGCAGTTAAAATTTAATTTAGAACAATAAGATGACGCACAAACATCACTACTACTACTGAAAATGGAGGAATTTTCCTGGATAAGTAGGAGAGTTTCTCATCAGTATATCAAACTCTGATTTTTAATGCCACTGCAATAACAAAAGAATATTGCATATCTACCCAGTGAAATATGTAACTGAGTGAATCAGGTGCCTGTTTACCTTTTTATGTCTAATGTATATAAAAAATGTAAATCAGGCAATCCATTATAAGTACCTTTAAATGGTCCCTTTGCTCACTATATTTTGAAAGGATCGCTGTCCCTGTTGCCAAGGTTTCTTCAAAAATTCTGGATGACCTACGGGCAGATTGCATTGCTTGAGCTTCGTCATCAAAAATCCTCAAAACATGGGATGAATCACCACTCTAGAACATTACAAAAATAAATTAGATGGAATACGTAAGAACACAAAATTATTCATCATATCAGCACACAAAAAGTTACATACAGCTCTCCCAAGTAATTCTGTTCTCTCCCGCACTTCTTCCATCCGTCTCTGATGCCGTAGGTTATATTTATCCAGACTATCTTTCAAAGAGTCGGCCTCTTCAGCAACTTGTTCCACTTTCCTGTACAAGACACAGACTTTCAGTTACGGAATAATAACTTCACTAGAGTGAAAGACTGACAACGACTAAGCATACACACTCTCTTTGACTAACAACGAGTAAGCGAAAATACACTGAGTCATGAACATTGTGCTTTCTCCAGTGCATCCCATTCTATCATTCACGGTTAATCCATATGAGAAATAAAAGTTGTTGAAGAAGTATAGAACTGTTAATGTGGCACTTAGAAAGCCTCAAGAATTACATGAATTCATCATCACTCAACAGTTTATTGATGAAAGGGTTGAGAAACTAATTCAGCCCCATCAAATTTGTTGATCGCTAATCTACATTATCTATTATCATCTCTACAGTTCGACCTTCTTTTTTCTCAACACAGTTCTATTTAGTTTCAAAAAACTGAACACAAATCCTAACCAAACTTCTCCCATGAAACATGCATGTGAAATATAATCAAGGACGTAGACAATTAAAATTGTACGAAATGCAATTTTTTTCAATTAAAAACTATGAATGATAAGATAATCCCAAATCTTGACATATACCAAACTAATCAGGTTTATCTTTCAACAATCTGATTAGTGATGGATCCTATAAAATCATACAACATCATATTACCTCAAAACTGAAACTCATAAAAACTTGAGCACGTCAAGGAAATAAAATAAATACATTTACTCTAGTTTTATACTGACTCGATAGGAGCATTTACACATGAAAGATCTAAACTCATGATTTCAAATGACATGCAACAACATACTCACTATAGTCCCACAAATTGAGGTAGAGGGTAAAGTGTTCGCAGACCTTACCCTACCTCAAGAGGTAAAATGACTTGCATTGTGCTAAATTTGATTTTAAGAACCCACAGCTTCATCTCCAATTACTGAATGATAGACTTGTCAAGTTTAACTATGTAATATAAAGAATAATATCATCGGCTCATGATCAGAAAGCGTGAAATGTTAAACAACATTTTCCCCTTAATCATTCAATCAAATACGGCATGTCAGTCGTATGAATCCTCAACTTCTGCTCTATTCAATTCCATTGATTTCCAATACTTGATTGTTTTCCTCCGAGCCAAATTATGCCTCACACGAAGAACCAATTTAAATCTCAACTATAGGAATCCTTAATCGAAAATATCAACAAAAACTGAACAAAGAGGCAGTTGAAATCAAAATTCAAACATCACAACTCTAGGAGAACAACAGCCAACCTTTTCCAGAGATCACGTTGAGATTTAGCAGGTATGGAATGCCATAGACGTTCCATTTCAGAGCAAAGTAACTGGATCTGGCTGATATCTTTTCTCAAATCCTCAACTGATTTCTCCGAAGGATCGTTCACGGCGGTGCCCGACGACAACACGGAGGAAGAAGAGGTGTATTCGAAACGCTCGAGCCTCTCCAATCCATCTCTGTCTTTCAGTAACTGGCGCCGGGAACTCTGATAGAGCTCCGATAACGTTCCTCCACTGCCGGCGACCTCAACGGACATCGAAATTGTATTTTTGGACCTTTTGGCTCCTGAGATTTACTAACAATTGCTAAAATTCTACCCTGTAGTTTTGGATATCACACAAAGGTCCTTGTTTCAAGGTTGCGTAATAACTCCCACAAAGGATGAGAAGGGTTCATAAATTCGGGACGGTTGTAAAATGAATGACACGTAGTATATTGTGTGTTGTATAATGATCTACAAAATATATTTTGTGCTCAAGTAAAGTTGTGTTTTTCTCTTTATCTATTCATTTTAATTTTAATACATTATCGTTATTTTATAACACGTTATTAATACGAAATTTTCACCAAACTTTTCATCTTTGAGTTGTGTTTTATCGCTTTGTTGCAAGAAGATATTGTACTACTGTAGTCATATAAAATTTATTAAATATAAATTTTATAAAATAATTTAAATAAATTAAATTCAAAATATATCAGTTCAAATAAATATTTGGATTAATATAATTTGGGTTAATTATTTATGTTCAATAAAATATGAATTTAATTAAAATTTCAAATTCATTTATTTGAGCTATAAAAGATCACCCACTTTACTAAGTCCAATATCATCTCATCTTAGAGGTCCACTACCACGTGTCGGATAATATGACATGCTAAGTCAAAAAAAAAAAGCCTATTAGGATCATATAATGTATCAAAATGGCATGGCATTCCTATCTCAATCAAAAGCCAATAAAAATGTGCAATATGTACAAGTGACGTGTTTCGACCAATCAAATATCTTCATGTCACTTGAAAAGAAACATATTCTTATCAGTACTTTTCTTGTGTCATGTCACTTAAATTTGATTGGCAAAAGAAAGTTTGATTAAATCATAACTCCTCTATTCTACAATCCTCATAATTCAGATTTGACATACAAGAGTTCTAACAAGAAGTCAAAGAGAGCCCATTGATCAAATGCCCCATATTGCACTACAAGCAACATGTTCAAGAATTCAAGCAATAGATAGTCAAATTCAACAACGCATCAGGACCAAGACACTGAATTCAAGAACATGCCGAAAAGTCATTAAGTTCAAGTACAAATTAAGATCAAGTTCAAGAACAATTTCATATTAAGTTCAAGTTCAAATTCATCAAATCCATAAATCAATATTAAGACAATAAGATTCAAGATCAAACCTAAAATCCCTTGAATTCAAGTACAAGTCAAGGTCAAATTCATCAAGTTTCATACTATTCAAGCTAAACAACTCTTGAATTTATATTTGAAAAAATAAATCAGAAGATTCATAGAGATTGCATGTAAAGCTCCCACATGTAGGAAGGTATAAAAGTGTTTAACAAATGATATCTGAAAATTTTCTAAGTACCAGTGGATTTTACGAAATGGCCCATGGTTCATAAGTTGTCCTACGAGCATAACTTATGCTCGTGAAGTGATGGCCAGACTTTGCAAAAATATGGATTTCTGAAGTTGGGAGTATGAATTAGAAGACGTGTCGTACCTTGATATATGAGCCATAAGCCCCATCGTACATTTTCCTAAGGGATCTCCAATATGGATTTCTGAAGTTGGGAGTATGAATTAGAAGACGAGTCGTACCTTGACATATGAGCCATAAGCCCCATCGTACATTTTCCTAAGGGATCTCCAATGATGAATTCATTTGGGTAGCTTGTGTTATGCCTCCATTCCCTGGGCATGACAACCTTTTCTTGAATGGTAGTCAACTCTCTAACATTTTCAGTCAACTTTTCAAATCGAGGTGCATTATGGAAAATGTGTACTGAAGGGCTTTGGGGAGGTATTTCTTCATCGGGTATTTGCATTCTTGGGTTAGTGTCATGAAAAATAACATGAACAGATTCTTCTACACAAAGAGTGTTTATTGAAGACTCTATAAGAAGAATTTGAGGAAGAGTCACCAAGAAATATATCTTCGCCATTTCTAGGATCAAGCTTGCTGAGGTTGTTCTTACCGTTGTTATGAACATAGCATTTGTATTCAAAGGGAAGAAAATGTAACGCTCGATAAAATTACCGAAATACCCCTAGAATAGAATTGTGTGTATAACACGTCTTTCCATGACCTGTTTTCATAATCAAAACTCTCTCCTTCACTCCTAAACACAAACGCTCAAGAATCATCAAGAAAGCCATCAAAGTTAGGATTAGCTTTCAAGATTCATCCTCAAGGTGAGTTATTCTTCATAACTTTCAATCTATCCAACCCAAGTTTCTTCATCTATTCATGAATCTCTAATAGAACCATAACCTAAGGTTTCAAGAAAACGAATTCAAGAATCCCAAGAAAGGATTTATTGATTCTTCTTCTTCTTCTTCTTCTTCAAGAATTAGGGTTCTTCATCAAGAACTCTAAATATTCTAAATCAATAACTCAAGAATCAAGGAGAAGCTCTTCAAACAATGGCTTTCCAAGTTCTTCCATTCTAATAGAACTACCGAGATCGAGGATTTTCTCTAAGAAAGCTATCAAATTTCGATAATAATATCAATTTTTCAGGTATGTAAGGCTAAATAAAAACGTGAGATTATTCTCTCATGTGCCCCATAGATGATCTTAGATGAGAGTTGAAGGTTCTTGAGTCTACATGCATAGTTCTTGATTATTTTCTTGAGAAATCATATTTACTATATGTATTTTCATATATTGATGGTCATCATAAACTTATTTTCTTAAATTGAATACTTTTCATGAGATACTGTATAAACCCTATATGTTAACTTTTGAAAGCATACATGAATGAACCTAGGGATGGAGTCTAGAGCCTTAATGTGAGTATGATGATGGGAATCTTGATGTAAGTATGAGGTTGAGTTATTTCATCTTGATGATCCTATGAATCTTCATAATTGAGTTCTTGTTGTTATGTCTAAACGACTTTTTCTAATTGATGATCTGAGTCCTCGAGTTCTTAGATGAGAACTGAGTTCATTGAGATGAGTTAAAGACCTTGAAATAATAGAGGACTTTTGAGTTTGAGTTAATTGAGATTATGAGAGTCTCCATGAAACTAATTGAGATGATGAGTTCCTCTACGAGGCTACTTGAGATGGTGACGAGGAGTCTTTTGAGTATTGAGTCTTGGGAGGAGTATTCAGCACTGAAATTAGTAAGAGTGAGTCTCACTTGCACTTATTACCTATGCCGGCCCAACATAAGAGAAGATTGAACCATTACATCTCAAGATCCCCTCTCAAGTTTACATCCCTGAAATCAATAGAAGATGGTTGATTTCAGATTCTTTATGGATCATATTCGTCCCATACCTGGCAAGTACGGGATGACTGTGGCAATATAAGTGTGATTGTTGTACAACTCCTGGCTCATAAGTGGTTGTTATCGTTAAGAAGAAAGTTCCCAAACTGAGTAATCTGAGTCGAGATGAGATGGGATGAGATGAGTTGAGACGAGATGAGTCATTATGAGATGAGTCTGATTCAACTGATGAGTTGATTGATTGATGGGTCACTTGTCTACTCTTTATTCTTGCTTTAGATAGACATTTGACATTAGAATTTTTACTATCCTTGATATTAATTGTTGTTTCTATATTATTCTATCTTTTTTGGTTTCATTCAGCTTTTCACATACCAGTACATTCCACGTACTAATGTCCCTCTCTGGGACTGCATCATTTCGTGATGTAGATACAAGATTTGGATATCGTCAACAGGCGCATCGTTGAGGATTTGAGACGTTCAGCTGAATGGTGAGCCTCCCTTACTTTGGAGGATTCATCATATTTATTTCATCTTGATTTAGAGTTAGACACTTAATAGCTTTATTTTAATTGAGGTAGCCATGGGTCTGTCATTGGCACCACTTGATAGTGATAAAGGCTTCATAGACTAGAGTCGAATGTTGATGTTAAGACTTATTGAGCTAGTATCTTTCTACTAGCCTTTCAATTTATAATATTATTTTGAGATTGGATGAGATATACCCATTTACTTCCTTATGTCTTTCGCTGATTAGTAGAATGTATGAATAAATGAATGTGATGAGGCCAAGTGGTTCGCTTAGGGACTACCAATAGTTTCTGAGTGCCGGTTACGTCTAAAGTACCCTCCCGAGGCACGACAGAAAATAGCTTATGTTGGGCTTCTTGCCTTTCTAAAGTTCATAAGGGGTTTTCTTAAGATTAGTCTGATCATACACCTATTTAGTACGTGACAAGCAATGCTTACGACTTCAGCCCAGAAGTGATCATGAAAACTTTGATCGAGAAGCATGTTTCAGGAAGTCCCTTGAATAGATATATTTTTTCACTTTACCACTCCATTTAGTTAGGGGGATTATGGAAAATAGAAGTTTTGAGGTACACCCTTATTGTTGCAGAATTCTTCAAGAGCTATTCTCGAACTCTCCTCCATGGTCATGATGTTTAGTGATGATGAGATAACTTGCTTCTTTTTTAATCTTTTTTACAGAAAACTTTTAATTTGTGCAATCTTCATGCTTATGAGATAAGAAAATAACCCAAGTAAAATGAGAATAATCATCAATAATAACAAAAACATATCTTTTACCATTGATACTTGTTGTTTTCGTTGGTCCAAATAGATCCATGTACAATAATTGGAGAGGCTTCATAGTTCTTATCGAATTGTGTGCTTTAAAAAATCACCTGATTTGTTTCTCAAACTAACAAGCGTTGTAGGGATGATCCTTTCGAACCTTAGTTTTGGAAGACCAATAACTAGGTCCAATCTGGAGAGCTTTTCAATTGCATGCATGCTTGTGTGCGTAACTTTCCTGTGTCATATCCAGGGATCATTGGAAATAACAGTTAAGCAAGTAAGAGTTGGGCTGATCCACGTTATTTAGCACATAAATATTTCCAACTCTCTTCAATGATTGTGATATTTTTTGACTGATTTCATATAGTACGTTTTATAGTATTGAAATAAACATCAAAGTCGGCATCACATAGTTGACGGATGCTCAGAAGATTATATTTCAATCCATCCACTAGATATACTTTTATAAGGTTGCAAGAGGGACTTATGGTAATCGTTTCAACACCCGTAACTTCTCCTTTTGCATTGTCACCAAATCTTACATAACACCCCATCAAATTTCTTAATACTCTTGAAATTTTCTTTCTTCCCGATCTGCCTTGAGCATCTACTGTCGATTACCCATATATCTTTTCTATAGAATTGTCTTGTGGGTACTTGCAACACATTGAATTTAATTTCTTTTGGATCCTTGAAGGGTAGTAACTAAGATTTTTGGTCTCTAAATCCATTTACCAAATTTTTAGATCATTACAGCTGAAAATTTTATGACCAATTTTACCACAAGAAAAATAGGTAGATTTGAAAAAGTTCATTTCATTTGACTCAGAAAACTTCAGTGAAGCGGTTCGAAAGGAATTATTGGGTTGAACTGAGCTATGATTTTGTGATTTTCGGATGTTATTCAACTGCATCTTGACATCATAAAGCTCTTCCTGAAGTAAGTTGACTTCAATTGTACTAGCTTCGAGAAGAATTTTCCAGTTCTTTTTATCCTTGGATAGCTTGTTGTACACATTAATGACTATTTGTAATTCAGCAGTAATCATATCGAAAGTGTTTTGAGAGTCTAAGCACTTGGGATAGTTTGAAGTTCTTACCTCATTGGCTTCTTTTATTTCTATAAAATAGATGTTTGTAGTCTCAGACGGTTCTTCCTTAGGCCCTTCTTCGTCGCTCCATGGGCCCAATAATTTTGAGTTCCATTGCTTCAAGAATTTCTTCTCTTCAGTTCTAGGCAGTTATACTGGATGTGCCCAAGTCTTATGCAAGAGTAACATCTATTATCATTTTAGTCACCAATTTGGGATTCTTGTTGAGGTTACTGTCTCCTTTGCTAAGCATTTGCCTGACTCGTCGAGTTATGAGGTCCATGCCTTCATTTTTTTTATTCGTCTAGTTCTTCCTCTTCATCAAGGATCTCAACGTTGAATATGACTGACTTTTTCTTTTCATCCTTATGTATCTATTAATATGATTTTGCACAGATGCCATTAGATTTCCATGAAGTTTATTGTATATCATATTTTGCAAATCTCTGTCTTTCAGTATTATTGCATTTGTCTCCCAGACTTTTGAGAGACTTTGGATAAGTTTTCTGACTTGCAGCGAGTTTGAGTAGACCATTCTAGACTTCAGTTCGCTTACTATTTTGCTGAAGCGAGTGAACATTTCTTCGACATTCTCGCCATCCTTCATCTTCAACAATTCATATTCATTTACTAGAGCATTGATTTGAGCTTCCTTGACTTTGCTAGTTCCCTCATAAGCAACTTCGAGTTTGTCCCACATTTCTTTTGTTGTTTCACAAGTTGAGATCTTATCATACTAAGTTTTGTTGATAGCATAGTAGAGAAGGTTATGGTCCTAGCATTTGTTTCAATCACTTCCTGTTGTTCTCTGGTAATCTCAAATGATTATAAATCAACGATTTTATCATTAGTGTCTTTGCCAGAGGTGTCATGGATGGGCTTTAGGACCTTTTTGATAACTACCCAGGCTTTGAAGTTAGTGGATTGTAGGAAGTTTTTGAATCTTTCTTTCTAGTGGGAATAGTATTGACCATTGAAGTAGGGAAGACGGTTTGATGAGTGACTATCCTGAAAAGTAGCACATGGAATCTTTAGTTGGCTATCTGATCTTTTCTCACGTGAAGTTAGACACTTTTTGTTGAAACCTGCTCTGATACCAATTGATAACCAAAAGGGGCTGAATTGAAAATTTGAGGATAGTTGACTACTTCTTCGTGATAGTCGATTAGGATGCAAGTCAGTATCATAGATCAAAACGTAAACTAGCAGAAATAAGAGCAAAGACAAATAATTTTTATATTGGTTTGGAATACTAATATGATGCCTACTGCAGTACCCTTGGGTCACAAAGGATTCCTTTAAAGCTCAACTGAGAATAATGAGCTACAACCAATACAAGTACTTGATCTTTTTTTATGTGCGGATCAAACCTTCAAACACTCTCTGTATAGACTAGTTTAGAATATTTTTCTTTCTCTCTTTTTCCCTATGTTCATACTTGGAGTACAGTATTTGTAATGAGTAGAAGAGTAATACTTAGGATAGATCTTTTTCAGTGAGCATCAAACTTTCTCTTGAGAGTGAGAGAAGTTATATGAAGACTTTGAAATTCTAGATATTAGAGTTTTTCCTTGACCCAAGGGATTTTCTTCTAATCAAGGATTTGTAAGATTCCTTGCTTAGGGATCCATCCAGACTGACTGGATATCTTTCCTTCCGCGTGTTGATCTCTTGATGACTTGTTGATTCTTGTCATGAGGCCAAATTTTAGCAAATACCCCAATATCTTCTGTTGTGATTGACAATCTCTTTGGATATGGCTCCTTGTGTTTCTCCTTGATTCTTGGGCAAATCCTCTAGCGAGTTTTCCTTCCTTTTGTTGGGAGTCATCATTAGATCGTCTTTCCTTTCTTTTGTTTCATTTGTTTGGGTTGTTGTCTTGTGAAGCTTCTTTTTCCTTTTTGATTTGTCCTGCAAATATAATCATCAAAATTATTAGATGCTAACATGTTCATCCCCACTCCCATAACCCTCATCTTCACCACCTCACACCCCTACCTCCCCATGCCTACCTCCTCATCCCTACCTCCAATAGTATTGATGAATACATACACAAATATTTTTAGGATAATTTTTTTTGCTTATACGTCGAACTCAAAAAAATAAGTAAGAAAGTCACTTATTTTTGTAGAAAACATTTTCCCCGACTGAACATACGCTTTTTTTTTTTCTTTTTTTGCATTTCTTCACGGTTCTATCCAAAAAGAAAAAAAGGGGAAAAAAAATAATTAAGGTTTCCTTCACATTTTGTCTTCTTTCCTTACAGGTCATGAGTACTCTAGCCACTAGGAGTATGTTGATGCAAATGGAAAGCGTCATGCAGTACCAAGTTCAATAAACACGTTAGCCACACAATTGCAACATGTCAAGCTAACAATTAAGTCACACTGTGGTACCTCAGTTATGTACCAATAACATACATATCAGGAATACAAAATATGATCCTTGGCTGATAGAAAACAAACAAAGCAAAGCATGAAGAAATGTCCACTTAACAAACAAAAGGAGTTTGTGTAAATGATAGGAATCGAAAAACTTCAGTAAACAATATGAATCGAAAAACTTCTGTAGAGGGATATGAATCAGACTTATCAGTACGAGTCGCTCATTTACCTATAGCAACCTAAAACAATTGAGTACAAATGTTACAGATCACTTTGGATCCTGCCAGCTATCTAATATTTTGAGAATCATCCTTCGCTATGTGTATAATTCTATACAATCTGAATCTCAACACTGTTAGAATGATTATGAGAAAAAGGACCTCTGAATCAAATTTCCCATTTCTCTTGGCCTTTCCTTGACCTATTCATTCATCACAGCCCGCAGATGCTCACCTGGTGTTGTAGCACTGTGATTGTCCACTTTGCTCGGTTCCTCGCAAGTATGAATTTGTCTTATAGATTGAGAAAGCTCGGTGAGGGACTGATCAGGGTTTGCCGTTCATTCGAATTTTCTTGAATCTGCAAGCCAGGTGTAGCCCCATCGAACATGCCAGGAACAGCAGAGTACTCTTGTTGACTAAGATCTTGATCAACCAATATTCTGGTTTCAACCTGAGATGTCTCGTCTAGATCAACTCCATAAGACCTTTCAGTTTGTATAGGTGCTTCCTCCTGTACGTCACTTACCCCTTGAAGCAAATCATCTGGAGTAGCAGCAGGGTCGAGCTCCCAGCACCCCTCCGGCAAGTTCATTGTTTCTCTTTTCAGTAAAGAAGATGGCACCTGATGTGAAAACCGCAACATCTCTCTTCTTGGGATCTTTCGAATGGCATCCTTGTTCGTGTTTCGTCGGTATACTGTCTTGAATCCATCTAATTTGACCAAAGGAGCAACACAAACACCAAAATCTTCAGAATAATCACCAAGGACCTCCACCATTTCATACTGGTGCCTCACTTCATCTGGGGTTTTCCTGTTCCAATCTGGAGACCAATTTCGATATATGGCCCAAATGTCTCCACTTTTTGGGTAAATCTGCACGCACCCTCCTCTTCCAGCCTTTTCTCTACTTAGAAGATGAGAAAATATGTTGACTTGCTCAATAACTTCAGAGTTGAAGGCCCTAAATTTTCCACATGACTTGGTAAAACCAGAATCCAACCAATTGACAAGCCCAAATTCACTATCTGTTTTTGAACTTAAGTGGCTGATATGAATCTTGAAGGGCTTCACAGAGATCACTTGGCGGATCAGACAATACAAGCGAGGCATACCATCTTCCTCATCATATAAAGCCCATATCTGCTTCGGCTTGAAGCAATCCTCTGATCTATCCTTGTCAAAATCATGGAAGTCAGAGTCTGGGACAGTCAAAGTCATGGACCCAGTTTTCCTCCTATCTGATTGATGAACAGCAAGAAGCAGACCTTCTCTTTTAGGTCTTTCACTTGATTCACCAAATTGAGCATGTGCCTTTCTCTTTTTCTCGTGCTCTGCAGCAGCCAACCTGATCTCTTCCAGTTTCTTGCGGATATCTCTTCTAGCCTTGTCAATTAACAATGGTCTTGGATCAAATGCAGGAGCCGTAGGCCATCTTCTGATTGAAGCTTCATTTCTTTTCAAATTCTCATTCCCGTTTCCATCTACCATTATGAATTCTGCAGCAGCGTTCGAAGCCACTTCACCATTACTATAACCATTTGTACTCTCCATATCAGTTTTTCTCTTCTTAGGAGGCCTACCAGGCCTGCGAGGCAGTTGATCACTACCCACAGACCCATCAGCAACTGTTTTTGTTAGTTCTTGCTTCCCATTAGCTTTTCTTCCAGAGGCTTTGGTATTTTCCTGTTGCTGGATAAAACTGAAGCCGGTGGATGACCCATTTGGATCTATAACTCCGACAGAACTTCCAGGGAAGGAGGAGCTCCACTGAAAGGATAAATTGGAAGCATGTTCTGAACCATGTTTGGAATGATGTCCCGGGACCCTACTATTTGCAGAATAAGCAGGTGACGTTGGAACATAAGTAACCCCACAACCATGGCTTTTGTATCCATTTTCAGGAACATAAGGCCAAGGGCTAAATGCATAGGAACCATTTACAGGGGCCAATCCAGTTTCAACAGCTATGAAAACCCCACGACAGTTCTTACAAGAAAGTCTTTTGTTTACATATTTCCTATGATATTCATACTGAACCTGACAAGAGGTACAAACAGTCCAAAATGTATCAAGCCTGCCATGAGCAGCTGGAGTGTTGGAGTAATTAGCATAGTTACCAACACCAGAAGTATGCAGAGTAAATAAATTTCTCCTCTGATCATAAGAGCTTCTTTTAGCACGATCAGACAATACAGTCCATGCTTCAGAAATAAACCTAAATGCACCATCAGCTCCTACATTTTTGTTCTTATCAGGATGGAGTAACACCGCCATCCTCTTGTATTGTTTCTTCAGCTTAGCCCTGTTTGCAGATGGATCCATACCCAGTATTGTGTAGAAATCATATTCTCCATTAACCTTCATCTCTGCAGCACTGTGAACACCAAATGTTGCTACCATTTGCGATATGCCCTCTAACTGAGGACACAGCACCTGAGCTCTTAAAGCATAATTTTTTGCACTCACAAAATCTCTCTCTGCAAATTTCCTTTCCGCATTTGCTTTAGCTTGTAGTGCTTCCTCTACATTTTTCTCCATCTCTAAATCCAGAACTTTATCCACCAAGAAAACCGTAGAAATTCACAGAGAGTTACAGTAGGAACATTCTTATGTGCCTGCAATTATACAAGAAATGCCTTAATTAACAATTCAGTTTTCTAACATCCAAGACTAAGCAAAATTCAAATTAGACCGACTTCAAATATCAAGAATCCAGGAAACAACCTCTCTACCTTGTGAGGTAGTGGTAAGGCTTGCGTACATTCTACACTCCCCAAACCCCACTTGTGAGATTCCATTGGGTATGTTGTTGTTGTTGTTGTTGTTGTTTGTTCAAATATCAAGAATAGAATTCACAAAATCAACAAATCATATCTATCAACCATACCAAAAGACAATATCAAATTAGATTTAGATCTGTCCTAAGTTGCTCGGACTCTTTGAAAATGTTGATGGGTGCATACATCTTTGGAGAACCCCAACAAAGAGTTTGAGCAACATAGTATCTAACCATCCGACATACTTACTCCATATCAACAAAAAAGCTACTGTCACAATTTATTGATAGCTACTGCCACCACCACAACAACAACAATGTATCCCCGTATAAATCTGAACCAGTTTCATTACAATACTGAAATTAACACTACAGGTCTTCTACATTTCCTCTCGACACAAAAAACTCTCTACAAAAAAATAAATATGCAAAATGAGCTTAAAGTTATTAACTTTACAAAATCAACGACACTAACTCTTGAATATGCTCAAATTCAAGTCAACAATTTTCAGCTCTTATTCAAATTTTAACCCAAAAAAAAACTTTCCGTCAGAAAGATCCAAATCACAAAGATATCAAGCATAACTTTCAATCTATCAATAAGATCTAAGCTAAAGATCAGAAAAAATATATATACTTTTAGCTGGAATATTGTATATAAGATCTAAAAAAACCGAAGGATCAAAAGTCAAGATTCAGGTTTGAACTTACAAATACTAGAATCAAACTGAGAAATAGAGCAGACCCAGATCAGAAAAACAGTTGTTGACACTAAATTTGCTTCAGATCTTGAATCTTGACCAAGTTAAATAGATAGACACATTCTGCAAAGCAAACTCATGTGAAGTGAAGTGGGGAAAAAAAAGGAAGTTGAATAATGAAAAAATTGGGATTTTTTCAGAGGGGGTTGTGGAAGATGACGGCGGAGCAACGGCGGAAGAAGCCGTCGGAAAAGTATAGGTTACTTACTATTGCAACTAAACTTTCAAAGATACTGTATGGTGTAGTTAAAAATGAAAAAAAAATACAAATATAAGATAATGGAATGATTTCATAAAGAAAGAAAGTTAAAGTTAATATTATGAGTAGAATATTAATTTCTCACTCTCTCCTAAATATTTCAACACTTTTTGCTTTTCAATGTTCAAATTAGGTAAAAAATTTAATATACTAATGATGTTTAAAATTTAATATTTTATAAGGTAAATTTACTTTAATCTAATTCAAAGATTATTTAAATTGGTCATCAATAATCAATAAATGAAATATGTCACAGAAAAGGAATATTGTTTATGGGTGTTAATTAACCATTTTTTATTTCATTTTCAATTTTTCAATAAAGACAATAATATTCTTAAAACAAAAACATCCAAATTTAATTATTTTTGAAGAACATTTTTTGTTTGGTTAAGATAGTGGAAACCTTATTTGAAAGGTTCAAATTTGTCTGCCACTTTGGCATTAGTTATTGCTTTATTGGCATTTTTGGCAAATTTTTAATATTTAAACTATAATTATTTGGTGTTAAATATACTTGTAAGCAATTATTTGAGAATCTTTTTTTTTCTTTTGGTGGTGCAATGCCATGACTAAAATGATCATAAGGTAAAGGAAAAGAGATTTGAATTCTTGTTTATTTTTTCATTCTTATGGAAAATCAAATTTATTAGGAAATATAATATAAGTTTTCGTATTTTTTTTCATAAAAATATTTACCTAATTTGTTACTTATATTGAGTGTTTGATAACTACTGGTGATGTTCTAAAAAAACTCAACATACATCCAAACAGAAGCTCAAACTAGATGAAGCTTGGAATTGGTTCAATTGTTACATCCCTTTGAATTTGATAGCCTAAGGACTAAGGTGTTGTGCCTTGGCTATTCCTTTCTTCCTTTCTGGAATTGACTTTGTTTTCCTAAGTATGTGTTAGTACTCACTGCGTTTTCAAAAGATTTATTTAGCAGGGTTCAAGGTTCAAGTTTAGAGTTCAGGATTCAAGGTTGAGGTTCGGGTTCAAGATTTAGGGTTCAGAGTTTACGTTAGTAATCACTCCATTTTAAAAAAAAAATTATCTAATTTAACTTGACACACAGTTTAAAAAATATAGAAAACGTTTCAATCATATAGTGATAAACCAAAATTACATCAAATGTATCAAAATACTCTTTAATCTTGTGTTCTGAAACATGTCATGTGGAAGAGTGAAATTAAAGCGTTGCCAAAAAAGAAAAAGATTCATTCTTGTTGAAACAGATTTAAAAAAAATAGATCATTCTTTTGGAAACAAATGAAATTTTCATCCTTAAAATAAAACATCGATACATGTATCAATTGCCAGTAACTATTAAAAATGTGAATTTTACATCATCGATTGATAAAAAAAACGAGGAATAACCATTTACAATTTAAAAAAAAAAGTTACAATAATATGTAAACGAAATATAAGTAAACAAAAGATAGATTGAAAATAAAATTTGTTAGTATTTTTTTTGCATTGAGAGTCGATACAAGGAAAAGTAACTAGCTATTTTGGATATGAACCATATATATACATATCTCTTGTATATATATACTCAGAAAGAAAATATTATTATCATCATTCATCAAGGACAGATTTACTATTAGACCATTTCTAAATCACCTTTATTTTCCAAAAAAAAAAAAGACAGAAAATCACCTTCGTTTTCCTCTCTATTCTCTATTCACTTTTTCGATACTTTTTCATTATTATATTTCCTTTCTACTTTTTATTGTTAGACAATATTTGTAATTAACATATTATAAATCATATAATGCCATTTATTAAATTTAATGTTTATAATTCAGTTTAATGTAATACACCATTTTAAAAAATACGACATTATTTAATATATACTACTATCATTTCGGATTAATAATATTTTTTATTTTAAAAATTTTTGTCACTTTAATTCTCGTCAAATATTTTAAATATATTATTTTTAATTTTCGTTAAATATTTCAAATATATTATCAATGTGATTGGATTATGCCAAACATGATATAAAATTGTGAA
>JAABOM020000092.1:18167345-18198127 GCA_011800125.2 Solanum clarkiae | reverse complement strand
GAGGAGATTATGGCCTTAAAATGAAGTGAGAGAATTGAGGTTCTTGTAGGACTTAGGAAGCAAGTAGGTGAGTCAGCCACTTGCTTAGCTTAAAATTGCTAGCTAAACGGAGACGAGGCTCGACGTCGAAATCGTCCAAGTTCGATTATGAATAAAGTCCGTGTTAAGGGTGTAACTTTAGCCCAAGTTTTAGTATCATAAATGGGATATATGATTATCCCAAGAAGTATAGTAAAAATGGCCCAAAGATATCACAATACACTTAGCAAATTAGGCCCAAAATTAAGTAAGTGAAAGTTAGAAAGTAGGCAGCCCAAAGTCCATAAAGTTGGTGCTCCAAAAAGGCCCAAGTTTGAGGGCCAAGCTGGTGTATAAGCAACTTGATATTGTGTGGTATAAGGTGGTCAAGAATTCAAGGGAAGGTCGGCCAAAAACCCCTTTATAAAGGGCTCCAAAGCAGCTCCACAAGTAAGATTCACTTGAGTTCAAAAAAGAAAAAACTGTTTTGTTCTCTAAAGTTCCTCTCAACTTTTCTCAACTTTGTGAAGCATCCAAACGACTCCTTTAGGTTTCTTAAGGAGCCTATAAACCTTGAAGACAAAGGTAAGTAATATAGTTGTGTATTTAGTATAGTTTCATCATGAAAAATAAAGTATAGACACTAGTTATGCTTGCTGAAATTGTTGGACAGATTCTGTGCAGAAAGTTGCTGCACCTTTCCCTTTTGTTTTGGTGATTTATCTATGGTTTTTAAGTTATATTATGAAGAGAACTTGGTTTTATTAATATGGGTTGAGTTAAAAACATCACCCTAAGATTGCTGCCCTGGTTTTGGTTTCATTTAACAAGTGCATTTTATCGAGTTATCTTAAGCGTCATGTTGAATGGAACTTGCGGGCTGTTGTGTCTAAGGCTATTACCTAACATCCTTCCCGACTTCTTAAGTGCTTTTATAGAACTAATTGAGGTCTGCTTATATGTGTAAATGTTGCTGTAACAGTTTGGTTAAAGTTGGAATAGGTTTGGAGTTGTCGACGTCGAAATGTAGCGAAGGAAGGTAACATTATGCTGTCCATTTTTAGATTGTGTGGAATTATGATGTGTTGTGCTTTGTGGACTGTTCAAAGACTGTTATGACATTAGAATAGGCTGTACATCATGTGAACATGCTAGTGTGTGTTGGAAAATACGATTAAAGGCGTAGAGGTTGGAAGAATACGTTCGGGTTTATAAACACCCGCTTGCTGCCCATGTATTGTTTTCTTATGTGATTGGGATGTCAAGGTATATATATTGGCCATTAATGCTAGTTTATTCATCACTATGTTGTATCTTGAGGTATATAAGGTTACTTGATTTCGTATCACTTGGCATGAAACATAGACCTCTCCTTAACACATAAAGGCACTTGCAAAATTCGACACAACAACTAACTACGTCTACCTCTTGTACATGTTTATATGCTCCCCCACATAGTCATCTTCATATCTCAATACATACATGAATACCATAATACATGAGTTCTTGTTGCCAAATAGAGTTCACAAGTTGTTCCATTTCATATTCATTTCATTGTTTATCCAATGTACTCTTTTATTTGTCATATTGTCTTGTATGATTATCTACATGTCACATGCTACATATATAGTCATATAACTCCAATATTATGGCCACCAAAAGAATCATCTCAAAGGTAATTGAAAGATAAAGTATACTGTTTACGGGTGGTAGCCCAAGGGAGTTCGTGAAGAACGTAGCATAGGGACGATCCCGATACAGTTTCACCACTAATCAGTTGGTCATTTGTTTACAGTTGTGCCTAGATTTTACAGTAGAGATTCTACAGTAAAGGTAAAGTGATATAAAGGACATAAAGTACATGATTCCATAGTATAACTAAGGGTAGTCCTTGATCTTCCATAGATGCATGGCTTCATTTGAGTTGCTACTCTATATATAGTATATCCTGCCTTACATACTCAGTACATTATCCTGTACTAACGTCCCTTACGGGGGACCTGCATTTCATGCTGCAGGTACAGGTGCTAGTAGATCTCCCCAGTAGGAGTACAGGATATTCAGTTGCTGTCATCAAGCTCCAGGTTGCTTCGGGGCTTTATACATGTCTAGAGCTTACATGTTTTTATTGCATAGTTTGTTGCGGCGGGGCCTGTCTCGACCCTTATCAGATGTTTTTTTTCTAACTAGAGGCTTTGTAGACTATGTAAAGAACAGTGAAGTCATGTCTCGCACTTTAGACAGCGTGGCCCTAACGACCTAGTCATATGCATTTCCTTTTGGCTTGTTATCACTATTTATCTTCTTAAAGGCATGTCAATTGTAGAAACCCCTTATAATATGTATAGAATGCATATAGTTACAGGTTGGTTCTCCCGAGCCTTATCGGCAATGGGTGTCGGTCTGCCCTACGGTACTTTGGGGCGTGACAAAGATTGCACCTTACAAAGCTTTGTATGGAAGGAAATGTAGGTCGCCAATTTGATGGTTTGAAGTGGGTGAAACCACCTTTCTTAGGCCAGATCTAGTACAACAAGCCATGGAAAAAGTTAAGGTAATACAACAATGACTAGAAACAGCGCAAAGTCATCATAAATCATATGCGGATGCTATAGGGAGAGGACTGGAATTCTCAGTAGAGGATTGGGTATTTTTAAAGGTGTCTCCAATGAAAGGGGTTATGAGGTTTGGTAAGAAAGGAAAACTGAGCCCACGTCACATAGGGCCATATAATATTATTAAGAAGTTCGGCCAGGTTCGATATGAACTAGAGCTACCCCAAGAGCTTTCAATGGTTCATCCAGCTTTTCATGTCTCAATGCTTCGAAATGCAGAGGTGACCCATCTTGTATCACACCTATTGAGGATGTGCAGGTTATAGGAGATCTCATATATGAAGAGGTACCTATTGCTATTGTAGATCGTCAAATTGAGAAGCTAAGGAATAAAGAAATAGT
Organism: Solanum clarkiae; assembly: GCA_011800125.2. Classification (NCBI taxonomy): domain Eukaryota; kingdom Viridiplantae; phylum Streptophyta; class Magnoliopsida; order Solanales; family Solanaceae; genus Solanum; species Solanum clarkiae. The sequence goes on along the minus strand of JAABOM020000092.1, from coordinate 18,195,152 downwards.
TTTCCTTATCTAGAGGTTATGTAGACTGTGTAAATTAAAGTGTGGTCATGTCTCATACTTTAAATATCGTGGCCCCAACGGCCTAGCCATATGCATTTCCTTTTGGCTTGTTATCACTGTTTATTTTCTTTAAGGCATGTCAAATGTAGAAATCCCTTATAATATGTATAAAAAGCGCATGGATACAGGTTGGTTCTCCCGAGCATCATTGGCAACGGGTGCCAGTCCGCCCTAATGGGACTTTGGGCGTGACAACATCCATAGACATATTATGTGTTGCAATCACACTCTTTTAGACGAATGCCACATTGTATAGGTGGCTATGAGGATCCTTCAGTGGTAAGCCCATAAATAGCCCACGGTTCTGCAGCATGTGAAGTAACCCACTAGAAACTATAAACTTTGTGCCTACCGATAATGGTGGCAACACAGTTGCTCCAGTCACTTCCATAGCCATAACATTTATCTGTATTATTTCCAATAGCAAGTATTAACATTAAAATCCTAAGGCTATGGAGAATTATCCTCCAGAAGCTATGTGTTCTCATTCTCAGCATTATCATTGTTGTTCCAATTTAGAGCTGCATTAACTGCATTGTTGGCATTAACTTAGGCTATTCTTGTTAATGTTCTATGGATCTCGGGATCAAATGCAGTGAAGGGATTTCCTTGACTCCGAGTATTGGGTATATAATACACTTAAACTGAAAAGAAATAAAATCAAAAGTAAAATAAGGGAACAAAGGATTAACACTCGAAATACTAATGAATTCAGTAAGTCTTTCCATATTCCCCAGCAATGGCCCCAAAATCATATTGTCACCCAAGTTACACATCCTTTTGAGAGGATAAAGCAATCATTATCAAGATATAGAACCTAATCAAGGTTAAGGTCGAACCCACAAGAAATACGTAGACTCAAGAGAATTCACCAATTTACAATCTTAATGATTAACCAACTTACTTCCACAAAAGAGGGGTTTGCGATAATCAATGAAAAAAATAACTAAACAAAACTATCACAAGAGAGAAATAAATGTGAAGAAAAACTAGGGTATTGTGTTCCCCATGATTACCCAAATCTGTATTGCCGGATAAAATATTTTTTTTCTATCATATAGCATTTAAGATGGTAAGTTGTGTTCATCAAGCTCTTTGGTCAAAGGTGAGAGGTGAATTTCACTATATGACTTGGCCTACCTCAATAGTGTACATTCCTAACCCTTATGTATTAGTCTTAGTTTAACCTCCCCTATGCCCATTTTGGTTGATTAGACGAGAGTACATTAATTAAATCCTCTTAATTAATCTCTTTTCCTATTCATTACTACCTTGATCCAGTTAGTAACACTAGGCGGGTTCTAATGTTGGCCACCATCAGAAAATATGCAAAATAAAGAGAGTTAATTAATATATGCATATACACCTTCGAAGAATTATAAATTATCAGATTTAACGTTTGTTTGTTCATCATGGTTCCCACAACTCTTGTTGTAGGTTTATCCACTTATGCTATGTGTAGATGCAAGAATTATGGATTGAGAAAGCATAATTGAACTACCCTTTAGAATTAAGAACAAGCAAACCCAACTTCAATAAGAATCACAAGCTTCAAGGTGAAATTCAAACATAAGTGTTCTCAAATACTCTCCAATATGATCTTATAATTTTCTCTCTCAAAATATTGAGTTTTCTGAGTACTTGGTGAAAACTTATGAAAAATAACCTAAAAACCCTATTTATAATAATTAAAATTTAAGTCCTAAATAAAATAGGAGAACTAATCGACACATCATATGAAAGCTATTTACAGGATGTATTGAATTCCACGGCCCGTAATCGGGGTCTCGTACTAAGCTTCTAGAGATTTGGACTTCAACTCTATGACACTCCTGGGGTTTCATCTAATGAATTTCTTGAAAGTCCAAGTCTCTGATCCTCAGGGCATGAACCATCTTCTGTGACTCATAACACATTCTATATCTTATCTGCATTTTTGTAGAATAAACTTTAGAAAATAGCCCCTCACTGGAATTATTCACGAAACTTCCCTACGACTCGTAGAATGACCTACGACCCATAAAGGTTCTCGTATGCCAACAAAAATCAACAACTTCTGCAACTTTCCCAAAAACCATGGCCAACCTGTAATCCTATAAATATAAAAACAAAAATACATAAAACAAAGTAACATCACATTGAGAACACACAAAATTCCAAGTTTTAAGCATCAAAAAGTGTTGTATTTTGGAAGCACATGAAAGGGTCTTCTTATCCAATCAATTTATTCTTGATTCTTCTAAATTATGCAAGGTATGTGGGATTGATTCATGGTTCTTCTTAACCATGAAGACCACAAATATTTCTTAATTCGTTAATTATGTTCCAGCTTAGTTTGAATGTGGATCTTTTATATTAATGTTCATTTGATTCAATTGAGATATGGGATGTATTTAACTGATGTTTTTAAAGTGATTTAAGCTTTAATATGTTGAATTGCATTGATATTATTGACGTTTGAATATGCATGTCCCTTTAAATATTTATTTAGGAATGGGTAATCTCAAGTATACTTTAAATGTGAATTTCTTCATGGATATACTTTGCATTTCCTCTTATATTGTTGAATATGAATCTCTATTGCTCATGTTATTCTATCATAATTCATGCATATGCATACATGAATATTAATTTCATGAAAGTTTATGATGGGGGCTAAGTCCAAATTATGATGATGATTGTGTTTTCAAGGAAAGTACGATTATGACATGACATGTGATTACATAATGTCTATGATATGGCTCTTTGAGCAAACTGTGAGATTTTACACCAATGTGGTATTTGTGAATTAGTTTTTCCTATGCATGAAAGTATGATGTAAAGTATGATTTGGCTCTTTAGCCCAAGTATGCGTGATTATGAATTATTTTTCATATTTGAGCCTATGTATGCATTAAAATAATTTGAAATGACTTATGCCTCTTTTGAAAGCATGTATATGTATATGTACTATTGTGGGATGATGACTTAGCACCGACCGAACTTATGGGAGGGGGGCTATCTCCAACGGTCCAGTACCCAAGTCCCATAACTATGTACCAAACATAGGTTTATGTTTATGGTAATCATTACCAAAATGGGAGACCCGTAAGGTAAGTTTACGATTATGTTATGATGAATGATAAATCCTTACCAAAATGGGAGTGCCCAAAAGGTAAGGTTATTTGTACGAAATAGGAGGCCCGTAAGGAGAAGCATGCACTATCTTTGGAAAGTAGATAACTTCTTCTTCATTATGTGGAAGACACCAGAACTCCATGCAAATGCTCGCATTGTCTAGATGTCGGTTGAGGTCTCATCACTGTATGTTGAAGTATTATGAAATTGCATGCATCATGAATTTCATATCATATTAACATATTACTCTTCCTTCATATATACTTCTTTCTATATATGTACCCTTGTCATCATTAAATGCAGCTTTAGTGAGTTCATATGCATTCATGCCCGGATACTTAGTACATTTATATGTACTAATATATACTCTTTGCCTACATGCTCTAACCATGTAGGGACTGGACATTGTATTCATCCACCTTTTGATGGTTTGCTTGTATTGTGATAGTTTCTTGTTGTAAGTCCTATGATCCAAGGTCAAACCACCTGCTCTTTGCCTGTTATGCTGCTTTTTCTTATGTTTTTACTTGAGAGTGAGTCTGGGACATGTCTTGGCCTCCCTTCTATTCAATGAGCTAGAGGCATTGTTGGACAACATGTAAACTCTATGTAGATATTTGTGTTATGTTTTACTATTTTCTTATGAAGACTATGATTATAGCTAGCTATTGATGTTGATGAAATGATGATATGGGAAATGTGGAAAGTCCTAAGTCCTTTTCTATTCCCATAGTGTGTCACACTTATTCTGCCCTTAGTCCTTATGTCTTATGTGTTATATGAAAACATGCAAATCCCAATCCCTATGATATTCCCATAGCATGTGTCATACTCTCTCATCCTTTAGAACTACGTGTTTATTGCTTTATTATACACTTCTGAACCGATAATGTGTATGTGGATGCTATGAGGCTTATTTGGGGACTCAAGGGTACCCATTTACCATGACACTCCTAAGCCCTAGGCTAGGTTGTGACAATATATTTGCTTTGGGAGTAAAATGGTGAAATTAATGAACTTCCCCAACGCTAGATATTGTAACAATTTGCAATCGCGCTTAGCACTCCACAATTGCACAGGTTTGTTTTCCTATGCTCCGCATTCACACCTGTTTGCGCTTCTCCACAGCTTCGCATTCATGGGAGCTTCAATGCATTTCCAGCTCCTTTTTTCTCCAATTCAGCCCTAACTTCACTTCTTCCCAGCGGGGCCAAATCTTATCCATATGTACCTGTAATATATACCATTCAAGGAATAATTAGCTTTAAAGTGCAAGATTAATAACACAAAATCACAAAAAATGAGTGTAACTAATACACTCATCACTATGGTTCAAGCTAATTAAAGGTGAAGGAACGTAATTATTCCAATCGTGATTTGTAGTTGTTTGTTATTATATTCGCATTGAAGTAATGGAGGCATTATCTATATGGGGTTAAATATGAAGTGCATACAAATTATTGGAGTTTACATCATGTATTCACCCAGAAGGCCTTTAATTTAAGCAAAGGAAGTGGGAAGGAATTGAAATGTACCTTGTGGTTTGTCTTCCAATGATATTGCATAAGTTTGATTTGATATGGGTGATTATTGATAGGTTCAATAAGTTTGACATTTTATTTCAGTTAAGGTGACATGACGAAGATAAGTTAGCCAAACTCTATATCTGCGAGATTGTTCAATTGCATTTAATTTCAATTTCTATCATATTAGATAGAGGTACATAGTTTACTTATAAATCTTAAAGGACCTAACATGCTTAGGCACTTGATTAAATCTTAGTACCGCATTTCATCCCCAAACAGATGGGTAGTCAAGAGCTAGAAGATATTATTTGTGCATGTATGATAGATTTTTATGGTCACTTAGATTAGTTCTTACCTTTGGTAAGTTTTTTATATAACAATAACTCTCACTTGAGTATTGACATGGCCCCATTTGAGGTCTCTTATGGGAGGAGATCTATGTCTTTTATTGGTTTGTTTGTGCATTTTAGATAGACCTTGGGGTATTGATCTTTTTGATTGAGTCATTAGAAAAGGTGAAATTCATTCAACAGGAGCTTTTGGCAACATAGAGCTGGCAAAAGAAGTATGTAGAATAAATGGTCAGTGAAATAGAATTTATGAAGGGAGAGAAAGTATTGCTAAAGGTTTCTACCATGAAGAGTTCAGTGAGATTTAGTAAGCAAAGTAAGTTCATGTTAAGGTATATTGAACCATTTGAAGTTCTTAGTCATGTGGGACAGGTATCCTATGAATTGGCTTTGCCCCCAGATTTGTGTAAAGTGCACCCGATGTTTCATGTGTCTACGCTAAAAAAATTATGGTGATGGAAATTACATTATTAATTGAGATTTAGTCCTACTCAATAAGAATCTGCCCTATGAGGAGGAGCCAATAGTTATTGTGGAGAAATGTTAAGTGTCACTTTGCATTGGGTCCGCATCACAGACCAGACGTGAACAAGTACAAAAATTTCCTTAGTTTTTCTACACATCTAAAGGGATTAGGGTCATAGCCCCATGCCCACTAAAATGTGAAATCATCCATATTTAGTTATTTTTCAACTCTATATCACTAAAAAACCTCACCAAAACCTCTCCAAGACTTGACCAAATACTTTATACCAAATTCAAGGATTTCAAGATTAGCTTTGGAACTCAAGGATTCACTTTCAAGGATTCACTTCTTGATGGTTTTTTATCGTGCTTTAGATGTAAGTGTAAGGACCTTTCCCTAACGAATGCTCTTTGCTCTTCTAGATTATGCTGATTCCAAGAGGGAGACTAAGGAGAGAATGTACACCCGAGGAGCAACTGGCCCCTCCCACTCCTCAAGCTCCTCTAGGAGGAGGGGTAGCCCAAGATGAGTTCAAGATACTATTACAATGTTGGATAATGCTATGACCAACCAAATTAACCAAGGGGCCTAATCCACGCATGCTCCCTCTCCGGCTTCTAGGGTGAGGGATTTCACAAGAATTAACCCATCGGGGTTCCATGGATCCAAGATAGATGAAGACCCCCAAGAGTTCATAGATAAGGTGTACAAGGTGTTATCCATAATGGGGGTTAATTCAGACAAAAATGTAGAGTTGGCGGCCTACTAACTCAAAAGGGTGGCTCAAATTTGGTTTACTCAATGGAAGTTGGAGAAGGGGAATGCTATCCCTTGGAAATAGTTCAAAGCTGCATTCCTTAATTGGTTCTTTCTTATAGATCTAAGGGAGGCTAATATGATAGAGTTTATGAACCTTAAGAAAGGTTCCATGAGTGTGAGGGAGTACACCCCCAAGTTAAACAACTATCCAACTATGCTCCACAATTGGTTGTTGAACCTAGATCATGGATGCACAAATTTGTGTCGGGGGTGTCCGACTTGGTCAATGAGGAATGTCGTACAGCCATGTGAGTAGGTGATATGGATTTGTCCTATCTTGCGAAATTTACTGAGCAACTAGAGGGGGAAAAGCTTAGAAAAAGAAGAAGTGGTGAGTCTAAGAGGGCTTATTTTGAAGGTAGTTTAAAAGGTTCCAAGGGTGCCAGATTTCCTCAAGGCACAAGTTCCAAGCTAAGGGTCATCCGATGCACCTTTATTTGCTAATGGTAATCCAAGATTTCAAGGTGGTGGTAGAGGAATGTCTAATCCTAAGTGCCAAATATGTGGGTAGAAACCATAGTGGCCCGTGTTTGAGAAACTCTAATGGTTGCTATGGTTGTGGTGAAGTGGGTCATAAGGTTATTGATTGTTCTCATGCTCAAAACAAAGGTAGAGATGGTCGTCCACAAGGCCTAGGTGCTAATGCAGATCAAAGGGCAAAGGGAGACCACCAAGGGGGTGATCCAAGGTTAAATAGATTTTATGCTCTTCAAGGGAGGCTAGCGGTAGATGAGGTGCCCGATGTCATCACCGATATGTTAAAAGATTTTGATTTTGATGCATATAGATTGATACACCCAAGTGCCAGTTTTTTTATTACTCCTTGCAAAAAAGCTTCATCTTAGTCCCAACTGAGCCTTATGAAGTGTCTACCCCCGCTAGTGAGTCCATTGTTGCTAAAAGAGTCTATAGAAATTTTGTCGTGCTCATTTTGTATAAAGTCTTGCCTTGTGATTTTGTTGAATTAGATATATTGGATTTTGATGTCATTGTAGGGATGTATTGATTACATACATATTATGCTTCTATTGATTGTAGAAACTGTAGGGTTAAATTCCATTTCTCGAATGAGTCCGTCGTTGAGTGGGAAAGCTATGATGTGGTGGTCAAGGGTGGATTCATTTTATGTTATTACTTGAATCCAATTGGTATCTAGGTGATACAAATTAGTAGATAATTTTCATCGATCCACTTTGCAGATTGTTAGAACTAGAGCAATAGAAGTGCCTAAGACAATTGTTGGGGTTGTAGCCCGAGAAGGAGTAGTAACAAGGCCGTGGCGGAGGTCATGAGAGAAGGCACACTAGGGGTAGAGGCCAAATAGTTGGGCCAACTTGGGAAAATCAGTGATCCCTCCTCTAATTGACAAGTTAGCTAGTGAGGATGTTGTGATAATGGATAAACATACTTACGATTTGGAAAATCAACACCAGCCTACCAAAGAGATGATGCACCAGGTTCTCACCTATCTCAGTGAGTTATTTGATTAGGGCTAAGCACCCCCAACTTCTCAGATTAACAGATTACAACATATAACTATTGTGGTACCACGTATGGATGTATCCTTGGAAACATACATGTTTTCCCGATTGACTACAAGGCCCATAATGATTTGTGACTAGGCATGATCTCTTTGTTAATTCTTGAAGTTGAAACCTCTGATCTTCAAAGGCACTAAATCTGAAGATGGTTATGATTTCCTTGTTGGTTGCTATAAGCTTCTTCATAAGATGTTTGACTTTGTTATAATCCTGGGGATGACTTAGCTTTCTCCAAATGATGCTATCTTGGATTGCAATGCTAAAACAATAAATTTGGCCAATCCTGGAATGGATTAGTTGGCATGGGAGGGTGATTATTTTCCTTCTCTAGTTCAAATTATCTCTTTCTTTATGCTACTAAGTTGGTGAGGAAAGGTTATTCACCTTTATTAGTAGCATATCTCATGGGTGACAGTTCTGAAGTTCCCTCAATTAAATCTATTCTATAGCAAGCGAATTTATTGATAGCTTTCCTACAGACTACCTAACATGCCACTAGATTAGGATATTGATTTTTGTATTTATTTAGAGCCAGGTACTCATCCTATTTCTATCGCCTTACTAAATGGACCCAGTTGAATTGAGGAAGTTGAAAGCCCAACTTTAAGAATTATTGGGTAAAGGTTTATAAGACAAAGTTCCTCTCCTTGAGGTGCTCTAGTTCATTTTGTAAGGAAGAAAGATGGTAGTCTTCATATGTACATTGACTATAGATAGTTGAATAAGGTAACCATTAAGAACAAGTACCCCCTTCCTCGTATCGATGACCTATTTGTTCAGTGGTAGGGTGCTTGTGTCTTGTCTAAAATTTATTTGAGGTCAGATTATCACCAGCTGAAAATACGACTGGTGAACATGCCTAAGACTACTTTTTGAACAAGTTATTGTCACTCTGAACTTTTTCTTATGTCCTTTGGACTTACAAATAATCCCCTTGTTTTCATGAGCCTGATCAATGGAATCATTAAGCCATACCTGGATCTCTTTGTTATTAGCTTTATTGATGATATCTTTATCTAATCAAAGAACAAAATAGAACATGAAGAGTATCAGATAATTATTCTAGGATTGTTAAGGGAGAAGGATTTTATGCCAAATTCTCTATGTGTGTGTTATGGCTTGATTTAGTTTCCTTCTTGGGGCATGTAGCTTTGAAACGATGTCAAAAAGTCCCAAAATGTGCCTCGAAAGTTCCCAGAATCGTAATTTTCATATATCTCAAAATCCATGTGTTATTTTGAATATCTGACTTCATGTTCTTGTTCATGGGGCAAAATTGAGTGGAGAATCGGTCTAACCCTGATTTTAGAGCAATTGTAGCAAAATACAAAATTTCAAAGGTTGCAAATTCTAGTATTCAGGGGCGCCCTAGGGGTGACGCACTAGGGGCATGGAGAGGTGTCAAAATTGTCAAGTTTTTTTTGTATTCCAGTCCAAGGCTTTTGGGTCTTGGGCCTAGGCCTTCCAATATGTCAAAATACCTATACATAGTCATATTTCACCTTTATATCATACAAAACATTCCCCAATACTCTCTCAAACCCTTAGACAATATTTTAGTTTAAAGTTCAAGTGTCCAAATCTCTTTCGGATCTGGAGGAATTCATCCAAGCTTCAAGTTTCCATTCAAATATTCTTCATGGAATTCTCCAAAATCAAGGTACGTGGATTTTAACCATTGGTTCCTTTCATCCATGGTGTACAAGCTTCCGTTTATGTAAAATTGCATAATTTAAAGTTGAAATACACATGAATCTTACTTATTATGAATTTCACTGCTCAATATGTTGGGGTTTCATGAAATTGTGATTGTTTTAACATATTTTGAGCTATGAATCTAAGATCGATATGAGATTTGATGAAAGGTTTTGATGTATATTGTTTGAGGATGTTACCAAGTCTCTATTGATGGTTTTACGTTGAATTTTCTAGAATGATTCCACTCTTTAATTGAATGATTTTATACTAGCGCTACCCCCCCGCCAAGTGTTTGATAAAATGTCTGGTTATGATTTCTTGAGAAATTGAAGGCCCAATGCATGACTTATGAGTTGAATGACTATATGATGATAAAAGTAATGTATGTATATGATATCTCTTTAGTGTGGGAAATTGACCAATCCTCACTCTAGAGGTTGTAGGCCCGAGTAACCATTTTGATGTCAAGGGGTTTGTACCTTGATAACCACGTCGAGGGGTTTGTACCTCATCAACAATGTTCAGAGGTTTGTACATCATCAACCATGTTAAGGGGTTTGTACCTCATCAACCACATTGAGGGGTTTGTACCTCATTCGCCTCTCCAAGGGGGTGGAAGGCCTTGGATATTCACTAATAGTGGTCTCTCCTTACACATGTATTACGTTCTATATAAGCATGATTTACTACAAGCTTCATCCATGCATGCCATATTGTTATGTGCTAATCATTGCCAATGCTTATGCATTTTGATTATTGTTGCTTATCTCTTGTTGCATTGCATCCTAGATACTTCGTACATTAAAATGTACTTACTACATTCAAACGTACTAATGCATACTCTATGCCTACAAAATCTCACCGTGTAGGAATCGAAACCCTATTTGAGAATCTTCCTCCACGTGGCTAATACTATTGCTCCTAAGCTAGTTGATGAGTCCTTCATTCCGGAGACAATGTCTATAATCTCATGCTATGTACTAAGGTTATCTTTCTTTTATATATGTATTAACTATGAGGGTGAGCTCAGTTGCTTGTCCTGGCCCCCACTCTTATCTATGTAGTAGAGGTGTTGTTGGATATGTTATGTATTGAGCATTGACTCTATTGTTTTTGTGCTTATGATATGAAAGAGTCCCTTTAGCCCATTTCCCTTTGTTTCTACTCCTATTTTATTTTTTAATTGCTTCCACGACCAAGCATATGTAATGATATATTAAGGGACTTGTTTAGGATTCCTTCAGGTTCCCTATTTGCTATGTCACATCTAAGCTCTAGGCTTGAGTCATGATAAACCTTGTATCAGAGCACCAGGCTGTTAGTTCCTTAGTGTCCAACACTATTCATTATTGTGAAGCATGCCACAACTATGAATAGGATGCTGTGAGGCATTTTAGGAAATGTTTCACTCTTCATGATCTATGTCATGCAATAGAGTTCGGTCCACTAGGGCTTATTGCTAATCCCTAACCATTACATTTCAGGGTAAGTCTCAAGCTACTCAGATGGTGATATTCAAATATGGAGGTTCGCAATGTTGTATGTGTATTCACCTAAGCGGTGACTAAATTAACGATTAAATTAAATCAACGATCAAGTGCTCCCAAGTCTTCGAATAGTAAGAGGAGGGATAGTGAGGTCAAGAGGGCCCATGTTAGGGGTAAGTTCAAAAGTCCCCAATAGAAGTGGTGGTGGTGTTGTGCCTTATGGTAGGTGCCTAATATGTGGTAGAGGCCATGATGATCCATTCTTGAGAGGCACTAATACTTGTTATGGTCATAAAGAGATAGGTCATAGGGTAAAGGATTGCCCTCATAAATAGAATAAGAGTAAAGAAGGTAATGAGGGGATGGCAAAGCCTAGATGTCGAAAGTGTGGGAAAGGCTATAGTGGCCTAGGCTTGAAGAAGTCTAGCGATTTCTTTGGTTGTGGGGTATTTGAACACAAGGTTAGTAGTTTTCCTCATGCTCAACCCAAGGGTGGAAATGATGGTCTTCAAGGACAAGGTGCCCATGCGGGCTAAGGAGGGGAGGAGATGCCCGATGTTGCTACCGGAATGTCAAAATTTCCTTGACTTGCTTATTTTCATTGTTCTTTGTTGCTAGTGTGCTTATGTGTGCCCCAGGTGTTAGGTGAACCTTATGAAGTGTATACCCCATTGGTGAATCTGTTGTTGTTGGAAAATTCTTTAGGGGTTGTCTTATGACCTTATTGCTTTAGATCTTGCCTTCTGATTATGGTTGAATTAGAAGTGGTGGGTTTTATATCTGCATGGATAGTAGAACCCGTAGAGTTAGATTCCAAGTCGCTACTAAGCCCGTCATCGAGTGGCAGATTTCCTAGTAATAGCAAAAGCGATAGATCCTTTTCTTGTACTATGGTACACTTGATCTCTAAGGGTTGCATTATTCATGTTGTGAGAGTTAGGGGTGTTGAACCTAAGCTATTTCTGTTAAGCTCATTTGGTGGTAAGTGGTGTCCTTATCGACATTCTTGAATTTGGAATAGTGTCTTTAGTTTTGCTAGTACACTGGTTATGTCTATAGGTCTCATGAAAAGTGTCTTTAAACCTTTCCTTGTTGTGCTTGTGATGGTCCTTGGGGGTGATATGTTTATTTGTCTCCAGGAGTAAGGAGAAGCATATGAGTCATTTGGGGGTAGTACTACAAAGTCTAAGGAAGATGGTTGGGTTTTAAATAGGAGAAATAGGAGTTTTGGGTTGTAATAGGTTGCCTTCCTAGGTTGTGTGGTGCCTGATGATGGCATTAAGATTGACCCTTATAAAGCGAAGGTGATTAGAGGTTATCCTAGATCGTTGACCCCGTCGGATATTAAGGGTGTCTTGGACTTAGCAGGTATTACCGGAGGTTTGTGGATAGGTTTTATTCTATTTGCTTCTCCTATGACTTAGTTCACCCCAAGGCACCCCAAGGAAGGCTAATTTGAGTGGACCGAAGAGTGTGAGTAGAGTTTCTAAAACCTTGAAGGTTAAGCTTGTGTCTGGTCTTATCTTAAGCTTGGGTTGGAAGGGTTTTTATTTATTATTATCCTCAAGAATTAGTTTGGGTGGTATTTTGATGCTAAATGGTATGGTGATAGCCTATGCTTCTAGACAACATAAAGTGCTCGAAAAGGATTACCCTACCCATGATCTTGAATTGGCCTCCGTGCCATTTGCATCGAAAATTTGGCATCATAGTTGGTATGGGGTTCCTATGGATGTGTTTACCGATCATAAGAGTCAACAATATGTATTTATTCGAAACATCTTAATTTGAGGCAATGACGATCGTTAGAATTTCTTAAGGATTATGGTATAATTGTGCATTATCATCCCGGTAAGGCTAATATGGTGGCCTATGCTTTGAGTAGGGTGTCTATGGGTAGCCTAGATCATGTTGATGGTGCTGGTAAAGAGGTGGCTAGGGAGGTCCATCGGTTGGCTAGATTGGGGGTTAGATTTGAAGAGGCTGATAATGGTGGTATTGTGGTTGTTGATGGTTCAAAGTCTTTCTTGGTTGATGAGGCAAAAGAAAAGCAAAATCTTGACCCCTCCTTGTTAGAATTGAAGCCATTGGTGAGGGATTGCAAAGTGAAGGTTTCCTCTCAAGGGGGAGATGGTGCCCTTAGGTACCAAGGTAGGTTGTGTTTACCTTGTGTTGATGGCTTGGGGAAGAAAGTCCTTCATGAGGCCCATAATTCTTCTTATTCTATTCACCTCAGTTTTACCAAAATATATAGAGATTTGAGGGATGTGTATTAGTGGGGAGGCATGAAGAGGAACATTGCCAAATTTGTATCCGGTTGTCATAGTTGCCAACAGGTCAAAGCCAAGGACCAATGATCGGGGGGCCTAGTACAAGACATAGAGATTCCTACTTGGAAGTGGGAGGAGGTTCTTATGGATTTTGCGGTTGAGTTACCCAAGACTAGAAAGGGTTTTGATACCATTTGGGTTATGGTTGATAGTATGATGAAATCGACTCATTTTCTACTGGTTAAGACTACATATCGGGATGAAGAATATGCTAGGTTGTACATCTATGAGTTGGTAAGGTCTCATGGGGTTTCCTGGTCTATCATATCGGATTGTTGTACTCAATTTAATTTACATTTTTGGAATTCATTTCAAAGGGGTCTTGGTACAAAGTTTAGGCTTAGTACGACCTTTCACCCTCAAACAGATGGCCAAGCCGAAAGAACTATCCAAACTCTTGAGGATATACTTAGGGCTTGTGTATTGGTGTTGAGGAGTAGCTGGGATGATCATCTTCCATTGATTGAGTTTGCATGTGATAATAGCTATCATTCTAGTACTAGTATGGCCTCTTTTGAGGCCCTCTATGGTAGGCATTGTAGATCACCGATTGGGTGGTTTGAGGTATGAGAGGTAGTTTTGATGTGTACGGATCTTGTTATGGAGGCTCTTGAGAAAGTAAGGATGATTAGAGGAAGTTTGAGAACAGCCCAAAGTCATCAAAGGTCATATGTCGACCTGAGGAGAAGGGATCGTGAATTTAAAGTTGGTGATTGTGTCTATTTGGAGGATTCACCCATGAAGAGTGTGATCCTGTTTGGAAAGATAGGGAATTGAGTTTATGGTATGTAGGTTCTTATGGAGTTTTGAGGAGGATTGGTTAGGTTGCATATGAATTGGAGTTGCCTATGAATAGGGATATGGTTCGTCCGGTTCTTCATGCATCTAGGTTGAGGATATGTGTTGTTGACTCAAGTGCTATAGAACTCTTTGGGGTTGTGGGTGTTGTGTAGGATATTTGGCTTAAGAGAAAGTCCCGGTGGAGATATTGTATGGAAGGATGGAAAAGTTTATTAATAAGAATGTAGTGCTCACCAAGGTCCTTTGGAAGAATCTCAAGTCGAAAGTGTCTCTCGGGGAGCCGGAGCGGGCATAGAAAAGCAATATCTATACCTCTTTCATTCTATTCAAGATTATGACAACAAATCAAGACCTTTTATTGATTCCAAGTCTTAAGATTCAACCCTTATGTCTTTTTCATGCATTCATGTTAAAATTGACAAGTGCATGGTGATTTTGATACTTATGTTGAGATTTTTGAAGTGATGTTTAAGTGCATTGTTGCATCCTTGTGTGGGATGAAATTATCTTACTTATTCTCTTATATACATTTTTTTTACATTTGGGGACGAATGTTCCCGAGGGGAGATATTGAAACGATCCCAAAAAGTGCCCAAAAATGTGCCTCAGAAATGCCTGAAATTGTAATTTCCACATATCTAAAAATCTATGCGTTATTTTAAAAAGTCCAACTATTCTTGCTTAAGGGGAACAATTGAGTGGGGATTGGTTCTAACCCTAATTTTAGAGCAACCATATAAAAATTTGAAATTTTAAAGTTTGCAAATTCTAGTGTTCTAACTCGCCCCAGGCGCGACGCGCCAGGAGTGCGGAGAGGTGTAAAAATTTCCCAATTTTTTGGTATTCCAATCCAAGGATTTTGGGTCTTGGTCTTACGCCTTCCCATACGTGAAAATACCTATACTTAGTCGTATTTCACCTTCATATCATATAAGACATTCCCCAATACTCTCTCAAGCTTTTAGACAATATTTCACCTCAAAATTCAAGTGTCCAAATCTCTTCCGGATCGTAAAGATTTCATCCAAGCTTCAAGCCTCCATTCAAATCTTCTTCAAAGGACTCTCCAAAATCAAGGTATATGGTTTTCAACCATTAGATCCTTTCACCCGTGGTGCTCAAGCTTCCTTTTACCTAAACTTGCATGATTTAAAATTAAATTACTCATGGGTCATACTTATAATAATTTCATTGTACACTATGTTGGAGTTGTATGAAATTGTGATTGTTTTAGCATGTTTTGATCTATGAATCTAAGATCTATTGTGTGATTTGATGTATATTGTTTGAGGGTTTTAGCATGTATCTGTTGATGGTTTTGCACTGAAGTTTCTAGTATGATTCCATTCTTGAATTGCATGGTTTTACACTAGCACTATACACCTGCCAAGTGTTTGATAAAATGTCCAGTTATGATTTCTTGAGGAATTGAAGGCCCAATGCATGACTTAGGAGTTGAATGACTATATGATCATAAAAAGAATGTATTTATATGATATTATCTCTTTAGTGTGGGGAATTGACCAAGCCTCACCCGGGAGGTTGTATGCCTGGGTAACCATGTTGAGGAATTTGTTCCTCGATTGTCTTGCTCGGGAGGTGGCAGGCCTATGAAACCATGTCGAGGGGTTTGTACCTTGATAACCATGTTGAGGGGATTGTACCTCATCAAACATGTTGAGGGGTTTGTACCTCATCAACCACATTAAGGGGTTCGTACCTCATTCTCCTCTCTAGAGGGGTGGTAGGCCTTGGATAATCACTAGTAATGGTCTCTCCTTACACATGTATTAGGTTACATATAAGCATGATTTACCACAAGCATCTTCCATGCATGCCATATTGTTATATGCTACTCATAGCCTATGCTCATGAATTTCAATTATGTTGCTTATCTCTTGTTGCATTGTATCCTGCATACTTAGTACATTCAAATGTACAAACGTATACTCTATGCTTGCATGATGTCACCATGTAGGAACTGAAGCCCCACTTGGGCATCTTCCTCCACGTGGTTCGTACGATTTCTCTCAAGCTAGCTGATTAGTCCTTCATTCCGAGGGCAATGCCTACAATATCATGCTATGTACTAAGGCTATCTTTCTTTTATGTATGTATTGACTGTGAGGGTGATCCCGCTTGCTTGTCTTGGCCCCCGCTTTTATCTATGTAGTAGCGGTGTTATCAGACATGTTATGTATTGAGACTTGACTCTCTTGTTTTGGTGCTTATAATATGAAAGTATCCCTTTAGCCCTTTCTCCTTATTTCTACTACTATTATGTTGTTTAATTTCTTCCATCACTAAGGATGTGTAATGATATCTTAAGGGGCTTGTTGGAATTCCTTCGAGTTCCCCATTCGTCGTGTTATGTCTAGGCCCTAGGCTTGGAATGCGACAAGTTACTCAAGATGGAGTGATGGTGGATCCTCAGAAGATTGAAGCCATGAAAATTGTGCAAGATCCACTAATGTCTCAAAGTTAAGGAGCTTCATTGTTTTTGCTAGCTACCATTGTTGGTTTGTTAAGGGAATTATTTGTATTGCTTCCCAACTGAACAATTTGACCAAGAATGTTCCATTTATATGGTTATATGAGTAAGAGAGTTTTCTAAAACTGAAGACCTTGTTAAATACCACACCACTTCTTGTTGCCTGTAAAAGGTAACAATTTCATTGTTTATTATGATGCATCTTATTCTAATTTTGGTATAATATTTATATAGGAGAGGAATGTAATTGACTATGCTTTAAGACAATTGAAGATGAATGGATTTAATTATCTCACTCATGATTTAGAGTTGACTAAGGTGGTGTTCATATTGATGAAACAACATTATCTATATTGAAACGTCCCAAAATATTCATCGAAAATACTCATATTCGTAATTTCTATATATCTTAAAATCTATGTATGATATCAAAAATCCGACTTCATATTCTTGATCAAGGGACAAAATTAAGTGGAAATGGATATATCAAGGATTCTAGAGGACCCATAGTGAATGTTTATTTTTGCTAATTTTTAAAAAATAGTAGTTGTGCGCATGGCTCCGTGATGCAGACCCATATCGGAGAAATGTTAGTTCGTACTTATTTTCCCTGTTTTGTCCAAGGAAATTGTGGTCATATCCCCATGCCAACTTATGTGTGAAAACACCTATAGTTAGGTATTTTTCAATTATATATCACTCAAAACCCTCTCTAAAACCTATCCAACACTTTATCAAAATTCACATTCAAATTTCAAGGATATCAAGCCTAACTTTGGAACTCAAGGATTCTCTTCAAGCTCCAAGTTCTCTTCAAGGTCATCTAAAAAAACTAAGTTTGATATATGTGGGTTTCATCCATTGGGTCCTTTCACCCATGGAGCCCAATTTTTTTCTTTAATGAAAATTGCATATTTTCAAGTTGTATCTTCTATGGGTATCTCTTATTATGGATTATGATTATAAATTATGTTGGGTTTTATGAAATGTTGATCTATTATGAATGACTATCTAATTCAAGCTTATACAATGATTTGATCATATCTATTCAGAGTATGCATGTTTTAAGCTATGAAACTATGATCTATTGTGAGATTTGATGATGGATTTTAAGGTACCCTACATGGGGATTTTACAATATGTTGGTGGGTTGATTTGCATTGAGTTTTCTCATATTATTTCACTCTTGAATTGCATAATTTTAAACTAATATCATGAACTCACCAAGTGCTTGATAAAATGTCAAGTTAAGAATTCTAAAGTTATTGATGATTTATTTTATGATTTACAAGTCAAATAAATATAAGATGATTAAGGGCTTTCAAGTATATATTGAATTCATGAAAGTATCTATGATGTTACAAATATCAAGTTAGGCTCTATTTCAAGATTTTGACCTCTTTTGAGTCGTTTATGTTAAAGCAAGGGTTCATGTATGATTATGATCTACTCTCATGTTTCAATTTAGGCTTACCATTAGAGGTCAAGCATGTTTAAGAGCTACTCATGTCATGTTTCATACAAGTAATTAAAGTTATGATTATTTCAAGGATTCCGTGGGATTAGACTTAGCAGCGATGCATTGGCTGTCGGCATGGACTATCTTTAAGGGTTCATACTCCTTTCTACAAACTATATGTCAACATAGCATTATATTTTACCCTCGTTATACTAGTGGATCCATTTAGTTCACTTTATCATGAAGTCCACCACGAAATATAACGGTTTCCCCTAGGGGGTTACTTCTTCGAAATGGGATGGGCTACATTAAGGTGAAGTATGGTTACCTTTCCAAGTATACAACCTCTTTACTGATGAGGGGTAATCATTGTGTCACGTCCCAAGCCTAGGGCTTAGACGTGACATGGTGAATGGGGAACCCGAAGGAACCCCAAACAAGCCTCTTAACTTGTCATTACACATCCTTGGTTGTGGAAGCATATAAAAGATATGTAGAATAGAATAGGGCATTGGGTCTAAGGGAAAGCTTTGTAACACCTCAACATCAAGGGATAAGGAATCACAACTCATATCATAAATTTCATAACTTGTCCACAAACACCTCTAATTACAAAGATAGAGCGGGGGCCAAGAAAAAGTAACCGGGCTTACCCTCATAGTCAAGTAGAACATAAAGTAGTATCTTAAAATACATAGATAACACAAAAATATAAACCAAAGTCCCCGAAATAGAGGACTTACCAACAAGCTTGAAATAGCATCGTCTAGCCACGTGGATGAGGAGGATGATCAACTTAGGAATCGGTTCCTACATTTGTGATATAATGTAGGCAAGAGTATGCGTTAGTACCTTTGAATGTACTAAGTACGTGGGATGCAATGCAACAAGATATAGACAATGTAATCAAAAAGCATAAAACATATTATAACAATATGGCATGCATGGACAATGCTTGTAGTAAAACATGTTTTAAGTGACTCATTCTCATATAAGATATCACATGAGTAGAAGAGACCAAGCTTGAATCCCAACTTAGCTAGGAGATGCCATTCACACCTGGACACCCTGGTGGCACGGTACAACACCCCTCACATAGTTGATGTCATTCACACCTGGACACCCTAGTGGCAAGGTACATACTCCTCACATGGTAGATGCCAATCACACCTGGACACCCTGGTGGAAAGGTACATACCCTTCACATGGTTATCCGGGCTCCTATACCCCCGGATCGGGCATGCTCTAATGCAACACATTATTTTGGATTCATCATAGGCTGCAATACAACATTTCATATTGGAATAGTCATATATTATGCTCATTTAATCATCATAACATCATCATATCATATCTCATGCTTTGGACTTTCATTTCCTCAAGAAATCATAACAAGATATTTTATCAAACACCTTGGAGGTGTGTAATGGTGGTAAAAGACCATGCAATTTAAAGATTAAATCATGCAAGAAAATCTATTGTAAAACCATCAATCAACACCTTGCAACATCCCCAAGAAATTAACATCAAAACCTCTCATCAAATCCAATATTAGATCTAAGATTTAGAGCTCAAAACATGCTGAAACAACCATACATTCATGAACTAAAATCATTGTGCAGTAAATTTCTTAACATACAAGACCCACAGGTAAAATCAACTTTAAATCATGTATTATTAAGTAAAAGATGATTAAGGCACCATGGGTGGAAGGACCCAATGGTTCAATACCACATACCTTAACTTGTGAGAAATTCTTGGAGAAGGTTTACAATGGAGACTTGAAGCTTGAAGAGGACCCTTAAATTCAGAAGAGGGTTTGGAGTCTTAGAATTCAGAGTGAAAATGTGGATAAGTGTTGTGGAGAGTATTTGGAAATGTTTAGAACGACATAAGAGTGAAATTTGACAAAGCATAGATAAAAACACGTTTGGGAAACTTAGGCCCAACATTTAGAATATTTTGGAACGCACCTGAAAAAATTGCTAGGTGAAAAACACATCTCCACTTTGTGGAGAGGACGCAGAGTGGAATTTGAACCAAGGCACAGCCGAGGAGCGTCACGGAGGCGTCGCGAACTGCTCACTGGAAATCGTCACTAAAAATATTATAATTGCTATTCTTTCGCTCTTAAATTGAGGCTAGACCACTTTTCACCTAATTTGGACCCCTTGATCACAAATATGAAGTTAGATTTTTGAAATAACGAATGAATTTTTAGGTATAAGGAAATCAAAATTCTGGGCATTCCTAGGCATGTTTTCGGGCACTTTTTGGGGTTGTTTCAATATCTTTCCCTTGGGAACATTGGTCCCCGAATGTAAAAGAGGCGTACCATACAAGCTCAATCATGAACAAATCAGCCCCAACACGGATGCAACATAACATGTAAAGCAACATTTCAAAATCTCAACATAAGTGTAAAATCATCATAAGTTTACCAATTTAAACATGTATGCATATGAATGTCATACGGCCTGAAATGTAAAATTTGAAAGTCATATATGGAAGTTACGATTAGTACCTCAGGCTTGAGTGTAGTGGAATTGATAAGGATACCATTCTATTATGTCCACTTCGGTCTCCCAAGTAGCACCTTCGACAAGTTATTTTCTCCAAGGGACCCTAACGGATGGTACCTCCTTGTTCATCAATCTCTTTACTTGCCTATCCAGGATTTGAACCAGAACCTCCTCATAAGTTAGGTTATCCTCAACATTACCCATAATATCAAGAGGTATAATGTATTAGGATCACCAACACATTTTCTTAACGTGGAGACATGAAATGCCAGATGGATCAAATTCATTTCACTAGGCAACTTCAACTCATAAGCTACCTTGCCAACCCTCTTTATTGCCTCATAAGGACCAACATAACTTGGATTCAACTTCCCCTTTATTTCAAAATGAACTATGACTTTCATTGAGAAACCATCAAATAAACCCAATCACCCACTTGGAATTCTAGGTCTCTCCTTCTTACATCGGCATAGTATTTTTGACAATTTTGTCCTGTCCTCAACCTCTCCCTAATCATATTCACCTTCTCAAGAGCTTCCATAACCAGATCCGGCCCCAATAAACCCACTTCTCTAACCTCAAACCAATCCACTGGTGATCTACAACATCTCCTATAAAGAGCTTCGAAAGGAGCCATATCGAGACTAGAGTGATAGCTATTGATGTAGGAAAACACAATTAATGGAAGATGGTAATCTAACTACCCTTAAGCTCCAAGACCCAAGCTCTAAGCATATCATGAAGTGGTTGAATTATCCTCTCGGCTTGGCTATCCATTTGGGATGGAAGGCTATACTAAGGTGAACTTTGGTACCAAGACTCCTTTGAAAATATTTCCATAAGTGTGAAGTAAATTGTGCATCACGATCTGATATGATGAATAGAGGAATCCCATGCAACCTCACTAACTCATTGATGTATAACCAGACATACTCTTCATCCCCATATGTAGTCTTCACCGGTAGAAAGTAAGCCTATTTCTTCATCCTATCAACCTCCACCTATATGGAATCAAAACCTTTCTTAGTATGGGTTAGGCCACCCAGCCTTTGGTGTTCGACCTTGACTTGTTGGCAACTATGGCAACCGAAAGCGAACTTAGCAATATCTCTCTTCATACCTCCCCACCAATACACATCCTTCAAGTCTCTCTATACATTTATAATGGAACAGGGGTGGATAGAATAAGAAGAGTGATGGGCCTAATAAAAAATTCTCTCCCTAAAACCATCAACACATGGTACACATAACCTACCTTGGTGTCTAAAGGTCCTATCTCCTCCTTGGAAGAAAACCTCTATCTTTCCCTCTTTCACCAAGGCCTTCAACTCAAGCAAGGAGGAGTCTAAATTTGTTTTACTATCACTCATCAACAAAACAAGATTCGGAACCATGCACAACAACAACACCACACCCACATCTTCCAACCTCACCCTCAATCTAGCCAATTTATGCACCTCCCTAGACATCTTCCCTATCAGCACCATCCACACGTGTTAGGCTACACATAGATACCTGACTTAAAGCATCCGCCACAACATATGCCTTACCCAGATGGTAATGCACACTAATGTAATACTCCTCAAGGAGTTCTAGCCACCTTTTTTGCCTCAAGTTGAGATCTTTTTGTGTGAAGACATATTGAAGGCTCTTATGATCGGTGAAGACATCAACATGGACCCTATACAAAAAATGTCGCGAAATCTTTAGAGCAAACACTACATCGGCTAATTAAAGATCATCGGTAGCATAGTTCTTTGTATGCACCTTGAGTTGCCTAGAAGCATAGGCTATGACCCTACCATTTTGCATTAGCACACAACCCAAACCAACTCTAGATGCATCACAATACACAATAAAACCCTCAAGCCCATCCGGTAGCGACAATATAGGAGCAAACATAAGTTTATCTTTTAATATTTGGAAGCTCCTCTCACATTCATCCGTCCACTCAAACTTCACCTTCTTTTGAGTCAATTTTGTCATAGGGGAAGCAATGGAAAAGAACCCATTAGCAAACCTTCTATAGTAACCCGCAAGGCCCAAGATACTCTTAATATCCGATGGGTCAATGGTCTAGGCCAATTCCTAATCACATCGATCTTCATAGGATCCACTTTTATACAATCCCCCGACACTACAAGACCAAAGAATGCAACCTCCTTCAACCAAAATTCACACTTGCCATATTTAACATACAATCTCTCCTCCCTCAATCTTTGCAACACAACCCTCAAATGACCCATATGTTCCTCCCTACTATGAGAATAGATTAAAATGTCATCAATGAAAACCACAATGAAGGAATAAAGGTAGGGTTTGAAGACCCTATTCATTAGGTCCATAAAGATGGCCGGTGCATTAGTCAACCCAAAGGACATCACCACAAATTCATAGTGCCCATATCTAGTGGGGAAGGCCATCTTGGGAATATCGCACTCCCTCACCCTCACTTAATGGTACCGGACCGAAGATCAATCTTAGAGAAAAAGCTAGCCCTTTGTAATTGGTCAAACAAATCACCAATCCTCGGAAGAGGATATCTATTCTTTATAGTGACCCTATTGAGTTTCCGATAGTCAATACACATTCTAAGTGACCCGTCCTTCTTCTTTACAAACAACACCGGTGCACCCTAAGGGGATTGGCTAGGTCTAATAAACGCCTTTTCCAACAAGTCTTTCAATTGTTCCTTTAACTCCTTCAACTCCGCCGAGGCCATACTGTAAGCAGAGATGGAGATAGGTTGAGTGTCGACAAGGAGACCTATGCCAAAATCCATCTCCCTTTTTGGAGGGACACCGAGAAGGTCATTTGGAAAGACATCAATAAACTCCCTTACAACCAGAAACTACTCAACGGAAGGGAATTTGGACTCCACATCTTTGACTCCCACCAGATGATACAAACACCCCTTAGAAATCAACCTATGGACTTTAATGCATGAGATGAACCTACCCCTTACTATCACATCACGACTTTCCACTCCAGGACGGGTTTATTTGAAAATTGAAACTTGACCCTATGGGTTCTACAACCAATAGAAGCATAGTATGCATGCAATCAATCCATTCCCAAGAATAACATCAAAATCAACCATATCTAACTAAACAAGATCACAAGGTCGGATTTTATGCAAACTGCCTACCGGACAATTTCTATACACCCTCCTAGCAACAATAGATATAGCAATGGGAGTAGACACTTCGTATGACTCATGCAACAACTCTAACTCAATATGGAACTTTTTAGCAACCAAGGGGGTAACAAAGGAAAGGGTGGCACCTGGATCAATTAAAGCATATAAATCAAGATCAAAGATTTTCAACATACTGGTAACAATATCGGGGACTTTGCAACAACTCCAACTCAACATGGAACTTTTTAGCAACCAAGCGGGTAACAAAGGAAAGGGTGGCACCCGGATCAATTAAAGCATATACATCAAGATCAAAGATTTTCAACATACAAATAACAAAATTGGGGACTTCATCAACCTCTTGCCTTCCATGTAGAGCATAAAATCGATTGTTCCTTGGGCCACCACCTTGGGGACTACCTCTACCCAATGGAACTGCATTTCTACCCAAACTTTGCCATGATATCTTAAAAAATCTATTCTCTTGTGACCAAGCTCCCCACATTCAAAGCAAGAAATGGAACCACTCAAACATGGGTCCCTATGATTCCTTCCACATCTGAGACACATATTATTGAGAGCCATTCCACCCGTTCCTTGAGGCCTAGGGAAGTCATTAGTAAACCCCCTATTAGTAGCATGAGGAGGCCCTTGGCCTTGATTATGTCTAGCACCCTTTTGGAACCTACCCTCAAATCGAGCTCTTTAAGCCTTATGACACTTCATCTTTCTCAACTTTTCTTCTCCTATTTGCTCGACATATGTTATCAACCGATACAAGTCTATATCAGTAATAAGAAAGGCAGACCGGCACTCTTCACTTACCAAGTCGGAAACCCCCTTAACAAACATATTCATCCTTGACCTAGGATCAACCACCAAGTGAGGAACATTCTCTAAAAATTGATTAAATTCGAGGACATACTCCCTCACACTCAAAACAACTTGTTTCAAATTCATAAACTCCACCAACATTGCTTCCATAAGCTTAAGAGGGAAAAACTAATTAAGGAAGGCCAATTTGAATTCCTCCCAAAGCACCACATAGTCATTACCCTACTTACCATTCCATTGATCAAACTAAATTTGGGTCACCCCCTTGAGTTTGTATGCCTCCAACTTCGCCTTTTCATTTGGCCCTACACTCAGGATAGACAAGATGTTGTAGACCTCATTGATTAACTCTTATGGAGCTTCTTCCACCTTTGACCCATAGAAAACAAGAGGATTCATCCTCATGAAGTCCCTTACGCTATCCCCCAGGGTAGTAGCATGAGGGGGTTGGGCCCCTTGTTGGACTTGTTGGCCACCACTTAAGCAAGCATAGTAAGGGCATCTTGGAGCTCACCATTGGTAGCTTGCTCCTCAGGAGTTTAGGCCCATTTTCCTCTAGTATTCAGCATTATCTAGCATAGCAAAGAACAATCATTAGATGGAATACTTATCACAACTCTATGGAACGCCTTAGTATATGAAGAAAGGAAATATTTCCTAGAACGCCTCAAAGCCTCCTAATGCATAGTCATGGCGTGCTTCATGGCCATGAATAGGACTATTATTGATGCAGTATGTTGGAATTCGAGGATCTATCAACCTAGTGCTCTGATACTAAGTTTGTCACGTCCCAAGCCTAGGGCCTAGACGTGACACGGCGAATGGGCAACCCGAAAGAACCCTAGACAAGCCTCTTAACTTATCATTATACATCCTTGGTCATGAAAGCATATAAAAGACATGTAGAATAGAATGGGGCATTAGGGTTAAGGGAAAGCTTTGTAACATATCAACATCAAGGGATAAGGAATCATAACTCATATCATAAATACCATAATTTGTACGACAAATACCTCTAATAACATAAATAGAGAGGGAGCAAAGACAATGTAACCGAGCTCACCATCATAGTCAAGTAGAACATAAGGTAGTGCCCCAGTACATATATAAGAGGAAAACATAAACCAAAGTCCCCAAAATGAAGAACTCACCAACAAGCTTTGAATAGCACCATCTAGCTACGTGAAAGAGAAGGAGGATCAACTTGGGCACTAGTTCTGACATGTTGATATCATGTACGCAAGAGTATGCGTTAGTATGTTTGAATGTACTAAGTATGTGGGATGTAATACAACAAGATATTGGTAATGTAATCAAAATGCATAACAATAGGCAATAGGTATAGTATAATAATATGGCATGCATGGACAATGCTTGTAGTAAAACACGCTTTAAGTAACTCATGCTCATATAAGATATCATGTGTGTAGAAGAGACCAAGGTTGAATCCCAACTTAGTTAGGAGATACCATTAATAGCTGGACATCCTGGTGGTAAGGTACAACACCCCTTATATGGTTGATGCCATTCGCACCTGGACTCCCTGGTGGCAAGATACAATACCCCTTACATGGTTGATGTCATTCACAACTGGACACCGTAGAGGCAAAGTACAACACCCCTCATATGGTTGATGCCATTCACACTTGGATACCCTGG
This sequence comes from Solanum clarkiae, assembly GCA_011800125.2. Taxonomy (NCBI): domain Eukaryota; kingdom Viridiplantae; phylum Streptophyta; class Magnoliopsida; order Solanales; family Solanaceae; genus Solanum; species Solanum clarkiae. Next base: position 18,168,853 of record JAABOM020000092.1, on the reverse strand, counting down.
TGGCAAGGTACATACACTCACATGGTAGATGTCATTCACACCTAAACACCCTAGTGGCAAGGTACATACCCCTCATATCGTTATCCAGGCTCCTATACTCCCTGGAGCGGGCATGGTCTAAAGCAACAAATTATTTAGTATTCATAGGCTTTAATGACATATTTCATATAGGAATAATCATATACATAAACTCATTTCATCATCATAACTTCATTTATATTATATCTCATGCTTTTGACCTTCACTTCCTCAAGAAACCATAACTGGACATTTTAACAAACATCTTGGAGGTGTGTAATAGGGGTAAAAGACCATGCAATTTAGAGATGAAATCATATAGGAAAATCCATTATATAACCATCAATCAACACCTTGCGACACCTCAAAGACATTCACATCAAAATCCCTCATCAAATCCAATATTAGATCCAAGATTTAGAGCTCAAAACATGCTAAAACAACCATACTTTCATGAACTAAAATTATTGTGTAGTAAATTTTTTAACATACAAGACCCATATGTAAAATCAACTTTAAATCATGCATTATTAAGTAAAAGAGGGTTTAGGCAGCATGGGTGAAAGGACCCAATGGTTCAACATCACAAACCTTAGCTTTTGAGAAGTTCTTGGTGAAGGTTGACAATGGAGACTTGAAGCTTGAAGAGGATCCTTAAATTCGGATGAGGTTTTAGAGTCTTGGAATTTGGAGTGAAAATGTGGCTAAGTGTTTTGGGGAGTATTGGGAAATGTTTAGAATAATATAAGGGTGAAATTTGACCAAGTATAGATAAAAAGACATTTGAGAAACTTGGACCCAACACTTAGAATATTTTGGATCGCACTTGAAAACAACTACCAGGTGAAAAACACGTCTCTGTGTCACAGAGAGGAGGCAGAGTGGAATTTGAACTAAGTCGTGCCCAAGGCGCATCGCTGAGGCATCACGAACTGCTCACTAGAAATCATCACTAAAAATATTATAATTACTATTCTTTTGCTCTTAAATCGAGGCTAGATCCTTTTCACCTAATTTGGACCCCGTGATCACAAATATGAAGTCGGATTTTTAAAACAACGAATGGATTTTTAGATATAAGGAAATCAAAACTCCAGCCATTCTAAGGCACTTTTTTGGGACATTTTTGAGGTCGTTTCACATCGGGATTCCAAGTTGTAGCTCTCTTGGTCTTACTTTTGTCGGTTAGGGTCTCTTCCCACATATGTAATATCTTCTATGCAAGTTTAATGATTTATAAGGATGTTTTACTTCAAGCATTGATCGTGCATGCCATATTGAGATTATACTTATCTATTGCTTATCATTATTATGCATTTTTACTATATTGGCTTATGTCAGGTTGCGTTGCATTCTAAATACTTAGTATATTCAAATGTACTAATGCATACTCAATGACTACATGATATTACCATGTAGGAACCAGAGCACCATTTGATGATCCTCCACGTGGCTAGTATGATCCTTTGAAGAAGGCTTTGGTGAATTCT
>JAABOM020000092.1:18124796-18167245 GCA_011800125.2 Solanum clarkiae | reverse complement strand
AATTGCACCTCCCCAAAACACTCCACTCCTTTACTTATGCATCATAATTAACTTAAGTGCAATTTCACAATATTTACAATTTTTTTTCCAACGCAACAATTTACCATAATTAATTATTTATGGGGTCTAACATAGAACAACCCAGGTTGCGAGAAGTTCTAGTGCAGGGTGAAGTTTTTAATATTTTAGAGGAGACTATCAGGAGGGTTCAGTTCGGGCCAAACTACATAGTACCATGTTCCACCACAGAGTATGATGCTAAAAATTCTATGATGAGGAAAGCAGTGAGCGAGAAGAATATGGAAATGAAGATAGAGTTGCTTAGGTAGATAGCCAGCCAGATATGCGAGGAGGGTGTGGAACCTATGTGGGTCACAAACCACACTGCTCATATTGCGAAATCCCACCTCTCATTTAGAGCCAAGTTTTGGTGGTCTACTATTCGTTAGCGTATCAGGACCACATTTACGGATAATGTGATCACCCTAGAGAGGGTTGTACTACTAGCTAGCATTCTGGGTGGTTACCATATTGATTGGGCATGAGTCATGGTGGAATAGATCCACGAGTTAGAGATTTGTACTCGGACCTCATTACCTTTTCCCTTTTTAATACATTGATTATGTAATGAGGCAGGGGTGCATGTTTCTCTACACTTAGATCAACATGTAGAGGCCGCACACATCATGGACCCCAGCCTGATAAAGGCTGATGAGAACCTGATGGCCCTACAGAGCATAGTTTCCCCTCCGATCCCAGATCCATTCCTAGTAGAGCCTCCGACTCAGAGTACACCTCTAGCTGCTACTAGCACTACTCCAGCTGCTACAGAGCCAACACCAGCTGTGGAGATCGAGTCCACACCATCTTCCAGTACTACTACAACAGCTACAGAGACAACGCTAGCGGTGGAGATCGAGTCCACACCATCTTCCAATACTCTAGCACCAGCAACAACTACATTATAGGTTGATTCTCTTACTTCTGCTATTGCTTTTAAGACATTATTATGTAGGGTGGCTACGACGGAGTTCAGACTTCAGGCTCTACCTACATGGGTCAAACGTTGGGTTGGCCAGACCGTACGGGACTCGGAGGAGAGGCTAAAGGCATTCACCCATGCATTGATAGATGAGAGAGTTAGAGTGATGGATGCCCGAGTAGATGCTTTTGAGGCAAGAGTCCAGCGGAGACTTGAGAGAGCTTAGCCTACTGACACGAGTGTGGTGACTCAGGAGTTGGCCAATTTTAAGGCCGACCTATTACTGATGTTAGCAACCCCAGTTGCTGTCTAAGAGGTAGCACCGGCTAGTTATGAGTCATTCGATTGGCTAGCCGACCGTCCGGATGTTCATGGGAAGAGACCCCTTGACCATGATGATGGGCCAGGGTTGACTCAGAAGAGGCCGAGATCAGAGGAGGAGCCCATACCCGAGGTGGTGGTGCAGGAGTCGCTATTGTTGGCGGCTATTCAGAGAGATCGGGAGAAGTACATCCCACATGGATAGGGTAGTTTGGGTACTACTGCAGAGGAGATAGTGCCCCAAGACCCCAAAGATCAGCTAGAGACCGGTGCTTGATGCACCATGATGTTTGACTTCTTTGACCCCAGTACTTAAATTTGTCGTTACGAATATTTTGTCCTTTTCTTCAGACAATTTTTCTCATTATGTTGGTCTTGAATGTTTGTGTTGACTGGTGTTTTGTTACTTTGATTTTGGATATTAGTTTTTAAATGTTGGTTTTTAGTGTGTATATATATATCTGTGTTATGTTTGCGTAATTTCGTATTCTATGTTTTTTTCCTTTGAGGACAAAGTATCCTATTTTCATGGAGTGTGGGAAGTTATGGATTAAGGTGAAGTTTGAGTAATCTCGAGTCCATAACTTTCCCTATTTTTGATCCCAAGGTTTTCTTGCTGTGATTTTCCTTGTGGATGTTTACTTTTTTGTTGAATCAGCATGTTTAGGTAGTGTTCATAATGAGTAAATTCATAGTAGAGTTATTTGTTGGCATATACATAGTCTTTAGATGTGTTTTAAAGTTTTAATAAAAAATTGGGCACCCTCAAAATTTTTGTGATTGCGGTTGTTGATCATTCATACATTTTTGAATATCTGACAATGTTTGTTCTGATATTGTGAAGGTATGTTGAGGCTGAAAGCATGACCTGTGAGTCTATACTTGATTATGGATGCAATGCCATGTGTGTTGTGAGCTTATTTTGCTACATTCATGTATCTTGTATGGACTCAAATCTTGCCTTAGTACTCTAAGATTGGTTTGTGGATTTGGTGGATATGGAAAGGATCTTAGGCCTTTGTTCTTTGAGTGAACCCACTTTTGGCCTAAATGACCCACTGAATGGGTGAGTGAATCCCTTGTTCCAAATTTTTGAGCTTCTAATGTACTCATTCAACCCACTTTTGGCCTAAATGACCCACCGAATGGGTGAGTGAATCCCTTATTCCAAATTTTTGAGCTTTTCATGTACTTATTATTTCTTGACATCTTGCTGACTTAACCTTGTTTGATGAAATACCTTGATTTTGGCCCTGGTCTATTCTTGGACATGTGAACCTTAATTGCGGCTAAAAGCCTAAGTTGAGGGTGGCTACAAGCTATTGCCCAGGTTTGAGGAAAATATATTGTATACTTTATCCCAGGCTAAAGGCCTAAATTGAGGGTGACCCTTGTTATGGTTAAGTAGTGACAATGAGGTGGTTAGTTGGGGAATAAAGAAAGAAATAAAAAAATCAATGAGCCGAGTGAAGAAAACGAAAAGATAAGTGCCTTGAATCGAGAAAAAGTAGCAAGAAGTGAGTTCAGAAGTAAGGCACAATTTAAAATAGAAAGAAAACACTCGAGAAAAGGCCAAAACAGGAGAATAAGGGTGGAGTTATTGAAAAGGATTGAATTATGAAAGCAAAAAGTGTTGGTAAACATGGTTTAAGGATAGCTTTTAGTCACTACTTACCCAAAAAGCCATAACAAAGCTCCCTGAACCTATGTTACAAGCCCATAAGTCTTAAAGTGATCCAAATCCACTTTATCACCAAGCTAAAAGATGATTATCGAGGCAAGCCTATGGTGTTAGTCAGTATGCATGAATTTCAATTGTGAGAGTGAGAATACTTCCTCAGTCCCTGAATTCTAAATTCTTTTTGAGTGAGTATGAGGGACTTCTTTCTAGTGAGGACATTTGCACTATTTGAGTAGCATATGACTATACCAACGATTGTGGACGGTTGATGCTCCTTAGGTTGTCATAGTTGGATTGACAGGTATCTCATTATGTTCTAGTTTTGCTTAATAACTTTGCAATCCTATTTTGCAAATGGTAGTTGGGTACCTAAAACAAAAGAGTTTTTATATATGCCATTTGTGTAGTTACTATGTATTTCTCATCGTCTGCTTAGATTGAGTTGTCGCTTGAGGACCAGCAACAATTCTAAGTTGAAGGTGTTGATGTGCTATTAAAAAAGTACATTTGATGCCCAAAACAAGGGATTTTGTGAGTTCTTAATGTGACTTTTTATGGTTTTTATGTGCTTTTATGTTGTTCTTGCAGAAACGTTAGGATGACATGATTTTGAAGAAAAGTTGCAGATTTTGCTGAATCATAGGACATACGAGCTCACCTACGAGTCGTAGCCCATGCTATGAGTCGTAGGGTATGTTGTAGCAAGAAACAGAGACCAAAATTCAGAAATCTAAGTATAGGTCACCCCTATGAGGCCATCCTACGAGTCGTAAGTCTCACCATTACTCGGATAGGTAGACTCATAGCAGGAACCAGAGAGCCAAAATATTAGACCAAAACCTGAAGGCAAAGGCTATGAGAGGAACATATGAGTTGTAGGTCAAGCAACGACTCGTACTTGTGGGTCATACTAGTTCAGTCCAAGATGCCAAGAACGTGATACGAGACCCGGACTACGACTCCTAGGCCACCCTACGAGTCATACCTGCAAGGCGTACCAGATGTCAACTGTCTTTTATCTGTCATTTTTAGGGTTTGTTTGTAAGCACTATAAATACATTGAGTTAGGTTTTTATGAGGGGATTCCAGATTTTAGAAGATAGGACTTGCCTTTGAATATTCTCTCAAGAATATTCTAGGGTTTTAGATTAGTTTAATATTCTCTCTTGGAAAAAGCATTTTGGGAATTGCAAATCTTGCTTTGTATTCATTTTTAATCAATCAAGCTTTTGGATTTGCAACTTGTGGTGCCTACATTCTTTAGTGATTTTGGTAAAACTTTCACTTATGTATTGTATTTGCATTTTTGCTTGTTTTGCCTTATCCATGAATAGCTAAGCATCCACAACTTGGGATTGTGGAAATCATGGGTATTTGACTTGAAATAACCTAGGTTTATCGCATTTGTACAATTGGGGTTTGCATGTATTATCTATTTCCCTTCATTGTGATTGTGATTTTGGTGGTAGGAAACACCAAACCCCACCTACTATCACTAGCTCGACCAAGGTAGCGATGAATATGAAAAGGGAAGTAGATGACAAAATTCGATTGATGTGTTCTCTTCTAATCAACCATACTTGACCAAGGGGAGGTTGACTGGGACAATTGGTAACGGTTAGTTGGCACACCTTGGTGGCTGACCAAGCGCCATTGTGAAATTCTACCTTCACCTTCACAAGAGGGTTGGAAGAACCTAAGTTACTGTCCTACATGTGAATTTCCAATTGAAGTTATGTTACCTAGGGTAATTGAGTCAACGAATCATGGTGAACACAATTCCTAAGTTGTCCCTAATATTGAGTGTTCTCTCATATGATAGTTTAGTGTTTATTTTACATTATTTTTGAATCACAACCGCCACCCCCATTTAGAGATTTTAGTTATTTATGCCTGAAATGATTAGTAGTGGATTCTTGTAATTAAGCCCCGTAATCCTTGTGGATTCGACCCTAACCTTCGGTTAGGTTAATTGCTTACAGCGACCGCTTTCTTATTAGAGCATGAACATCGTCGGGGGTCAATGGTCTAGGCCAATTTCTAATCACATCTGGTTTTCTAATATCCACTTTTATACCATCCCCCAACACCACATAACCCATGAATCCAACCTCCTTCAATGAAAATTCACACTTATCATATTTAGCATACAATTTCTCCTTCCTCAATCTTTGCAACGCCAGCCTCAAATGACCCATATGCTCCTCCCTACTATGTGAATAGATCAATATATCATCAACAAAGACCACAACAAAGGAATCAAGGTAACGTTTGAAGACCCTATTCATTAGGTCCATGAAGATGGCTGGTGCATTGGTCAACACAAACGAAATCACAACAAACTTATAATGCCTATATCTAGTCCAGAAGGCTGTCTTTGGAATATCACACTCCCTCACCCTCACTTGATGATACCCGGACCAATGATCAATCTTAGAGAAGAAGCTAGCCCCTTGCAATTGGTTAAGAAAATCATCAATCCTTGGAAGAGGATACCTATTCTTGATGGTGACCCTATTGAGTTGCCAGTATTCAATACACATCATCCTTCTTTTTCACAAAAAAACACCGGAGCAACCCAAGGTGGATTGACTAGGTCTAACTAATCCCTTCTACAACAAATTGTTCAATTGTTCCTTTTCAAATCCGTTGAGGCCATACAACAAGGGGGAATAGAGATAGGTTGAGTATCAGGAAGGAGATCTATGCCAAAATCTATCTCTCTTTCGAGAGGAACACCGGGAAGGTCATTTAGGAAGACATCAAGAAACTCATTTATAATAGGAACCGACTCAATGGAAGGGATTTTGGGTTTCACATCTTTAACCCTCACAAGATGGTAAAGACATCCCTTAAAGATCAACTTATGGGCCTTAATGCATGAAATGAATCTACCATTGACCACCACATAATGATTTTCCTACTCAAGGATGGGTTCATTAGGAAATTGAAACTTGACCCTATGGGTTCTACGATCAATAAAAGCATAGTAGGCATGCAACCAATCCATCCTAAGAATGACATCAAAATCTACTATGTTTAATTCAACAAGATCACAACACAACAATTTTGCGCAAAATGTAAATAGGATAACTTCTATAAACTTTCCTAGCAACAATAGAGGCACCAATAGGACTAGACACTTCATATGAATCATGCAACAACTCGGTGACAACATGGAAAATTTTAGTAACAAAAGGGGAAATAAAGGAGAGAGTGTCATGCAGATCAATCAAAGTATACACATCAAAGTCAAAGGTTTTCAACATACCGGTAACAACATCGGGGACCTCACCAGCCCATTGCCTCTCATGTAGTGCATAAAAATGATTTTTCCTTTAGGCACCACCTTGAGGACCACCTATACCCATTGGGACCACATTTGCACCCCGACCCTTGCCACGATTTCTTAGACATCTGCCTTCTTGTGACCAAGCTCCCCACATTCATAGCATGCATTAGAACCCTTCAAACACTGGCCTCCATGGCCCCTTCCATATTTACAGCATACATCTAAAGGAGCCACACAACCAACACCCTAAGCCTTAGGGAAGTCATTGGAAAACCCTCTACTAGTAGCGTGAGTAGGCCCTTGACCTTGAAGAAATCTAGCACCATTTTTGAATTTACCCTCAAATCGGGCCCTCTTGGCCTCATGCCCCCTTCTCTTCCTCAACTTTTCTTCCTCCATTTGGTCGGCATATGTCATTAACCAAGACAAGTCTATATCACTAATTAGCATGGCGAACCAACATTCTTCACTTACAAGTCGGAGACCCCCATCACAAACTTATTCTTCTAGATCTAGGATCGGCCACCAAATGAGGAGCATACTTTGAAAGTTGATTAAACTTGAGGGCATATTCGCTCACACTCATAGAACCTTATTTCAAGTTCATGAACTCTACAATATTAGCTTCCCTAAGCTCAAGAGGGAAAAACTGATTAAGGAAAGCCAATTTGAACTCTTCCCAAAATACCACATTTCCAATTCCTTTCTCACCCTTCCATTGGTCATACCATATTGGGGCTACACCTTTGAGTTGGTACGCTGTTAAATCTGCCTTTTCATTTGACCCAACACTCATGGTATTCAATATTTTGTAGACCTCATCAACGAACTTTTGTGGATTTTCATCCACCTTTAACCCGTAGAATACTGGAGGATTTATCCTCATGAAGTCTCTTACACTAGCTCCCAGGATAGTAACATGAGGGATCATCCTAATGTACCCGAAGTGGAGGAATCACCAACTAGCTTGAGTAGTATCGAACTAGCCACGTGGAGGCGAGGATGATCAACTTAGGTACTGGTTCCTAAATGGTGACATCATGTAGGCATAGAGTATGCATTAGTACGTTTGAATGTACTAAGTATGTAGGATGTAATGCAACAAGAGATGGACATCATAATAAAAATGCATAACAATAGGCAATAGACATCATATTACAATATGGCATGTATGATCAATGTACAAGTAAAACATACTTAAGTAACTCATGCTCATATAGGGTATCATATGTGTAGAAGAGACCAAGCTAGCTTTTCAACTTAAAAACCCCTTGGTGGTTGGTGATAGATTTACCCCATCACCCTGGTGGTGAGGTACAAACCCCTCACAGTGTTTATGATAATCACACCTTATCACCACAGTGGCGAAGTACAAACCCCCCACATGATTGATGAGTACAAAACCCGACCTTGGTTACCCGGGCTCTTGTCCCCATGGATCGGGTATGGTCTAAAGCAATAATTTATATAGAGTATATAATATATATAAGCTCACTTCATCATCATATTGTCAATTATTTCATATCTCATGCTTTGGACCTTCAACTCCTCGAGAAACCACATCCGGACATTGTATCAAACACTTAGAGAGTGTGTAATGCTAGTATAGAACCAAGAAATATAGAGATGAAATCATGCAAGAAAATTCATAAATCAACACCTTTCAACACCCTCAAGCAACATATACCAAAACCCCTCATCAATTCTTACAATAGTCTAAGATTCATAGCTCAAAACATAGCAAAACAGTCATAATTTCACATAGCTTTAACATAGTGTGCAATGAATTTTGTAATAAGCAATAACCATTTGTAAATCAACTTTAAATCATGTAATTTAAGTAAAAGCAGGTTAGGGCACCATGAGTGGAAGGACCCAATGGCTAAAACCAACACACCTTAACTTAGAGATGAACTTGATGAAGATTGGAGATGGATATTTGAAGTTTGAAGAAAAACCCTAAGGAGAACCTTAGCTTGGGATGAGGGTTTGGGACTTGAAATTTGGGAGTGAAAATATGGCTAAGTGTTTGAGTATTGGGAATTGTTTAGGATGATATAAAGGTGAAATAAGGCTAAGTATGAGTAAAAACACTTTTGGAAATAATTAGGCCCAAGATTAGAAGTCTTGGACCGAAATAAAAATAAGTCCCCAGAATAGGCTGAGCTACGTCGCGGAGGCGACACGAAAACCTCATTGGAAATTGCACCATGGGGTTTTTGAATTTTGATACGGTTGCTCTAAAATCGGGGTTAGACCCTTTCTCCCCAATTTTGACCCCGTGAACAATAATATGAAATCGGATTCTTGAAATAACAAAAAGATTTTGAGATATACGAAATTTAAAATTTTGGGCATTCCGAGGGACATTTTCAGGCACTTTTTGGGGTTGTTTTAGGAAGAAATTGAAACGACCCCAAAAAGTACCTGAAAATATGCCTTGGAATTGTAAATTCCATATATATCAAAGTACGTATGCAATATCAAAAATCTAACTTCAGATTCTTTTTTAGGGGGTCAAAATTAGAAGGGAGAAGGTCTAACCCCAATTTTAAAGCAACACGAATCACATTTCAAATTTCTGTTTCTAGAGACGCACAACTATCGTGGACATGTGGTAATTTGACCCCTATGATAGTTCTCGACATGGACCTGTGTATTTTGTTGCTAGTGATTTCTATCTCGGTCCAAGGCTTTTGTGTCTTGGGCCTAAGTATTCCCAACCGTGTTTTTACATATACTTAGCCAAATTTCGCCCTCATACTAGCCAAAACATTTCCCAATACTCACTTAAACACTTAGTCATATTTTTACTCTCAAATTCGAGTCCCAAACCCTCATCCCAAGCTAAGGTTGTCCTTTAAGGTACTTCTTCAAGCTTCAAGTATCCATCTCCAATCTTCACCAAGTTCATCTCCAAGTTAAGGTATGTGGGTTTCTTTCATGGGTTCATTTCACCCATGGTACCCAAGCCTCCTTCTACTCAAATTGCATGATTCAAAGCTGACTTAGAAATGGGTCTTGATTATTATGAAATTCACTGCACACTATGTTAAAAGTATGTGAAATTGTGACTGTTTTGCTATGTTTTGAGCTATAAATCCTTGCTCTATTGTAAGATTTAAGAAGGGTTTTTAATGTATATTGCTTGAGGGTGTTGCAAGGCATTGACTGATGGTTTTGAAGTGGATATTCTTGCATGACTTCATCTCTATATTTCATGGTTTTATATTAGCATTACACACCCTCTAAGTGTTCGATAAAATGTCCGTATGTGGTTTCTTAAGAAGTTGAAGGTCCAAAGCATGAGAAATGATATAATTGACTATATGATGATTAAATGATCTTATGTATATGATATACTCTATATAAAGTATTGCATTAGACCCTGCGCAATCTGAGGGGACTAAGAACCCGAATAACCTAGATGGGGGTTTGTACTCATCAACCTAGGAAAGGGTTTGTACTTATCCACCTAGTGATGGGGCGACATTATCATTAACCTAGATGGGGGTTTGTACTCATCAACCTAGGGAAGGGTTTGTACTTCTCCACCTAGGTGATGGGGCGGTATTATCACTAACCTAGTGAGAGATTTGTACTTCACCACCTATGTGATGGGGCAACATAATCACTAACCTACCAAGGGGTTTGTACTTTGGAAATCTAGATTGGTCTCTTCTATTCATATGATGTCCTATATGGGCATGAGTTACTTAAAGCATGTTTTGCTTATGCATTGATCATATATTCCATATTATTATATTATATCTATTACTTATTGTTATGTACTTTGATTATCATGCCTAATTCTTGTTGTAGTGCATCCTGCATACTTAGTACATTGAAACATACTAACGCATACTCTATGCCTATATGATGTCACCATGTAGGAACCAATGCCCATATTGACTATCCTCGTCCACATGGCTAGTTCGACACTACTCAAGCTAGTTGGTGAATCCTCTACTTTGAGGACCTTCATCTATGTTGATCTTATTGTGCATTAAGACATTCTTCTTTATTGTCTATATTGACTATGAGGGTGAGCTCGATTACTTTGTCTTGGCCCCCACTCTTATCTATGTAGTAGAGGTGTTTGTTGGACATGTTATGTATCCATGCTAAGAGCCTTGACTATATTATTTTTGATGTCTATGATATGAAGGTGCTCTCCCTTAGCCCCAGTTGTCCCGCTTTATTATCTGTAAATGCTTGATTTATTGCTTCCGTGACCAAGGATGTGTAATGATGTTCTAAAAGGCTTGCTTGGAATCCCTTCTGATTCCCCTTGCACCGTGTCACGCCTGGACCCTAGGGTTTGGTCATGAAAAACTTAGTATCATAGCACTAGGTTGATAGATCCTCGGAGTTCAACACACCACGTCAATTAGAGTATCATTCATGGCTGTGAAGCGCGCCATGACTATGAATAGGAGGCTTTGAGACATTTTAGGAAATGTTTCCCTTCTTCGTGTTCTAAGTCGTGCTCTAGAGTTTTTGTAAGTTTTCCCCTTAACAATCGTTCTTTGTTATGATTTATCATGCAAAATACTCGAGGACAAACAGCCAAAACTCCCGAGGAGCAACCTAACAATGGTGAGCTCCGGGATGTTCTCACTATGCTTGCCCGAGTTGTGGCCAACCAAGTCAATCAAGGGGATGAATCCCCTCATGCTACTACCCTGGGAGCTAGGGTAAGAGACTTCATGAGAATGAATGCTCTGGTATTCTATGGGTCAAAGATGAATGAAGATCTACTAGAGTTCATTGATAAGGTCTACAAAATAGTGAGTATCATAGGTATTGGGCCGAATGGAAAGGTGGAATTGGCGGTATACTAACTCAAAGGGTTAGCGTAAATATTGTATGATCAATGGAAGAGTGAGAAGAGAATTGGTAATTTGGTGCTTTGGGAGGAGTTCAAATTGGCTTTCATTAATCGGGTTTTCACTCTTCAGCTTAGGGAAGATAAGTTGGTAGAGTTCGTGAACTTGAAACAAGGTACTATGAGTGTGAGGGAGTATGCCCTCATATTTAATCAACTTTCAAAGTATGCTCTTCATTTGGTGGACGATGCTAGATTTAGGATGAACAAGTTTGTGATGGTGCTCTCCAACTTCGTATGTGAAGAATGCAAGTCTGCCATGCTAATTAGTGACATGGACTTGTCTCGGTTAATGACCTATGCTAAGCAAATGAAGGATAATAAATTGAGAAAGAGAAGGGGGCATGAAGCCGAGAGGGTCTGTCTTGGGGGTAAGTTACAAAGGGATGGTTGGTTCCTTCATGGCCAAGCGTCTCATCATGCTACAAATAAGGGGGTTTGCCAATGACCTTCTTAGGCCTCAAGGTGTTAGTGTTGTGGCTCCCATTGATATGTGTCTTACATGTGGGAAGAGTCATCGGGGCCCGTGTTTGAAAGGTTCTAATGCATGTTTCGATTGTGGGGAGCCTAGTCACAAAAAGGTGGATTGTCCATGAAACCGTGGCAAGGGCTAGGGTGCATATGCAATTCCATTGGGTAGAGGTGGTCCTCAAGGTGGTGCCCCAAGGCAAAATCAATTTTATGCTCTACATGGAAGGCAAGGGGTTGGTGAGGTACCTAACATTGTTACCAATATGTTGAAAATCTTTGACTTTGATGTGTATGCTTTGATTGATCCGGGTGCCACTCTCTCCTTTGTCCCCTTTTGTTGCTAAAAAATTCCATGTTGAGTCCGAGTTGTTACATGAGTCATATGAAGTGCCTACTCTTATCAGTGCCTTTATTGTTGCTAGGAAAGTTTATAAGAGTTGTCCTATTTGAATTTTGCATAAGTTTTTGTCTCGTGATCTCGTTTAATTATACATGGTTGGTTTTGGTGTCATTATTGGGATGGATTGGTTGCATGCCTACTAAGCTTCTATTGATTGAAGAACCCATAGGGTCAAGTTTTAATTTCCTAATGAACCCATCCTTGAGTAGGAAAGTCAAGATATGGTTGTCAAGGGTAGATTCATTTCATGCATTAAAGCCCGTAAGTTGATCTCTAATAGGTGTATTTATCATCGTGTGAGGGTTAAACATGTGGAGTCTAAAGTCACTTCTATAGAGTCGATTCTACTTGTAAATGAGTTTCTTGATGTCTTCTCAATGACCTTCCTGGTGTTCCTCTCGAAAGAAAAATAGATTTTGGTATAGTCTTCCTCAGCGTCACTCAACCTATCTCCATTGCCCCTTACCGTATGGCCCCGACGGAGTTGAAAGACATAAAGGAGCAATTTAAAAGATTTGTTGGAAAAAGGATTTATTAGACCTAGCCAATCACATTGAGGGTAGTCCGGTGTTATTTGTGAAGAAGAAGGGTGTGTCCCTTAGAATGTGTATTGACTATCAGCAACTCAATAGGGTCACCATCAAGAATAGGTTTCCTCATCCAAGAATTGATGATTTGTTTGACGAATTGCAAGGGGCCAGCTTCTTCTCCAAGATTGATCTTTGGTTCCGGTATCATCAAGTGTTGGTGAAGGAATGTGATATTCCTAAGACGACCTTCCAGACTAGATATGGGCATTATGAGTTTGTTGTGATGTCATTTGGATTGACCAATGCACCGGCCATCTTTATGGACTTAATGAATAAGGTCTTCAAACCTTACCTTCATTCCTTCATTGTGGTCTTCATTGATGATATTTTGATCTATTCACATAGTAGGGAGGAGCATATGGTGTATTTGAGGATTGTGTTGCAAAGATTGAGGGAGGAAAAATTGGATGCCAAATATGACAAGTGTGAATTTTTATTGAAGGAGGTTGCATTCATGGGTCATGTGGTGTCGGGGGATGGTATAAAAATGGATCCTAAGAAAATCAATATGATTATAAATTGGCCTAGACCATTGACCCGTTGGATATTAGGAGCTTCTTGGGCCTAACGGGTTATTATATAAGGCTTATGGCTTACGAATGGCTTCTCCTCCATTGCTTCCCCTATGACCGAATTGACTCAAAAAAAGGTTAAGTTTGTGTGGACCGATGAATGTGAGAGGAGCTTCCAAACATTGAAAGACACGCTTGTGTGTGCTCCTATATTGTCACTACTGGATGGGCTTGAGAGATTTGTGGTGTATTGTGATGCTTCCTCAGTTGGTTTGGGTTGTGTGTTGATGCAAAATGGTAAGGTCAAAATTTATGCTTCTAGACAACTAAAGGTACATGAAAGGAACTACACTACCCATGATCTAGAGTGAGCCGCCATTGTGTTTGCATTAAATATTTGGTGTCACTACTTGTATGGGGTGCATGTTTATTTGTTCACCGATCATAAGAGCCTATATGTCTTCACTTAAAAGGATCTCAACTCGAGCAAAGGGAATGGTTAGAACTTCTCAAGGACTATGATATGAGTGTTCACTATCATCTCGGTAAGGAAAATACGGTGGAGGATGCTTTAAGTAGGGTGTGCATGGGTAGCCTAGCCCATGTTGATGGTGGTGAAAAGAAGATAGCTAGAGAGGTGCATCAATTGGCTAGATTGAAGGTTAGGTTGGAAGAGGTTGGTGATGATGGTGTTTTGGTTGTTGATGGGTCGAGTTCTTCTTTGGTTGATGAGGTCATAGCAAAGCAAGATCTGAACTCCTCACATAATTAAAGGCCATGGTGAAAGAGGGAAAAGTAGAGGTTTTCTCCCAAGGGGGAGATGGTGCCTTTAGGTACCAAGGTAGGTTGTGTGCGCCTTGTGTTGACGGTTTGAGGGAGAAAATTCTAAGGAACATAATTCTTCTTACTCTTTCCATCCCGGTTCCACCAAAATGTTTAGAGACTTAGGGGATGTGTATTGGTGGGGAGGAATGAAGAGGGACATTTCCAAGTTTGTTTTCGGTTGCCATAGTTGTAAACGAGTCAAAGCCGAGCATCCAAGGTTGGGTGGCCTAAACCAAGATATAGAGATTCCCACTTGGAAGTGGGAGGTGATTAATATGGATTTTGTGGTTGGGTTGCCCAATACTAGAAAATGTTTTGATTCCATTTGGGTGGTGGTTGATAGAATGACGAAATCAGCTCACTTTCTGCTGGTTAAGACCACATATGGAGCTGAAGAGTATGCAAGGTTGTACATATATGAGTTAGTGAGGTTACATAGGGTTCCTATTTCCATCATATTGGTTCGTGGTACACAATTCACTTCACATTTTTGGAGGTCTTTTCAAAGTTGGCACAAAAGTTCACCTTAGTACGACTTTTCACCCTCAAACGGATGGACAAGCCGAAAGGATAATTCAAACCCTTGAAGATATGCTTAGGGTGTGTGTATTGGAGTTGAGATAGTTTTGATGACCATCTTCCTCTGGTTGAGTTTTCCCAAAACAATAGCTACCACTCTAGCATCGATATGACTCCTTTTGAGGCTCTTTATGGGAGACGTTGTAGATCACCAGTTGGTTGGTCTGACATTGGAGTGGTGTCTATAATGGGACCAGATCTGGTTATGGAGGATCTTGATAATATTAGGATGATAGGGAAAGGTTGAAGACGGACCAAAGTCTTCAAAATCCTATGCCGATTTGAGAAGAAGAGACCTTGAATTGAAAGTGGGTGATTGGGTTTATTTGAAAGTTTCTCCAATGAAAGGTGTGGTACATTTTGGTAAAAAAGGGAGTTGAGTCTAAGATATGTTAGTCCTTATGAGGTCTTGAAGAGGGTTCGCAAGGTAGCTTATGAGTTGACGTTTCCTAGTGTAATGAATTTGGTTCATCCGATGTTCCATGTCTCTATGTCAAGAAAATGTGTTGGTGATCCTAATACTATTGTGCCTCTTGATGTAATGGGTTTTGTTAAGGATAACTTGACTTATGAGGAGACTTTGGTTCAAATCTTAGATAGAGAAGTGAAGAGATTGAGGAACAAGGAGGTGGTATCCGTTAAGGTCCTTTAGAGGAACCAACAAATCGAAAGTGCTACTTGGGAGGCCGAAGCAGACATGCAAAAGCGGTATCCTTATGTTTTCCACTCCACTCAAGCCTAAGGTACTAATTCTAAGTCCCTTATGTGATTACAAGTCTTATGTTTCAGCCCCTATGTCATTCATATTTAAGTTGGCAAGTTATGATGATTTTACACGTATCTTGGGATTTTGAAAATGATGTTTTAAATGTGATGTTGCATACTTGTTAGGGCTGATTTATTTATGATCACTCTTGTCCTGTATGTCTCTTTTACATTCGGGGACGAATGTTCCCAAGGGGGAGATATTGAAACGATCCCAAAAAGTGCACGAAAATGTGCCTCGAAATTCCCAGAATTTCAAATTCCATATATCTCAAAATTCATGCGTGATATAAAAATTTTGACTTCATATTCTTTTTCAGGGGGTCAAAATTAGGGGTAAAAGGGTCTAACCCTGATTTTAGAGCAATCGAATCGTAATTTCAAATTTTAAAATTTTAGTTTCCAAAGACGATCCGTGACAGCACTGCGACGCGCACCTGTCGCAGAAAATGTGTTAATTTGACCCTCGCAATAGGTCCGCTGTGCGGACCTGTGTATTTTGTTTCTAATGATTTCTATCTCAGTCAAAGGATTTTGGGTCTTAGACCTAAGTGTTTCCAACTGTGTTTTTACCTATACTTAGCCAAATTTCATCCTCATATTACCCAAAATATTTCCCAATACTCACTCAAATACTTAGTCATATTTTCACTCCCAAATTCAAGTACCAAACCCTTATCCCAAACTAAGGTTCTCCTTCAAGGTTCTTCTTCAAGCTTCTAGTCTCCATCTCCAATCTTTACCAAGGTCATCTTCAAGTTAAGGTATGTGTGTTTCTTTCATAGTTTCTTTCACCCATAATACCCAAGCCTCCTTCTACTCAAATTGCATGATTTAAATTTGATTTAAAAATGGGTCTTCATTATTGTAAAATTCACTGCACACTATGTTAAAGATTTGTGAAATTGTTACTGTTTTGCTATGTTTTAAGCTATAAATCTTTGATCTATTGTGATATTTGAGAAGGGATTTTGATGTATATTGCTTGAGGGTGTTGCAAGGTGTTTATTGACGTTTTTACAATGGATGTTGTTGCATGATTTCATATGTATATTTTATGGTTTTATACTAGCATTACAAACCCTCTAAGTTTTGATGAAATGTTCGGATGTGGTTTCTTGTGGAGTTGAAGGTCCAAAGAATGATAAATGATAGGATTGACTATATGATGATGAAATAAGCTTGTGTATATGATGTACTCTATATAAAGTATTGCATCAGACCATGCCCAATCCGGGGGACTAAGAACTCAGATAACCTAGATGGGGATTTGTACTAACTTAGGGAAGGGTTTGTACTTCTCCACCTACTTATGGGGCGGCATCATCACTAACCTAGATGGGATTTGTACTCATCAACCTGGGGAAGAGTTTGTACTTCTCCACCTAGGTGATGGGGCGGCATTATCACCAGCATAGTGAGGGATTTGTACTTCACCACCTAAGTGATGGGGCAGCATCATCACTAACCTACCAAGGGGTTTGTACTTTGGAAATCTAGCTTGGTCTCTTCTACACATATGATATCCTATATGAGCATGAGTTACTTAAGCATGTTTTACTTATGCATTGGTCATACATGCCATATTGTTATATTATGCCTATTACCTATTGTTATGCATTTTGATTATGATGCCTAATTCTTGTTGCATTGCACCTTACATACTTAGTATATTCAAATGTACTAACACATACTCTATGCCTACAAGATGTCACCATATAGGAACCGGTGCTCAAGTTGAGCGTCCTTCTCCACGCGGCTAGTTCGACATTACTAAAGTTAGTTGGTGAGTTCTCCACTTCAGGAACCTTAGTTTATGTTGCTCTTACTATGTATTGAGACATTCTTCTTTACTGTCTATTTTTATTATAAGGGTTAGCTTGTCTTGGAACCCGCTCTTATCTATGTAGTAGATGTGTTTGTTAGACATGTTATGTATCCATGCTAAGAGCCTTGAATCTATTGTTCTTGATGTCTATGATATGAAGGTGCTATCCCTTATCCCCGGTTGTCCCACTTTATTATCTATTGATGCCTGATTTATTGCTTCTGCGATCAAGGATGTGTAATGATTTTCTAAGAGGCTTTCTTGGGGTTTCTTCGGGGTTCCTCTTGCACCTTATCATGAATAAGCCCTAGGTTTAGGTCGTGACAATGGGTATCGCTTTCTAATGTCCGCTTCAGCTTCCCATGTGGGACTTTCAACTTGTTGATTCCTCCAATGTACCTCGACGGAAGTTATGTCATGACTCAAGCCTAGGGCCTAGATGTGACACGGCGCATGTGGAATCTGATGGAACCCCAAGCAAGCCTCTTAACATATCATCACACATCCTTAGTCGCGGTAGCAAGTAAAGCACATAAGGATTAGAAATGAGGTCAAGGAACTAAGGGGAGACTTTCATATCACACACATCAAGAAACAAGAGAGTCAAAGCTCATAGTATAGATATATAACGTGTCCAACAACACCTCTACTACATAGATCATAGTGGGAACCAAGAAAAGCAACCGGGCTTACCCTCATACTAAAATATGCAATAAAGGAAGAAACTCACAATACATAGCATAAGAACATAGGACAATGTCTTCAGAATGGGGGACTCACCAACAAGCTTAGGAAAAATCGTACTAGCCACGAAGAGGAGGATGATGATCAAACGGTGCTCCAATTCCTACATAATGACATCATGTAGGTATAGAGTATGCATTTGTACATTTGAATGTACTAAGTATGTAGGATGAAATGCAACAAGAGATAAGTAACATAATCAAAATTCATAAGTGTAGGAAATGAGTAGCATATAACAATATGACATGCATGTGAGGTGCTATGTAGTAAATCATGCTTACATAGGACATAATACATGTGTAAGAAGAGACCACTATCATATTGGTGGATCGTCGCACCCTACCACCCTTGGTGATTGAGGTACCAACCCCATCAATTAGTTGGTGGATCGTTGCACCCTACCACCTCTGGTGATTAGGTACAAACCCCCTGACATGGTTATCAAAGTACAAACCCCCCGATATGGTTATCAAGGTATAAACCCCTCGACATGGTTACCCGATGCGCACCCCCCTAACAGGGCATAATCACATTCCAAGACTATACAGGAGAAAATCATATACATATGTTCATTTCATCATCATATAGTCATTAAACTCATAAGATATGCATTGGGCCTTCAATTCCTTAATATTACCATGACCAGATATTTTATCAAACACTTGGAGGGTGTGTAGTACTAGTTTAAAACCATGCTATTTAGGGATGAAATCATATAAGGAAATCCAATGGAAAACCATCAATCAATACTTGGTAACACCCTCAAGCAATATACATCAAAACCCTTCATCAAATCTAATCATAGATCTTAGATTCATAGCACAAAACATAGTAAAACAATCATAATTTCATAAGGCCTAACATAATGTGTAGTGAGTTTCATAATATTTAGACCTATGAAGAAATTATCCCCAATATGGATGCAACAACATATATGAGAAGAGTAATCATGAAGAAATCAACCATAACATGGATGCAACAATATACTTAAAACATCATTTTCAAAATTTGATCATAAGTGTAAAATCACCATGAACTTTGTCAATGTAAATATGAATGCATGCAAATGACATAGGGGCTAGAATATGAGACATGAAATCACATAGAAGGCTAAGAATTAGTACCTTAGGATTGAGTAGGATGGAAAAGATAGAGGTATCGCTTTTGCATATCCGCTTCAGCCTCCCAAGGAGCACTTTCAACTTGTTGATTCCTCTAAAGGACCTTAATGATGCAACATCCTTGTTCCTTAGCCTCTGCACTTGCCTATCCAAGATCTCTACTAGAACGTCTTCATATGACAAGTCATCTTTAACTACCCCCACAATATCAGGAGGCACAATGATTGGTGGTCATGCTCCAATAAGAAAGCAGTCGCTATCAGTAATTAACCTAACCAAGGTTAGGGTCGAATCCACCGGGAATACAGGGCTTAACAACAAGACTTCACTACTAATCATTTCTAGTATTTGTGACTACAATCTCTAAATGGGGTTTTTTTCTGTGATTCAATAAAAACTAAAACAAACACTAACTAAAACTCAAGGAAACGCTCAATTTTGGGAACAACTTAGGAATCGTGTTTCCCATGATTTGATGATTTGATTACCCAAGATATATAACTATAATTAGAGAGTTGCATGTAGGATGGTAACTTAGGTTCTTCAAACCCTCTTGTGAAGGTGAAAATTGAATTTAACCATAGCACTTGGTCGGCCACCATGGCGTGCCAACTAACCGTTACCAATAGTCCCAGTCAACCTCCCCTTGGTCAGGTTTAGTTCATTAGATGAGAACATATCAATGGAATTCTTTCATCTATTTGCCTTTTCCTATTCGTCACTACCTTGGTCGAGATTGTGATAGTAGGTAGGATTTGGTGTTGGCCACCACCAAACAACAATAAAAATTAAGGGAAACAGATAGTACATGAAAAACCTCAATGATAGAAATGCAAGAAAACTAGGTTATTCAAGTCAACTAACCACAGTTCCAACAATCCCAAGTTGTGAGTGCTTAGCTACTCATGGCTAAAGAAAAACACAAAAGAATGCATGCAATAGACATAGTTGATAGTTTCACCAATAATAATGAAGGAGATAGGCATCATAAGTTGCAAACCCACAAGCTTGATTGATCAACAATGATTACAAGGAAAGATTTGCAATCCCCAAAATGGGTTTTCCAACAGAGAATATTAATCTACCCTAATAACCTATCAACAATGATTACAAGACAAGATTTGCAATCCCCAAAATGGGTTTTCCAACAGAGAACAATAATCTACCCTAATAACCTAAGAAAAGCTTCAAAATATAATTGTGAAATGTCTACTGGTTGGACTCTTCTCAAAAAACCTAACTTAAGCTATATATAGTATTTACAAAATAACCCTAGAATTTACACATAAAAGACAGTTGGCAACTGATAAGTCTCGCAGTTATGATTCCTAGGATGACCTACGTGTCGTAGTCGAGGTCTCATATCAAGTTCTTATCATCTTGGACTGAACTGGTGTGACCCATAGGTACGAACTGTTGCTTGCGCTACAACTCTATGTTTGTCTCGTAGGCTTGGTCTTGAGTTTTTGGTCTAATATTTTGGCTCTCAAATTCTTCCTAAGAGTCCACCTATACGAGTCATAGTGTGTCTCATGACTCATAGGCTGGGCTCGTAGGGGTGACCTTCACTCCGTAGATTTTTTATTTTTGGTCTCTGATTCTTGCTGCAACACAACCTACAACTTGTAGAGTCAGCTACGATTTGTAGGTATGCTCGTATGGCCTATGCTTTAGCAAAATCTGCATTTTTTCTTTAAAATCATGCCAACCTAACTTTTCTGCAAGATTAACACAAAAACACATCAAAACACTAAAAAGCCGCTTTAAGAACTCATAAAATCCCTTGTTTCAGGCACCAAATGAGTTGTGTTTTGACAGCACATCAACACCCTCAACTCAGAATTGTTTCTTGTTCTCAAGCGATGAATCAATATTTGGAGACAAAGGGAAATACATAGCAAATATACTAATGGCATATATATCAACTCCTCTGATTTAGGTACCCAACTACTATTTTCAAAACAGGATTGTAAAATTATTGAGTAAATATGAACATAATGTGATACCTAGCAATCCAACTATAATAAGCTAAGGAGCATCAAATGTCCACAATCGCTAGTATAGTCATATGCTACTCATATAGTGCAAATGCCCTCACTGGAAAAAAGTCCGTTATACTTACTCAAAAGCATTTAGATTTTAGGGATTGAGGAAGCATTCTCACTCTCACAATTAAAATTCAAGCATACTAACTAACAGCATATGCTTTCCTCTATACTTATCTTCTGGCTTGGTGACAAAATGGAGTTGGATCATTTTAGGGCTTATAGGCTTGTACCATTGGTTCAAGGTGCTTTGGTAAGGTACTTTTGGGCAAATAGTGACTAAAGCTATCCTTGAACAATGTTTACCAATACTTTTTGCTTTCATAATCCAACCTTTTTAAACCAATTCACCCTTATTCTCATGTTTTGAACTTTTCTCGAGTGCTTTCTTTCTCTTTTTTTAGCTGAGCCTTGATTTCAAACACATTTTTGCTACTTTTTCTCAATTTAAGGCACTTTTCTTTTTATTCACTCAGTTCATCTTTTTCATTTCTTTCTTGATTTCCCAACTAACTACCTTATTATTACTTCACGACAATAAGGACCATCCTCAACTTAGTCTTTTAGCCTCAGGTGAAGTACACAATATCTATGCCTCAAACCAGGGACACCAACTGCAGCCACCCTCAACTTAAGCCTTGGCCTCAATCAAGGTTCACATGTTCAAGGATAGACCAGGGCGAATATCAAGGTATTTCATTAAATATGGTTAATTCAGTAGAGTATCAAGAAAGAATGAGTGCATGAGAAACTCAAAGATTTGGGACAAGGGATTCACTCACTTACTTAGTGGGTCATTTAGGCTATAAGTGGTTTCACTCAAAGAACAAGGGACTAAGATCTTTTCTATCTCCACCACATCACCCAAACCAATCTTGGAGTAACAAGGCAAGTTCTGAGTCCATACATGATGCATGAATATATCAAAATACACTTATAACACACATGCCATTTGCATCCACAATCAAGTATAGACTCACAAGTCATGCTTTCAGTCTCAGTTTACGTTCACAATATAAGAACAATCATTGCCATATACTCAAAATGTATGAATGCATCAATAATCACAACCTCAAAAATTTTAAGGGTACCCAATTTTGCATCAAAAGTTTAAAGAAAACCTAAGAACTACATATATGCTAAAATATAACATTATTATGCATTTGCAACCTATCTATACTTCCTAAAATATGTCGGTTCAACAGAAAATTAAACGTCCACAAGGAAAAAAAACACGACAAGAAAACCTTGGAATCAAAAATAGGGGAAGTTATGGATTTGAGGCTACTCAGACTTCATCTTAATCCATAACTTCTACCATCCCACCAAAATAGGATACTCTATCCTTAAAGTAACAACACAAAGAAAAGACGAACATACGAAAACATAATATAGATATATATATACATTCAAAACTATCTATTAACAAAACTACTATCCAAACCAAAGTAAAAATATTATCCAATAAGAACATCCATAAAACCCCCCCTAAAAAAATATTTTCTAACAAAAGGAGTGAGTATCCATAAAGAAAAGTAAGTGTTGGGGTTAAAAGTGGTCAAACATCACGGTACTCATGCACCAGTCTTGGGTTGGTCTGCGGGGTCCTTGGTCTGTCACTCCTTCTTTGCTCCAGTGCCGGAAGTACCCTCTCTAGGTTGGGTGTGTTGTGCTCTCTCTCTCTGAATAACTGCCAACAAAAGCGACTCTTGCGCCACCTCCTCTGGTATGGGCTCCTCCTCCTCAAGTCTTGGGCTCTTCGGGGTTGACTCTGGATTAGCAGCTCAAGATGCCTCTTCTGCAGCTATCCGGATGGTCGGCGAGCCAATCTAATGCCTCATCTCCTACCGGTGCTCCCTCTAGGGCTGGAACAGGGGCTGCCAACATCCGTAATAAGTCAACATTGAATTTGGGCATCTACTCAGTAACTGCGCTTGCATTAGCAGGCCTAGCTCCCTCAAGTCCCTTGTGAACTCTGGCCTTAAATCCATTGACCTTGATGTCCACTAATAGGACTCTGTCATAATACAAATCTCGAGAATATGTCCTCATCCTCTTCTCGGAGTCCCGAACAGTCTGATCAATCAATTTTCGGACCCGCGCTGATAGCTCATGTAGCCTACCCTCTGCTACAGTTACCTTGCACAATAAAACCTGAAATGCAACAACAAAGAAAAGAGGGTCAACTTGTAAAGTAGTTGCTGCTGGTGTTGGAGTGCTGGAGGATGTTGTAGACTCAATCTCGACCGTTGGCGTAAGCTCTGTAGTAGCTGGAGTAGTGCCCGTAGGAGCTGGAGGTGAACCTAAAACCTGAGGCTCGACTAGAAATAGCTCTGGCATAGATGGAGGAGTTGTTCATGGTAAGGCCACCGGGTTCTCATTAGCCTTTATCAGGATGGGATCCATAGTGCGTGTGGCCTCTACATGAGGGTCAATAAGAACACCTACTACACTGCATAGTCGATAAATCAAAATTGGAAATGGAAGTGTGGTGCTTGTCCAAGCTACAACCTTGTGAATCTACTCTAAATGATCCGGGCCCATTCTATAGCATACCCAGATAGAAGGCTGACTAACAATACAACTCTCTCCAGGGTGATCACATTATCAGTAAAAGTTGGCCTAATGAGCCAACGGATAACGGACCACCAAAACTTGGCTCGGAATGAGAGGTTGGCTTTTATGATAGGATTTGCGTAGTTTGTGACCTACATCGGTTCAACACCCTCCTCACAAATCTAGCTAACGATCCACCGTAGAAGCTCCGTCGTAGCCCTGATGTCCTTCCCAGTCACCACTGTTCTTATCTTCTCAATATGACAATTGTACTATGCGATACACTAAGGGACTGTATAAGTAGGCCCAAACTTCACTCATCGGATTGTCTCCTCTGAAATATCAACTCTCCTCCCGCAGATTGTCACCACTCATAGCCTTAGGTGCTCAGTTGATCTTTTGTTCTTTGCCAACCCCCAGCGGAATGTAGCAAGGTATGTCACATAAAACTCATGGACTACGTAAGGGGAATATTTTCCCAACTGTTGTGTGGTCCATTGTAGCCCATGCTCATCCAACCCAATACCCAATTCAGGCACATTATCTAAACCCGAGGCTTTCAGCCGAGACTCCTCATGAAATTGATGAACTATCTTTCCTTGCCCCTTTAGCCCAACCCTTGGTCATATCTTTACTTTATCCCAGGGACGCACCATCTGTGGTCAGCTGGGGGATGGGACTAGACCTCTTCCTGCTGGTAAGTGCTTTTTGAATTTGACTCTAAACCTAAGTTTGAGGGGTCATCTGTGGCAAGCTGTTGTCTGACCCATCCCTGTTGCCCTATTGTTCCTCCTCTTCAGACTGGGAGGAACTACTTACTTCCATGGGTGTCTATGCTGCGAGTTCCCAAGTTTGAGGTCTATTGGCCTTCAGGTCTAACCTGACTCTGTGGACTTCCATAGAGCCCTCAGATTGCTCGGTTTCAGAGGATTCATCCCGCAACCTCTGTTGTAGAGATTGAATTGCCCGTTTGTCTTTCGGAGGCATTTTATCTGCAAACAACCCATAAAGCAACATGTAAGTCCAAGATGTTTGATCCACTGAAATACAAAGCAAAGAACAACTAAAAAGTTATTATGCACTGGCACAACTACAGATATGCAGGTACGAGTGCGGTTAAACCAACGAGTCGTAAACTACCCTCGTAGAAATAGTATGCCTTCAAAAATGCTTCTGATCCCAGATATGAGACACAATTATGACTCGTAAGGTGACCTATGAGTCATAGTCTGGGCCCGTAACCATTTTCGAAAACATTTTTCAGAATTTTTGTAAGTTTACGAGACCCTCACTATGAGTCGTAGCAGGCACTATGAGTCGTATGTTAGTTTCGTATGACAAACATGAAGGAACAAAAGATGACTGATACTTGCTACGAGGGACCCTTACAACTTGTAGAGGAACCTACGAGTCGTAGGAGGGCCTCGTAGTAGGAAACTACAAGCATCAGTGGTGCCTAAAATTTTCCCACAACACGCACAAATCAAGCACAAAGTCCAACATCCTTCGCACACTATAACAAAATCAACTCGCTAGCACATAAGTAAGTACTTCCATAACATCAGGAGTTCATAACAACTTTATTTTCTAAGAATTGTACATAGTTCAACAGATTATCAAGCATACTTAAAGCAATATTCATTCGAAACTCATTCTTGACACCTATAAACTTTCCCTAGGGATATAATTCCTATACATATTAATTCAATCAAACCCCACAAGCTAAAACATAGGCATTACACCCATATCTCCTAAATTTCAACTACGAAAACCATTCATACAACATATGGGAAACAATCACACAATACAGTCCATGAATCATAAATTTCATACTCATCATCACCCATTCAAGAATTTCAACACAATTAGGTTCCAACTAAACTATTCAAAGCCTAAAACCCTAGGTTACAAGTCTAGTTCACTAATAAAAGTATGGAATGCTTAAACATGATCAATCTAACTTATACTCATATAGGGGAGAATTCTCATCACCAAAGATTTCAAAATGTAACCACGGAGCTTATCGCTTAATTGGAGAAGTAAACCAAAGTGTAAGAAATTGAAAACCACGCCGAAAACCCTAGAATAGTGCCTTTGCTAGAAAATGACGTAGGTAGTCGGGATTTTGGTTGGAAAAGAGACGTAAGTGGCTGAGAGGAGTTTTCCATCGCCTCTTAAGTTTTAAAGATGAATTTGGGGGTCAAATTTTATTTTGACACCTTTTTTACTAAACTGGTTGACTTTTAAAAACCTTCAAATCGGGGCTAAGAGACCCCGACTATGAGTTATAGGTCGTCCTACGACTCATAAGTCTCAGTCTCGTATCAGCCGCAACACTTGTACAAATTTAGGAATCATACCTGGGCACTATGAACCCCACTTACAACTCAGAGGGTGTCCTATGAGTTGTAAGGCTGGCTCGTAGTGTATGTGCCAACTTTTGATACTCACTGATTCCCTCAACAATGAATGACTACGAGTCGTAGTGGAGGCTACAACTCGTACTCCTACTCGTAGAAGCTGCTCTAGGTCCCCCTTTTTTTTAGATCTTCAGTTCTTCCAATTCTTACCTGCAAACCAAGTCTCAAAGCACAAAAATCCTAAAAAATATTACAATTGCATCATTGTCTTTAAAAAAAACAACTACTACTACCTTATGTCTCAAATAAACAAATAATCATCAAAATGCTTGCGTTGCCTCCCAAAAACCGCATTGTTTAATGTCGTGGCTCAACTTTGTCATCGTCCTTCATCAACAATCATCAAGGGTCCACACCTCGCTCTTGAACCCGTCCAAATGTTTCATGGATTGGTGAATATCGAACACGACTTCAGCATCATTCACCCTAAATTGACGTTAACCCGAATCCACATCCACTAACACTCTCCTGGTGACTAGAAAAGGTCTCTCCAAATGATGGGTACCTCAAAATCAATCTCGCAGTCAGGAATCATGAAATCTTTTGGACAAATGAATTTATCAACTTTAACAAGAACATCCAGTAGGGTTCCCTTGGGTTTTTTAATGATTGGATCTTTCAAGAGCAACCTCATTCTCATCGGGTTAAGAGTGCCAATAGGGCAATAGGTATTAGATTGATGCTAGCTCCTAAGTCATATAGTGCTCCTGTGAATTCAACGTCACCAATAGTGCAAGGATTGGTGAATGCGTTAGGGTCCTCATGCTTTTGCACAACGCATTAGGTCATGATCGCACTACATTGTTGGAGCTCTTGTGAAAGATCTTGGCTCAAAGTGCGTCTCCTTGTTACCAAATCATTCATATATTTGGCATACCCAAGCATTTTCTCCAAGGCCTCCAAGAGAGGAATATTGATAGATAGTTGTTTTAACATTGATAAGATGCATGAACTTGCTATCTTTTTCCTTCTTCTTAAGCCTTTGTAGGAATGGAGGAGGTGGTTTTGGGATTGATTTGGCTTTCTCTTTCTCTCCCACCTCTTGGTCCTCTACTCCTTGACTCCTTGGACCTTCTTCCTCAGTCATCACCTTTCTATTAATGTCTCTCTCCTCAATTTCATCATCAACAATTAGCATAGGGGGGTCTATAGTGCTTTTGCCACTCTATGTCATCACGTCCATGCAATGCCCTTCGTTCTTAGGATTTTGAATCGTGTTGCTAGGTAGGGTGCCCTTTTGGCGTTGTTTCAACTATGAAGACACTTGTCCAAATTATTGTTCAAGTTGCTTGATTGCCACAGAGTGAGACACAATTTTCTGATTTATGCTTGATATATCTATCTTCATCCCTTTCAAAGTCTCATCGTGATGATCTACCTTCTTCAACAATTTATTGAACATTTCTTCAATCCTCAAAGTACTCGACCCTGCGTCACGATTATGTGTTGGCACATAGGGCCTGTTCTTGTAAGGTTCTCTTCTTCCCTATTTTGCGTCTGGCACTCTTCCTCTCTCATAGTATCCATCCCTATTATCTCTATATGCTATATCTCGATTGAAGTTCCTACCTTGATTCCCGGAACTTTGCCTCCAATAGTCCGAGTTGGACCCATGGGGGTTATTCTAGAAATCCGCCGCTTGGCTGCCCACATAACATGCATCCTTATCAAAGAATTGATCACCATACATAGGAGTAGTTGGAGGTTGGTGAGCTATTGCCTTCACACTAGCTTGGTTTTCCTTCAAACCAAATCCATGCTTGTATGGAGTTGAGAAAGTTGCTTCATAATCTCTTCATTCACTTTTGCTTGCTCACTATTTGTGGTAACCGTACAAGAACTCTTTGTATTCCCACGTGCACTCTAACCCCATGCTCTGTTGGTCTTCACCACTTGTTCCATTCTTTTGGCTACTAGCTCAAACGGTTGATCAAGAAAAACACCTCCTATGATTGTGTTGGCGCAAGCTTTGCTATTATCATCAAGTGTTCTATAGAAGATCTCGACCAAAGAATCATCAACAATTTTGTGATCATGGACCATAGTTAAGTATTTGATGAATCTCTCCTATGTAGTTCTAAGAGAGTCTCCAACTAATTGCTCAAAGTTGTTAATTTCGTCCTTAAGCTTCAGCTTTTTCGACCTTGGGAAATATCTTTCTAAGAACACCCGCTGCAGCTCATACCAACTCGTGATGGTACCGGAGAAAGCTCAGACAACCATAAAACTGCATTGACAGTCAGCGACAATGGAAACACCCTCAATCTAACAACGTCAATAGAAATATTTTGTGTCCCCATGATACTTTTGCACATGAAGCTGACATTTTGGAGATGACAGTGGGGATCCTCAGACGGTAGCCCTATGAATAGGCCACAGTTTTGGAGCATCTGGAGCAATCCCCTTGATACCGCAAACTTATCATCTGCCAGTAGAGGGGATAGTACTATAGAATCGGTAACATCCATCGCCATGGGGTTCAATCGGTACTAATTCCAACTGTAAGCATTTGCATTAAAATCTCTAAGTTGTGGCTAGTTATATCTTGGTGGTGGATTCTCCTCTCTTCTTAAGGTTTTCTCATTCATATTGATTTCCTCCTCAACCACAAGATCCTCGTTCACTTGAGCTATTCTTCTAACAGTTGATGGATCTCCAAATTAATCGAAGCTAAGTGTTCACCTTGACTCCTTGTGCTAGGCATGCAATGTAGCACAACCTGCATGTAAACTCAAACAGCAAAAACATAAACAAAAGTAAAATACACAAGATTCTAGAAATCACACTAGAACTAACTAATTGTGAATTCAAGTCAAAACCTAGCCATATTCTTCGGCAATGATGCAATAATTTTTGATTGATGGTCACGTTTTAATAAGAAAACGGTCAGTATCAGTAATTAACCTGACTGAGGTTAGGGTCAAATCCACAGGGAATGTAGGGCTTGACTACAAAACTTAACTACTAATCATTTCTAGTATTTATCACTACAATCTCTAAATGGGGGTTTTTTTTGTTACTCAAAAACAAACTAAAACAAACACAGACTAAAACCCAAGGAAACACTCAATTTTGGGAACAACTTAGGAATTGTGTTCCCGATAGTTTGTCGACTTGATTACCCTAGATAAATAACTATAATTGGTGAGTTGCATGCAGGATGGTAACTTAGGTTCTTCTAGCCCTCTTGTGAAGGTGAAGGTCAAATTTTACCATGGCGCTTGGTCAGCCACCATGGTGTGCCAACTAACCATTACCAATAGTCCCAGTCAACCTCCCCTTGGTCAAGTTGGTTCATTTGACGAGAACACATCAATCAAATTCTGTCATCTACTTCACTTTTTCTATTCATCACTACCTTGGTCGGGATAGTGATAGTAGGCAGGGTTTGGTGTTGGCCACCACCAAACAACAATAAAAATGAAGGGAAACAGGTAATACAGGCAAAACCCCAATCATAGAAATGCAATAAAACTAGGTCATTTCAAGTCAACTACCCATGGTTCGCACAATCCCAAGTTGTGGGTGCTTAGCTACTCATGGCTAAAGCAAACACACAAGAATGCATATAATAGACATAGTTGAGAGTTTCACCAATAAAACTGAAGGAGATAGGCACCACAAGTTGCAAACTAACAAGCTTAATTGATTAACAATGAGTACAAGGCAAGATTTGCAATCCCCAAAATGGCTTTTCCAACAGAGAACAGTAATCTACCCTAAGAACCTAAGAAAAACTTAAAAATGTAACTGTGAAATGTCTACTGGGCGAACTCTTCTCAAAACACCTAACTTAAGCTATATATATAGTATTTACAAAATAACCCTAGAATTTATAAAGAAAAAAGACAACTGGCAGTTGATAAGTCTCGGAGTTACGACTCATAAGATGACTTACAACTCATAATTGGCATCTAGTTTCAGGTACTTGGCATCTTGGACTGAAATGGTATGACTTATAGGTACGAGTCATTGCTTGGGCTATGACTCATACGTTTGTCTTGTAGGCTTAGTCTTGAGTTTTTGGTCCAACATTTTGGCTCTTTGATTCTTGCTACGAGTCCACCTATACAAGTCATAGTGTGTCTTATGACTCGTAGGCTGGGCTCGTAGGGGTGACCTTCTCTTGGTAGATTTCTGATTTTTGGTCTCTGATTCTTGCTACAACACAACCTACGGCTCGTTGAGTGAGCTACTACTCGTAGGTGGGCTCGTATGGCCTATGCTTCAGCAAAATCTGCAACTTTTCTTCAAAATCATTCCAGCCTTACTTTTTTGCAAGATTAAAATGAAAACACATCAAAACACGTAAAAGTCGCTTTAATAAAACATAAAATCCCTTGTTTCAGACACTAAATATGTTGTATTTTGACAACACATCACACAATGACAATAGAGATAACCCACACACTTCCTCAACATAGACACATGAAAGACTGGATGAACCAATTCCATTTCACTAGGTAAATCCAACTGGTGAGCCACCTTACCAATCGTCCTCATCACCTTATAAAGACCAATATATCTAGTGCTCAATTTGTCCTTCTTACCAAAATGGACCACACCCTTCATGGACGACACCATTAAATAGACCCAATCACCTACCTTAAACTCAAGCTCTCTCCTTCTCACATTTTCATAAGATTTTTTGTGACTTTAGGTTGTTCTCAACCTTTCCCTAATCATCCTTAAGGAGACAACAAAGCCATCTCTCTAATTTTAAACCACCTAACCGGGGATCTACAACGTCTAGCATAGAGAGCCTCAAAAGGAGCCATTCCGATGCTAGAATGGTAGCTATTGTTATATGCAAACTCAATCAGTGGAAGATGGTCATCCTAACTACCCTTGAGCTCCAATACACAAGCCCGAAGCATGTCCTCAAGTATTTGGATAGTTATTTTGGCTTGGCCATCCATTTCAGGGTGAAAGGTCGTACTAAGCTTTACCTTTGTTCCAAGACCTTTTTGGAAGGATTTCCAAAAGTGTGAAGTGAATTGTGCACCACAATCCAATATGATGGATAAAGGAACTAGATGCAATCTCACCAAGCCATGAATGTACAACCTAGTGTAATCTTCATCCCCATAGGTAGTCTTAACCGATAAAATGTGAGTTGATTTTGTCATCCTATCAACCACAACCAAATAGAATTAAAACCCTTCCTAGTCTTTGGAAAACCAACCACAAAATCTATATTAATCTTTTCCCACCTCTAAGAGGGAATATCTGTGTCTTGGGTTAGGCCACCCAGCCTTTGATGTTTGGCCTTGACTTGTTGGCAACTATGGCAACTAGATACAAATTTGGCAATGTCCCTCTTCATGCCTCCCCACTAATACACCTCTCTCTAATCTCTATACATCTTAGTAGACCACGAGTGATTAGAGTAGGAAGAAGCACGAGCCTCATCGAGAATTTTTTCCCTCAAGACATCACCACAAGGCACACACAACCTACCTTGGTACCTAAGGGCACCATTTCCCCATTGGGAGAAAACCTCTACCTTACCATCTTTAACCAATGCCTTCAATTTTAACAATGAGGGATCAAGATCTTGCTTAACTTTCACCTCCTCAACCAATGAAGATTTAGAAGCATCAACACCACCACCACCACCATCACCATCTTCTTCCAACCTAACTCTTAATCTAGCCAACCGATGGACCTCCTAAACCACCCTATGCCACCATCAATAACATGAGCAAGGCTACCCATAGACACCCTACTAAAAGCATCCGCCACCACATTACCTTTATCGCGATGATAATGCACACTTATGTCATAGTTCTTAAGAAGTTCTACCACCTTTTTTGTCTCAAGTTGAGGTCTTTTTGGGTGAAGACATATTGGAGACTCTTATGATTGGTGAACACATAAACATGCACCCCATAAAAATAGTGATGCCAAATCTTTAATGCAAACACAATAGCGGCTAACTCAAGATCATGGGTAGGATAATTCTTTTCATGCACTTTGAGTTCTCTAGAAGCATAGGCTATGACCTTATAATTTTGCATCAACACACAACTCAAATCAACCCAGGAAGCGTCATAATACACAACAAATCCCTTTAGCCCTTCCAGTAGTGACAATATAGTAGCAGACACAGGCTTATCTTTCAATAGTTGGAAACTCCTTTCACACTCATCGGACCACAAATTTGGCTTTCTTTTGAGTCAACTTTGTCATGGGAGAGGCAATAGAAGAGCCCCCATTCACAAACCTCCAATAGTAACCCACTTAGCCCAAGAAGCTCCTAATATCCGACAGGGTCAATGGTATAGGCAATTTCTAATCACATCCATCTTTTTTCGATCCATCTTAATATCATCCACCAACACCACATAACCTAGAAAGGCAACTTCTTTCAACCAAAATTAACACTTCTCATATTTGGCATACAACTTCTCTTCCCTCAACCTTTGCAACACTACCGTAAAATGACCCACATGCTCTTCCTCATTATGAGAATAGATCAAAATATCATCAATGAAGACCACAACAAATAAATTAAGGTACGGTTTGAAGATCCTATTCATAAGATCCATAAAGATGGTTCATTTTTCAACCCAAAGGACATCACGACAAACTAAAAAATGCCCATACCTAGTCCAGAAGGCCATCTTAGGAATATCACACTTCTTCACCTTCGCATGATGGTACCCAGACCGAAGATCAATCTTAGAGTAGTGGCTAGCCTATTGACATTAGTCGAACAAATCATCAATTCTTGGATAAGGATACCTATTCTAGATGGTGACCCTATTAAGTTGCCGGTAGTCAATACACATTCTAAAAGACCCATCTTTCTTCTTTACAAACAACATCGGTGCACCCCAAGATGGTCAGCTAGGTCTAATGAAGCCCTTTTACAATGAGTCCCTCAATTACTCTTTCAACTCCTTCTGTTGGGGCCATATGGTAAAGGGGAATAGAAATAGGTTGAGTATCGGGGAGGCGGTCTATACCAAAATCTATTTTCCTTTTGGGATGAACACCGGGGAGGTCATTTGGAAAGACATCAAGGAACTCATTCACAACTGAAACCGACTCCATGGGATGGACTTTGGACTCCACATCCCTAATCCTCACAAGATGATAAAGACACCCTTTAGAGATCAACTTATGGTCTTTAATGCAAGAGATGAACCTACTCTTGACCACCACATAATGACTCTCCCACTTAAGGATGAGTTCATTTGGGAATTGGAATTTGACCCTACGGGTTCTACAACCAATAGAAGCATAGTATGCATACAACCAATCCATCCAAAGAATAACATCAAAATCAACCATGTCCAAGTTAACATGATCACAAGGCAATACATTATTCAAGATGCAAATGGGAAAATTTCTATATACCTTTCTAGCAACAATAGATGGACCAATAGAAGCAGACACCTCATATGACTTACACAACAATTCGGGTTTAACATGGAACTTTTTGGCAATAAGAGGAGTAATAATAGAAAGAGTGTCACCCGGATCAATCAATGCATACATATGAAAATCAAAGACTTTTAACATACCGGTGACAACATCGGGCACCTCATCAACCGCTTACCTCGCATGCAAAGAAAAAAACTGATAGTGCCTTGGGGCACCATCTTGTTGGAACTGTATTAGAACCCCAGCATTGAAGACGAACATCTTTACCCTTGTTGCGATCATAAGGGTAATTAACCTTTTTGTGACCTACTTCCCTACAACCATAATATGCATTAGTGTCTCTCAAGCATGGGCCCTTTTGACCCTTACGACATCTTGGACACACATCATTTGGAACCACCATACAAACACCTTGGGTCCTTGGGAAGTCATTGGAAAACCTCCTTTTAGAAGTATGAGAACACCCTTGGCCTTAGTGGAATCGGCTGCTATCAAAATGGGCCCTCTTGGCCTCATGACCCCCTTCTCTTCCTCGACTTCTTCTCTTTCATTTGTTTGGCATAGGTCATTAAATGGTTCAAGTCCATGTCACTAATCAACATGGTGGACCGACATTCCTCACTCACTAAGTCGGACACACCCATCATGAACTTGTTCATTCTAGACCTTGAGTCGTCAACCAAGTAGGGAGCATATTTGGAGAGTTGAGTTAACTTGAGCGCATACTCCCTCACACTCAAGATGCTTGTTTCAAGTTCGTGAAATCTACCAATTTTAGCTTTTGTAAGATCAAGAGGGAAGAACCGATTAATAAAGATCGCCTTGAACTCTTCCCAAAGCACCATATTCTTGACTCCCTTCTACTTCTTCCATTGATTGTACCATATTTGTGCTACCAACTTTGCCTTATCTTCTGGCCTCACACCCATGATAGCCAACACCTTGTAGACATCATCAATGAACTCTTGAGGGTCCTCATCTACCTTTGAACCATAGAACTCTAGGGATTCATCCTTATGAAGTATCTCACACGAGAAGCCGGTGTTGGAGCATGGGGGGCTTGGGCCCCTTAGTTTGCTTGATTACCCGCAGCTTGTGCAAGTAAAGTGAGAGCATCCCGAAGCACTCCATGAGTCGATTGCTCCTCGGGTGTGTGTGCTCTTCTTCCTCTTGTATTAGACAAGATCTAGCATAGCAAAGAACAATCATTGGGGGGGGGACTTTACTTCAACTCTATAGCACGACTTGGAACATGAATAAGGGAAACATTTCCTAAAACGCCTCATAGACTCCTACTCATGGTTGTGGTACATAACACAACCATGAAGAATACTCTAATCAACGCAGTGTGCTAGACTTCGAGGATCTAACAACCTAGTACTCTGATACCAAGTTTTTCACGATCCAAGCATAGGGTCTAGACATGACACAATGCAAAGGGAACCCAAAGGGACCCCAAGGAAGCCTCTTAACATAGCATCACCCTTCGTTGGTTGCAGAAGCAAGTAAATGACATAAAGATTAGAAATAAGTGCAAGGGACTAAGGGGAGACTTCATATCATAGACATCAAGAAACAAAAGAATCAAAGATCATAGCATAGATACATAACATATCCAATAATACTTCTACTACATAGATAATAGTGGGGGCCAAGACAAGCAACCGGGCTCAGCCTCATAGTCAAAGTATACAACAAAGGAAGAGAGTAATAATACATAGCATAAGGATATAGGACAATGTCCCCAGAATGGAGGACTCACCAACAAGCTTGGGAGAAATTGTACTAGCCACGTGGAGGAGGATGATAATCAAACGGTGCTCCATCTCCTACATGGTGACATCATGTAGGCATAGAGTATGCATCAGTACGTTTAAATGTACTAAGTATGTAGGATGCAATGAAACAAGAGATAAGTAAAATAATCAAAACGCATAAGCGTAGGCAATGAGTAACATATAACAAGATGGCATGTATGTGAGATGCTACGTAGTAAATCATGCTTATATAGGACATACTACATGTGTAAGAAGAGGCCACTATCATATTGGTGGATAGTAGTACCCTACCACCCTTTGTGATTGAGGTACCAACCCTATCAATTGGTTGGTGGATCATCGCACCCTACCACCCTTGGTGACTGAGGTACAAACACCCAACTTGGTTATCAGAGTACAAACCCTCCCACATTGTTATCAAGGTACAAGCCCCTCGATATGGTTACCCAGCGCGTAACTCCTGAGTAGGGCATGGTCATATTCCAATACTATATAGGAGAAAACCATATACATACGTTTATTTCATTATCTTATAGTCATTCAACTCCTAAGACATGCATTGGGCGTTTGATTCTTCAAGATAAGCATGACCGAACATTTTATCAAACACTTGGTGGGTGTGTAGTACTAGTATAAAAAAATGAAATTTAGGGATGAAACTTGCAAGGAAATCTAATGTAAAAACATCAATCAATACTTGGTAACATCCTCAAGCAATATACATCTAAACCCTTTGTCAAATATCACTATAGATCTTAGATTCATAGATCAAAACATAGTAATACAATCACAATTTCATAAGACCCAATATAGTATGCAATGAATTTTATAATAAGTAAGATCCATGAGTAAATCAACTTTAAATCATGAAAATTTGAGTAAAAATAAGCTTGGGCTTATGGGTGAAACGAGCCCATGAAAGAAACCAACATTCCTTAGCATTGGAGAATAGCTTTATGAACATTGGAGATGGAGACTTGAAGCTTAAACGATAACCTTAGAATCCAGATGAGCTTTCAGACTTGAATTTAGGAGATGAAATATTTTCTAAGTGTTTGGGAGACTATTTGGGGATGTCTTGAATGATATGAGGATGAAATAAAGCTAAGTATTGGCATTTTTAGCATGGGAACACTTAGGACCAAGACCCAAAAGTTTTGGACTGAATTAGCAAAGTATCAACAAAATACATATCTACTTTCCCTGGTCGCGTCATGCCAGGGGAGCGCAGAGCTCACTGGAATTCACATTTTGGAAATTTGAAATTGCTAATTGTTTTCTCTTAAATGGCAGTTAGACCCATTTCCCACTCAATTTGACCCCTGATAATGAATATGAAGTCAAATTTTCTATACCGCACATGGATTCTAAGATATATGAAAATTACGATTCTAGGCACCTCGGAGGCACATTTTTTGGTAATTTTTGGGATCGTTTCAAGCTTCATTTTTGCTTCTCAATCTCTTCCCTTGTCTATCCAAAATCTCCACCGGGACCTCCTCATAGGTCAAATTATCTTCTACAACACCCACAACCTCTAAGGGCACTATAGCACTTGGGTCACCCACACACTTCATCAACATGGACACATGAAAGACTAGATGAACCATTTTCATCTCCATAAGAAACTCCAACTCATATGTTACCTTATCGATCCTCCTTAAAAATGTATAAGGACCCACATAACTTGGACTCAATTTCCCTTTCTTTTAAAATCAGACCACATTCGTCATGGGTAAGACGTTCAAGTAAACGAATCACCTACCTAAAACTCAAGATCTCTTCTTGTCATATCGGAGTAGGACCTTTTGTCTACTTTACGTTGTCTTCAACCTCTCCCTTATCAACCTCACCTTGTCCAAGGCTTTCATAACCAAATCCAGACCTAGCAAAGCCATCTCCCCAATATCAAACTAGCTAGCCAGGGATCTACAATGCCTACAATATAATGCTTCAAAGAGAGCCATGCCAATGCTTGAGTGCAAGATATTGTTGTAAGAAAACTCAATAAGTGGAAGATGTTCATCCCAACTACCCTTAAACTCTAAAACACAAGCTCTAAGGATATCTTCAAGAGTTTGGATAGTTATTTCGGCTTGACTATCCGATTAAGGATGAAAAGCCGTTCTAATCTTACCAACACCTCTTTGGAAGGACCTCCAAAATTGAGAAGTGAATTGAGCACCACGATCCAAAATGATAAACAAGGACACCCCATACAATCTAACCAACTAATGAATAAACCACTTGGCATAATCTTCAGCACCATAAGTGGTTTTAAATGGTAGAAAATGAGTTGACTTCATCATTCTATCCACAACAACCTAAATAAAGTCAAAATGTCTCCTAGTATTGGGCTACCCGACCACAAAATGCATGTTGATCTCTCCCACTTCCAAGTAGGAATCACTATGTCTTGGGCTAGGCCACCCCTCCTTTGATGTTCGGCTTTCACTTATTGACAATTGTGACACCCAGATATGAACTTGGCAATATCCCTCTTCATACGAACCCATCAATACACCTCCCTCAAGTCTCTATGCATCTTTGTGTTATTGGAGTGAATAGAATATGATGAATTATGAGACTCTTTAAAAATCAACTCCCTTAAGTCATCAACATTAGGCAAACATAATCTACCTTGGTACCTAACAGAAGCATCTCCCCCTTCAGAGAAAACTTCCACTTTACCATCCTTCACCAAGGTC
The DNA here is from genome assembly GCA_011800125.2 of Solanum clarkiae. Classification (NCBI taxonomy): domain Eukaryota; kingdom Viridiplantae; phylum Streptophyta; class Magnoliopsida; order Solanales; family Solanaceae; genus Solanum; species Solanum clarkiae. The sequence continues at coordinate 18,129,347 of JAABOM020000092.1, read as the reverse complement.
TTTGTTTTGACTTTACTTCCTCAATCAATGAAGATTTAGAAACATCAACAACCACCATACCCCCATTTTCAACTTCATCCAACCTAATGTCCAACCTAGCCAACCATTGAACTTCTCTAGCCACCTCTTTTCCACCATCATCAATATGAGCTAACTACCCATGAATACTCTACTTAGAGAATCGACCATAGTATTAGCTTTGGTATGATGATAATGTACACTCATGTCACAATCTTTACAGAGCTCCAACCTCCTTCTTTGTCTCAAGTTAAGATCTTTTTAGGTGAACACATATTGGAGACTCTTGTGTTCAGTAAACATATCAACATGAACCCCATATAAGTGGTGAAGCCGACAGTTCAAGATAATGGGTGGGATAGTCCCATTTATGCACCTTAAGTTTCCTAGAGGTATATGCTATCACCTTTCCATTTCGCATCCAAACACACCACAAACTAATTCTTGAGGCATCACAATAAACCAAAACCCTTCCAACCCTTCCGGTAGAGCTATGATAGAAGCGAAGACAAGCTTATCTTTCCAACTTTGACTACTCTTTTCACATTCATCAGTCCACATGAATTTTACCTTCTTTTGGGCCAACTTTGTCACAGGAGCAGCAATAGAAGAAAAGTCATTCACAAACCTCCGGTAGTAACTCGCGAAACCCAAGAAACTCCTAATGTCTAATGGAGTCAAGGGTCTAGGCCAATTTCTTATCACCTTCGTATTCTTACGATCCATTTAATGACATCATCTGACACCACATGTCCTAGAAAAGCAACCTTCTTCAACATAAATTCACACTATTCATATTTTACAAACAACCTTTCATCCCTCAAGATTTGCAACACTACCCTCAAGTGGTTCACATGCTCTTCCTCACTCCGAAAACAATTCAATATATCATAAAGAAAAACTAGCAAAAACATATCAAGGTAGGGTCTAAAGACCCTATTCATGAGATCCATAAATATAGTCGGTGCATTAGTCAACCCAAAAGATATTACCACAAATTCAAAGTTCCAATACCTAGTCCAAAAAGTCATCTTGGGAATACTACACTCCTTTGCCTCCATTTGGCGGTATCTGGCCTGAAGATCTATCTTAGAAAAGTGACTAGCCCCTTGTAGATGATAAAAAAGGTCATCAATCCTTTGTAGAGGGTACTTGTTCTTTATGGAAAGCCTATTAAGTTACTAGTAAACAATGCACATTCTAAGGGAATCATCCTTCTTCACAATCAACACTAATGCACCCCATGGTGACTTACTAGGCCTTATGAAACTCTTTCTCCAACAAATCCCTCAGTTGATCCTTTAACTCCTTTAATTCTGCCGGGACCGTATGGTAAAGGGGAATGAAAATGGGTTGTGTATCAAGAAGGAGGTCTATACCAAAGTCTATTTCACTTTAGGAAGGAACACTTGGAAGCTAATCAGAAAAGACATCAACAAACTCATTGACCACCGAAACCGACTCAATAGGAAGGACTTTAGACTCAACAACCCTAACCCTCACAAGATGATAAATGCAACCCTTAGAAATGAACTTTTGGGATTTAAAACAAGAAATGAATCTATCCTTGACCACCATATTACGACTTTCCCATTCAAGGATAGGGTCATTAGGGAATTGGAATTTAATCTTATGGGTTCTAAAATCAATACAAGCATCATATGCATGTAAACGATCCATCCTAAGAATGATATCAAAATCCACCATATCTAATTTAAAAAAAATAACGAGGGAAGACTTTATGAAATATGAACACAGGATGATTTCTATAGACTCTTTTAGCAATCATAGACTGACCAATGGGGGTAGACACTTCATAAGGTTCACACAATAATTCGGGACTCACACGAAGCTTTTTGGAAACAAAAGGAGTAATGAAAGAATGATTGGCACCAAAATCTATCATGCATATACATCATAGTCAAAAACATTTAACATACCGGTAATCACATCAGTCACATGATCCACTTCTTGCCTTCCTTGGAGAGCATAAAACCTATTTTGTCATAGACCAACCCCTTATTGGCCTCCCTTTGACCTTTAACCCTTAATCCACATTAGCATCTTGGCCTTGAGGAGGACCACCTTTACCTTTTTTTTGTGCATGAGGAAAATCAATAACCTTGTGACCCACTTCACCACAACCAAACCAAACATTAGAGTTCTTCAAAAATGGGCCAACATGGTGTTTCCCACACTCTTGTCACTTAGGATTATACACTCCACCATTACCACCTAAGATTCTTGGATTGTCATTGGCAATTCGCTTGTTTGGAGCATTATAAGACCTTTGGCCTTGGAACTTGTGGGCTTGTGGAAACTAGCCACCCTTAGAACCTTGGAAACCACCCTCAAATCGAGCTCCCTTAGAGTAACCACTTCTTCTCTTTCTAAGCTTTCCCTATAGTTGCGCGGCATATGTAATGAGCTGAGGCAAATCCATATTACTCACTAGCATGGTGGTACAACATTCTTTATTAACCAAGTTAGACACTCCCGACATAAATTTGTTCATACCAGCTCTAGGGTCGGCCACCAAATGTGGAGCATACTTGGAAAGCTTGTTGAACTTGAGAGCATACTCCCTCACACTTATAGAACATTACATAAGGTTTATAAGCTCCTTCATCTTAGCCTCTCTTAGCTTGATAGGGAAGAATCGATTGAGGAATGCAGCATTGAAATCCTCCCAAGGAACAACAAAATCATCTCTCCTCTTTGATTTTCATTGGGTGAACAAAATCTGGGCCCCACCTTTGATTTGGTAGGCCTTTAACCATGCTTTCTCGACAAAATTTACCCCCATGATAGATAGAACCTTATACACCTCATCGATGAACTCTTGGGGATCCTCATCCGTCATGGACCCAGGGAATTCCGGTGGATTCATTCTTTTGAAATCCTTCACCCTTGAGGCCGGAGTGGGAGCTTGAGGGGTTTGGGCCCCTTGGTTTATTTGATTTGTCATAGCATGGGTCAACATTGTTGTAGCATCCCGGAACTCAACATGGGCTACCCCTCCATCTTGGGGAACTTGTAGAGTGGGAGGAGCAGGTTGCTCCTCCAGAGTATAGGCTCTCCTTAGTCTTCCTTTTTGTATCGGAATGATCTAGAAGAACAAAGAGAATTTGTTAGGGGAAAGACTTAAATTCACACCTAAAGCACGATATATACCATGAAGAAGTGGAACATTTCCTAAACTCCTTATAGCCTCCCATTCATAGTTGTGGCGCGCTTCACAACTATGAATAAGACTATAATCAATGCGGTGTGTTGGATTTTCTGAGGAAAATTAAAAACGTAGTTCTCTGATAACAAGGCTGTCACGATCCAAGCCTAGTGCCTAGACATGACACAGCGAATGGGGAACTCGAAGGGACCCCAAATAAGCCTCTTAGCATGTGAATCACACATACTTGGTCGTGGAAGCAAAATAAACATTACAAGATATAATAAAAAAGAAAGCGGGACTAAGGGAAGTCTTGATATTTATAGAAGCAATAAAAAAGTCAAGATCATAGCATAAATATATCATAGTATCTAACAACACCTCTATCTTGGAATGGAGCGGGGGCCAAGATAATTTTCGGGCTCACCCTCGTAATAACAAGTGTTCAACATAAAGAAGTATCAACATTGCAAGAGTAATTTAGATATTGTTCATGGACTTGAGGACTCATCAATATTTTTCTCTGAATTACTGAGCTAGCAACGTGGAGGAGGATAATAAAAAGGAGCTCCGGTCCCTACATTATAATATCATGTATGCATAGAGTTTATGTTAGTACGTTTGAATGTACTAAATATACGAGGTGCAATGCAGCAAATACATAAGCCAATATACTCAAGGTCCATAGTAATAAGCAATGGATATATAATCTAAATATGGCATGCATGATCAATGCTTGTAATAAGATATGCTTGTAAATCAATCAACTTGCATAATATGCCATACATATGTGGGAAGAGACCTTAACTGACATGAGTAAGACCTAGCGAGCTACAACGTGGAATCCCCATGATTACGTCTCATCGATAAAGAGGCAACTATATGCCAAGGTGAACAATAGTTCACCTTACAGGAACATGACCCATTTCATATGAAGTAACCCTCCTTGTGGGAGCATGACCTATTTCAGAAAGGATTTCACGATAATAGTGCACTAGATGGATCCACTAGTATAGCAAGGGTAATCATCATAATCCTATGGTGGCACATATTTTGAGGAAAGGAGTATGGACCCTTGAAGATAGTCCACGCTGACATCCTATCCATCAATGCTAAGTCCAATCCCAGGGAATACTATAAATAATCATACTTTAATCATAACATGAATAACATCTAAGAACATGACTTGAGTAGCTCATAAACATGTTTAACCTCTAATAGTGAGCCTAAAATGAACCCTTGCTTTAACATGAATGTCTCACAAGAGATAAAAATCATGAAATAGGGCTTAACTTGATACTTGTAACATCATAGATACTTTTCATGAATTCAATACATGCTTGAAAGCCCTTAATCATCATATA
>JAABOM020000092.1:18111093-18124696 GCA_011800125.2 Solanum clarkiae | reverse complement strand
ATAATTATTTAAAATGTTATAATATAAAAATAAAGCCCCGTGAATAATTTGACACCGTGGAGGGTAAAAATTGGGTGCCAACAAGGTAAAGGATAAGTCACAATGATTGAATCCACAATTAATTAAATCAAGTCCTCTTTTGGGACAAAAAAGAATTATCCGATTTTTATGGTTTAATCCTTTCCTAGCTACATAGTTTATTGAGTTTGAGTTGTCATTTACTCTCACCCAATTCGGTGCTCGATACTCCTCTCAAGACTCAATATGCTCATAAAACTTTAATCAATTCATTCAGTTGAGTCATCAAACTAGTCTTGTTGGACTCTTATCAATTCAATTATACTCTTACAATCAATCTCTTCAACTAATCATGAATTTAATCCATGTACATACTTAAGAAAATAAACTCTACTTTTAAGATCATGGTTTATACTTTAGATGTTCAAGTTTCAACAAAGCAAGGACCTTCAATGACTATTCAGTCTACATTCATATTTAACTCATCTCAATCCAGGACATTCGCAATTCTAGCTTTCAAACTGAAGCAACACAGATAGACAATATATTATGTACAACATTAAATTAGGGTTCATAGGGAATCTGACGTATACGGTTTCTCCAAATACTTTACTTATAAACACATCAATGTAGATAATGATATGTAAAAATTTACTAGTATTAGGATAATTTTCAAGAATTCTATCATTGGAGACTCATAAAGACATAAACCCAAACTTGACATCAATTCTACGAAACTAAGAAATAAGGCATATGAATAAACTCAATCTACGCTGTAGTGAACGTTACACACCTGGGATAAAGATTAAACCCTTAAAATGAAGAATTGACTTGATTCTCTAAACTCTAGCCATATTATTTTTTCTTAGCTCTAGTTCTTGAGTGAGTGAAACGGGAAAAATATGTTTAGAAACTGATATGAGGTGATTCTACCCTTAAAATGACATGGAAGAATGATCGGAATGCCTCTCATAAAAAACTGGAATCGGATACTATGACATAGACATAACACGTGAATCACATTCATTGAATGTGTTTTTGTAACACCCCTAGTTCATTTTACCTAGTCTGAGAAACCCTGAGAAAACTGAGAAAAATGATTTAGAAAAGTCATTGGAGGGAATCACGAAGGCCACCTATAGCCATAGAGTGATTTACATCCCGTAGATGAGGCCTCATAGGTGCCCTTATGGCTTGGTGAAATTTTTCTAAGTCTGAGGCCCATATACGCGATAGCTTATGGATCATATATCAGTCTGTGGCCTGTAGATCATGGTTCGTAGTTTGATGACTCAAATATTTACTTTTATGGATGTAGAGCATGAGTTATCAGACGGCCTGTCAACTGACTTACAGTTTGTAAGTCTTGTTTGTAGATTGAAGTTCTAGAAAATTAAGATTTTGAACTTTGAGACCACGAGTTATCATACGGCCAGTAATACAACTTACGAGCCATATGGAGTGGTTCGTAAGTCCCAGGTCTAATTTTTAGTAACTCTATTTTAGGCGCTTCCACCTACGAGAGGTATCTTACGGCCCATAAGTTGACCTACGGCCCGTAAAGGGGTCTCATAGTTCCACTTGACAATTTTAAAAAGGGTAATTTCATCCTTTCCTATCCTTTTTAGTTAAACCTACGATGTTTTGGACCAAATCTAGGTCCCTTATCAATACCTTAGGTTTATTAACTCTCATTACACACTTAGAAACTTAGAGAGCATTGAAAAAAGGAGAAAAGTGAGGGTTTTGAGTCCAAGCTTGAGGATCGTCAGAGAGTAGGTTATTCTTCCTAAATCCAAGTATGTAAGGCTAACCAGAACATGAATTATCTTCTTCCATGTGCCCCATAACCCTAATTGATGGAGTTGTAAATGAATCGAGTCTTCCATGAATGTTTCTTGAAGGTTTCTCTTAAATCCTAATGTATTCTTATATAACCTTGCATGAATTGCAGTTTTTATGAATAAAATACTTGAAATAGATGATTTTACTTTTCTACATGAACTCTAGAATAAGTTCTTGTTATTTTTACATTTTGCACTTAAGTGGGTATGAATGAGTATAATTTGACCCTAAAGAGTCTATAGAATTCCTAAATGCTTAACTCTACTTTCGTTTCCTGAATGCTATGAGTTGGAACGATGCATGCTAAAGAGTCTCTGTGAGTCAAGAGCTAAATCTTAAAAGAATGTTCCTAACCAAAGAGTTGATAGTTGATGTGATAAATTTAGCTGGCAAATGCCCAATAAGACTAGTTGAATGGGTTAACTATATATATAAATATATTTAAAAAAGAATCTTCAATAAATATGTATAAAAAGAATAAATTATTGTTTTTATATTATACTATTAACTATAACAATAATTTAAAAATAGCTTAAAACTTTTAAGATAAATTATTGGATATAGTTTGATTTTTACTCTTGGATTTGTCGAATCTATTGTGGAATATTAAGATTATGGCTGAACAATTAAGAATGATATATTCAATGTTTTTTAATTATGTTTAGCTAGATCCCCCATAATTAGAGGTTTGTGATGGATGAATTGTAGTGTTGATTTGATATGGATTCAATTGTTATTTCTTTCATTTAATAGCTCAATCTAGAGTTAGATTAGCTAAATTGAGAAATCTCATGTAAAATTTAGTGATAAATGGAAAGATTGTCATTAATATCAATAGCCTAACTTACCCAGTATTATCAATTTGTTGAATCAATATCAATTATCCACTTATAATAATATAATTTATGCTAGCACATCCCTAAGATCTCTTAATACTTGAAAACAATCTCACAAGTGAAGAATCGTAGAACAATCATTGAAATTTAATATTGAACTAAAAAAGTATGTTTCTTATGTAATGACCTCGAAGCCATTTCTGTTATTTTCGATCAAATTATCGTTTTATTCTTCTCGAAAGTTGCCTTGGATAATTTTTTTAGCCTAAAAATCGAATTTTGAAAATCTTGTAAAAAAGTTGGAGTTTTGCAAAAGAAAGAGTTTTTAAAGGCATAAAGTTGAAAACTTTGGATTTTTAGGTCATTTTGAGTTTTAAGTGTCGAAATTCGATTTCATGGATTCTATCAGTTTCGAAATGCCAAATCTGGCCCAGGAGAACTTGCAAAACTAAATTCAGAGTTAAAACAGAGATTTTAGGCCCAAAGTTGCATTTCTATAAAACAGAGATTTTAGGCCCAAAGTTGCATTTCTAGTTTATTTTGGAGCATAGTTTTAATTTTGGTCAACATTCAGAGTTCGCAGGCTCGTATCGAAATTTGTTCAGTTCCAGTGGTTCCGAGGAGGGTGAAACTTACACTAGAAATGTTGTAAATTTTAGAGCTTCCATGAATATTTTAAATTTTGAGTCCAGAACTAGTTTAAATGATTTTTCTCGGGTTTTCTAGACAGGAAAGTCCTAGACTTGAATTTTGACGGTTCCATTAAGTCTGGATCATTATTTTTGGTAGGGTTCTATGTTTGGTTTGTATTCATGGGGTTCTGAATGGATATCAAAGGTCTAGTTCCTAATTTAATTGTGTTGTTTATTGTTGGTGTAACTATATCTGGTGCATGTCCCATTTACTCTCTGCGTTTGCGGGCTTAAGACCGTGTTCGTGGAGGTATGGGTACATTATCCTCCGCGTTTGTAGACCTCACTTCCGCATTTGCGGAGTACACTGCAGTAGACCTCCATGTTTGTGGACCTCATCTTTGCGTTGCGGAGGGTTAATTCTCCCTTGGCCTTCCGCATTCACAGAGCATTAATGATACTCGAATAGTTTCAGTTTTAAAGGACGTGATTAAACCCTTTTCACTATTTTTAACACTCTAAGCTTTGTTTGAAAGAGGAATTTCAAGGCTTTTCAAGGGAATTCGATAGGGTAACTATTTTCTAACCTATTCCATTGATTTACATTAATTTATTAGTGTTTTTAACTTATAATTTTATGATTTTAATGGTGGAATTTGGGGATTTTTGGACTTGATTTTTCTAACTTTAATTTATGATTTCTCCCTCATCTTAACTCCGTTTTCGAAACCGTTTTCACCACTGAAGTCCTTGTCACCTTGGAAATATTTTCATGCTTTAATTTTCAGATTCCTATTACATTTTTCGATATAATTTTTTTTATCATTTTTCTCTTTTCGTTTGAATTAATTGATTTTAGTGTCATCAGATTCGTTATGTGATTGTGATGATATATTTGAATAGATTATGGTGATTTGAATTATCGTGGAAGGGAAAAAGTGGTGGACTTGACTTGATATGAGATTTTAATTGAGGCAAGTGGACTTCTATCCTTTTGTTAAGTGTGAATGAACCTTGTATGCTCTTATATACATGTAATTGAGTATTTTGGGGTAGAATTGTATCATCTTAGGCTTTGATCATGAGATTCGATTTAGGTGTTGGCTTTTATTATGATTTCATATCTTGTGGGTTAGTTGTGAATTCCAATCTATATAAGATCTTGTGAACTATTTGATATTGAGGTGGAGGTGGATCTTATATTGTGATATGATTGATATGGTGTTGATGCATTGATGATATTGATATTATGAAACATTGAACTCATTATGGTGTTTACATGGTGATATCATTGAAATCATACATTTTGCATCTTCTATTATCTGTGCATTTGATACTTGTGATGACTATGGCCGAGACATGAGCAAGGTAACATGTGGATTGGTGATCGAGCTCTCTAATAGTCGAGCCGAGATAATATGCCAGTGGTCTAAGGTCATTTACGGATGGATTCGAGGTCATTTTCAATTGGATGACCATTAGCTGAGGTCATTGCCGACGATGTTTATGGATACATGGTCTATGTGAGACCCCCATGAGTTCCGTCTAAGACAGTCATTTGGTCAGCGAATGTGTATCATAGGACAAATATGTATCACGATTATTTGACATTGCATTGCTATTATTTACATTTCATGGCATTCACTCCATCTCATATCATACCTGTTTCTATATTACCACTGTATTGCATATGGAATAGTTTACTTATTTTATCATTGACTTGAGTAACTATTGGATATATCTATATAAAAATGTGTGTTGAGACATTATGCCAGGTGATGAATATGTCTACGTTATTGTTGTTTGTATACTGTATTGTGCTAGGACTTTTCTAAGTGCAGGATTATAGTTTAGTGATTTGTGGTTGGGAGTTAAAGAGTACTTGTGTTTTTCATTGCTTTACTTTAGGTTAGTTCCATTTTGCTGAGTACCCTATTATTTAGTGCCCACCCCTTTGCTATATTTTTATAGCATCTTGCTAGCATTCTGATTAATTTTGGATCGAGCTTTAGATCTATCGAGAGGTAGCTGCTTGTTCCTTCGGCACATTCGGAGTTTCTACGATTATGTTTCATTCTATTTGAGGACTAGACATTATGATTTGTATTTCATTTGAGTATTTTATACTTAGAGGCTTGTACATGTGATACTAGTTCTTGGGATGGTTGTATTTTGATTTTTTGTTATCTATCTTATTAGTCTGTTATCTTCCATTTTTACTATTAGTGTTAAGTTGTTAGGTTTTGGATTGACTTACTTTGGTGGGTTAAGTGAATGCCATCACATCCAAATTTTTGATCGTGACAGCTTAGTTTTAAACAATCAATTTACTTTTCTCGTAATATTCAAATGTGCAAATAGCTATAAACCAACAACAATCTAAAGTAAAACTAAAACAACATTTCATATGGGATCGATGCTAATACTCTTATTAGATTATTATAGGGGTGACAATTAAGGTAAAAGGAGTTCATTTAGCCCATATTTATTTTAATGGATCATTGATATTTTTAAAATGGGTAAATATGGATTGATTTATTTTAAGAGCTCACACAAATATGGTCAAAATGGGTTAAATATAGACTCATAGATTCATAATAAAAAAAATTCTTAATTGCACTAAAAAAAAATTTGTGTGTGTAATTTTTTTTTTCTTAAAAAATTTTTGGATCGGGTGTGGGGGTAAGGGAATGGTGGGTTAGGGGTGTGCATCAGTCAGTTCGGTTCGTTTTTATGTATTATGGATTCGATTTATTCATTTTTGATTTTTAAATATACTAAACCAATAACAAACTAATAAGATATTTTTAATTGGTTTTGATTTATTAATTTTTGGTCCTTAATGGTTCGACTTTCGGTTTACCCAATAGGAAAATAAACAAAAAAATAAGACTTCTCTAACTATTTGATGCAATACGATGAGATATAGTAAAACAAACAAATCAATTGAGCACTTAAACTTAATAATATGCAATATTTGACCTCATATTCTAATTTACTTTCCAACGGAAGAGAGATACAAGCAAATACACGACTTACTAGTAATGATTTAGTATCAATTTTGATGCTAAATTATTAATATTTAATATTTACTAAAGGATAAAGTAGTAAATTATTATAGTCATAAAAAGTTATCAGTTTACCCAATAACCCAATACTAAAAATTGAAATCGAACTGATAACTCGATATTTTTTAAAAAAAAAAACTATTAAAAACATGTTAACCGAATAATAATAAACTGATAATATGTTTTTCAGTTCGATTTTTGCATACCCCTATTGGGGTTGGGTGGAAATGTGGACGGATAGGATGGAAGTGGGGAAGTAGGGTGAATTTTTTTTAAATTTAAATTTAAGTTTTGATATTGAAGTAGAGAAAAATTAGATGAAGGTTGGGGATGAGGTGAGAGTGGGTGGATGATAGGGTATTGAAGTAGATTTTTTTCTTATTTTCAAAAATAATTATTTGGGAGTAGGGTTGGGATTAAAGAGGATGAGCATTAACAATCAAACTTTGATTTAATTTTCTTTAGGTTTAAGAGATTAAAGTGGGTTGGAACCATTTTTACCCAAACCATATTTATTCAAATTTTATATGGATGGATTGTGATTCAATTCATTTTCACTTAATCCATATTCAATCCAATCCAATCCATCCATTTGTCATCTCTAATCTACATATTTGTTCAGGAGGTGTAAATAGGTTATGCCCATGGTTGCTATTGAATATTAATGGAATTTCTTTCAAGAGCAAAGCAATTCCTCTTGATGGTCATCTTTAAAGATTAGGTGCTTGTTCGTATTTGTCATTGAAGGTTTTAGTTGTTTTATAGCCATTATTTTCAACTTGTTCCTAACTTGTAATTTTGTATGTATCATCTGTCAGTTTGGATATATGAGAAAAATTCATAGAGCTTTTGAAATCGAGATCCCATGATCGCTGTTACACTTCATTGATCGCATATAAGTAGAGTCTAATATTAAAGGTAAAAAGATACCTATAATGAGATTAAAAGGACAACAATAACATAAGTAAATGAATACTAATAGACAAACAAATTCAAACGATACTGAAAGACACAAAGACCAAATACTAATACATGCTCAATGGACATTCTAATGTTGTCCATCATTCTCGTCTCCATTAATGTCATCTTCAACATTCTCATTCAGTTGTTTCAACCTTTCTTCAAGCTTGGTCCTCTTACCAGCAACTATCTTCAATAAACTTTTAGTCTCTCTAACGTCAAGCTCATCAAATTCTTTTCTTGCGTAAACAAGTTGTTTGAAGAGGTACTCCATTTCCTTTACCTCAGCCATTTCCTCTCTTTCATAAACACGGCTTTCTTGAGCATCTGCTATTTTCTCAAGGTAGTCATCATGTCTCACCATCTTCCCTGGATTTTCATTCTTGATGCTTGTCAAATAGTTCTTTACGATATCGTTAGCTTGGGCTAAAGATGGACAAGCATAAACATTGTTTTCTTCTGGATTAAAAACAACTAGACTAGTTTTAACATCACATAGAACAGACAAATCATTTGCTTGCTTGAATAGGGTGTTTAGTTTTTTATTAAAAATGAATTTTTTCATTCTCAAAGATAGATATTGCTGGTGAATGAATACCTCTTTAAGAATATGAGTTTGATTTACATATATAGACGCCTGGGAGGACTAGATAATAAAATAATTTAATATAATTTGACAAAATTGGAAAATAAATTATTTGCAAAATCTGATTTTAAAGATACTCTGTAACTGCTTCCCTAAATACATGTAGTTGAAATCCTAACATAATCTTTGAGTTTAATTAATCATATCTTCACAATAATAATACCCTGAGCTTGCACGTGAAAATTTCCTATTTTTCACACAAAATCCAAGGCATATCAAGAGTGAATTTAATATAATTTTTTTCGCTGAAAGATATCTAATATTTTATAAAAGTGAAAAAAATACTAAATCTTTTTTTTTGTTTCATTATATCAATGTATTAATAATTTTATTATTCAGATAAATTTGTGCTAATCATCAAAGCATGATGTAATCATATAAAATTTATTAAATGTAACATTTATAAAATAATTTAAATTATATTAAATTCAAAATATATTAATCAAGATAAATATTATGGATTAATATAGTTCAATAAATATGAATTTAATTAAAGTTTAATCTTATTGGATTAGTCCATTTATTTGGGCTAGATATAGCCACTTTGCTAAGCACAATGTCATCTCATCCTAGAGGTCAAATTAATTGAGTGTCATGCATCAAATCACGTGGCATGTCAAGTCAAATAAAGAAGCCGGCCAATGATTATGTCATGTGTCAAAATGAAATGACATTCCCATCCCAACTAATGACCAATAAAAATGTGTCATTTGTACAAGTGATGTGTCCTAACAAAGCCCAATAAAACTATGCCACATGTACAAGTGATATGTCCCAACAAACCAAATATCTCCATATCACTTGGAAGGAAACCTATTCTAATCACTTTTTTGCATCATGTCACTTAAATCTGATTGGGTGAAAGAAAACTTGTTCCTATCATAACTCCTTTATTTTACAACTATATATAGAGGTCCTCATAAGAAGACATCATAGCAAAATTCCTACAAGAATCCGGAGATAATTCATGGATCAAATGCTACAGATTTCTATATAAGCTACAAGTTCAAGAGTTCAAGCATTCAAGATCAGGAATATCTCAAGATCAAGACCGCCAGATTCAAGAACAAGCTCAAAATCCCTTGAAGTCAAGTACAAGACAAGATATAGTTCAAGAAAGAGTTAAAATTAAGTTCAAGTCCATATCAAGCTCATCAAATCCACAAATAATATCAAGACTACAAGATTCAAGATCACACTTCAAAACCCTTGAATTCAAGTATAAGTCAAGATCAAATCTGTCAAGTTACACAAGATTCTAAATAAAACTCAAGAGTCCTTGAATTTATATTTGAAAAGAAAAATCATAGGATCATAGAGATTGTAGCGCTCACATCTTGAAATAAAACACCATGATTATTGCAATATTTTTCATTCTTGATTATTCTTTTCTTGACTATTCTTTTCTTGACATAAATTTCATTATCCAGAAATTCTGGCATGCTCAGTGAGACAATCTCTATCTCTCATCTCAACTTTTAAAGCATAAAAAAATATTGAAATGGTTTCTAAGAAGATTAACTCCTAATAACTTTCTCTAAGGATACTAATTTTAAGTTCTCTGCTGAAGTATATGGAATCCTTGGTGTTACTTTGGATGGGTTGGAGCTATTGCGAGAAGAAAAGTCACTATGCTGGGACAACAAACAATTCGAGTGTTATCCACATTAACTCCTGATTTTGAATCTTCAACCCCTAAAGGAGCAAGGTCCTTTATAAATACTTCAGAAGGAAAAAGCAGTGCTTCTAAAAACATCATGAAGACTTTAGCTCTACTTGAGGTCTCTACTTCTAAGAATTCTACTGCAAAGAAAGACTATGACTTAACTAATGAGTCTTCTCTATATGCATCACATAATGTGAACCCTTTGAAGATCAACTTTCACGATAATCCATGCTACTCTTCAATACCTCCAACAATCATACAAGCAATGACAACTACAACTGATGCTTCAACCATGGAGGAACAACTAGCAAATATGGTAACGATGATTGAAGGGTTGACCAAATATGTGCAACACTAAGAGCCTCGCATCGATAAGTTAATAGGTAGGATGGATAGCTTGCTAGATGGGGAATCTATCCATGCACCTGGGAAGAATATCAAGGTTCAAGAGATTGAAAATCCTATTAACCAAGCACTGCCTATCAAGGAGATGGTAGTTTCTTATTCCACTTGATTAATTAAAGGAGTTCATTGAAGAGTCTATTAAAGATATGTGTGAAGTCTCCACCGAGCTTTTCCATATGTATGCGAGGGTTGTGATCCACATGACATATAACTCGATAAGAGCATTAGTGATATCATTCATTATGTTGCATGTAAAACCTGACAAGTTATGTGACATCTACTTTACCTCCTGGTCTTTCCTAGATATATATCATTCATCGCCTCTTAGTCTCAAAATATATGCATATTAATCCTTGCTATTGATTTCATATTATCACCCCTTCCCAGGATTAACTTAGACAAAGTTTAATTTCCCCCCGAATTTCCATTATGATTATCTTTTCCTAATCACTACTTCCCTCCTAGGAAAGTAATGAATACAAGAAAGTTCTCATTGCATGCACTTATCAAGAAACACTTTTGGACAAAAATAATCATAATAAATGCAACACAAATCCTAATAAACACCTAAGTTTGCCTACTTTCTTATAATGTCATGATGTCCACAACTCTAGTTGTGCGTTTAACTATGTCATACTTGCAAGAATCAATAAATAACTCATGTTTGTATAACTTACAAGAAAGATATAATCAAACTTGAATCACACGAACAAACAAACAAAAAATGCTTTATTAATCTGTAAAATGATAGTTACAACCACAAATTAGTTGTGTTCTTCACAAACTGTCCAACAGCTCCATTTTATAATAATCAATCATAAAAACCTAAGAAAATATTGTGTCATGAGGCATGCATTCCACCCTCCAAAAAAAGTGTTTTAAAAATAGAAAAAAATAGCTATTTATAGATCCTTAACCCTAATACTAAACCAAATAGGAAAACACACAAAGTTGGGCCAGATTGTACCACCACAACACGTTTGGAGCTCATGGAGCCTTTCCTTGGTTGCCTTATGGACTACTCTAAATGGACGAACACCTTTACAAGTCGTGAAGGACACTACGACTCGTGAGAGGTGTCCTGGTGTATTCTTAATCTTGAAACTATCCAGAACATACTTCATATACACTTCATGACGCCCTTCATGCCTTGTGGTGTGCACCATGAGTCGTGAAAGGGCTCGTGGAATCCCCTTTAGCAATGTTGTTGGTTGTCTTCACCTAGCCTCTTTCACGAGCAACCTTCACAGCAAGCCACCCCTCGACTAGTACACCACAAGTCTTGATGAGACTCGTGGTGTGCTTCTTTGGTCCAAACTTCGTTGCCTCCACATTTTGTGATAAGTACACACTGCCTAGGCCAATGGTAAGTTTTATGTGTATTAATTTTAATCCAGTTCTCTGCAAGGCTAATCAATCGTCACTCAAATGGCTACAAACTTATGCGACATCTCATCTCCTCAGCCTCAACAAAGCTATCCAGTCTCCAAATGTCGTATCTAAGGCTCATCATGGGAAGTCAAAGTCTGTTCATGAGTAACTCCTTCCAAGATCTAACAACACTTTAACGTAAGTTTGTTCGCCATCCGTTAGGTAATGAAATTCTCATTTTCCTACAAATCAACACAAAACACATATTAAACTAACAAAACATGCTTAACTCACAATAATCTTATGTAATGAGCACCTTAAATGTTGTATTTTCATGAGATATCACACATCAAATCTCAAAGCAAGACAAGGAGAATAAAAGTCAAATTGACACATGGATCGTGTAAAGTATACACATCATAGTCAAAGATCCGTAACATACCCATGACCACATTTGAAGACTCTTCCACATCTTGTCTAGCCTGGAATGCATAGAACTTATAGTGGTGTTGGCCGCCACCTCCCGACACTAAAGCATCCTGGTATACCTGCCTGCCTTTAGTAGATTAGCTATAAGAATGACCCTTTCTTTCCTTGTTTGAAAGACTATGGTGATTGATGATCTTATGCTCCAATTTACCATAGCCATAACAAGTACCCATACCAATTAAATACTTAGATCTATGGTTCCTTCTGCAGTTAAGACACTTAAGGAAGTTAGGTCCACTAACATTGCTACTTTGGGCCTTAGGATTAGAAACCCTATAATTGTCAAGTCCTTGGCTCAACACTTGTAAAGAACCTTGGCCACGAAATTCTTAGCCTTGTTGGAAGAGACCATTTTCATCAGCGAATTTTTGTTAAGAAAAACCCTTTCAAACTGAGCCATTTTGGACTCCCCACCTTCCTCTCTTTGAGCTTCTCTGCTTCTATTTGTTCAGGGTAAGTCATTAGCCTAGAGATGTCCATCTCCTTAATAAGCACCACAATTCAACATTCTTTCACTATTAAGTCCGACACCTCTGAAATAAACTTGCCCATTCAATCACGAGAGTCGATTACCAATGAATGAGCATACTTAGACAACTTTGTGAACTTGAGGTCACGCTCACTCACACTCATATTCTTTTTCTTTAGATTGATGAATTCCAACATCTTCACCTCTCACAACTCAAATGTAAGATACAATCAAGAAAAGTAACATTGAAATAATGCCAACCTATAAAACCCTCTTCAACCTGTCAAAAGTTCATTGATTGTACCATACTTGATCAACCCCCTCAAGTTGATATATTGTCAACTCTGCCTTCTTAGCCAAGGATACACATATGATAGCAACAAACTTATACATCTCGTCAATAAAATCTTGTAGCTCCTCATCCATCTTATACCCATGGAATTAGGGAGAGTTCATCCTTCTAAAGTCCCTAAACTTTCTCTTATTCAGTATCATTCTAGACAGACTACATCCTTGTAGACTAATTTAGCAGACTTGAATTTGATAGAGATGGATCAGAACTAGGCAGTAACGTTGCTTTCATGAATTATCATTCATAAAACATGAAGTCACGACTTTGTCTATTTTGTGGCACAACTGAGCCCTCGTTCTACAATTTGGCCTGAGATATTATTTTTGATTTGGATAAATAGAGTTTTTGCCATACAGTTAATATGACTACTCTTAGCTATTACCTCGAGACCTTTCGGTGAGCATCCAGATTTATGCTCGGGCCTCGACACCATTATCATTTTTTGACGAGCATTCAAAATTTACAATCTGACCTTGGCATTAGTGGATTTATAGCGATCATACCAATTCACGTTCCAACCTTTCCCCAGAGATACCTTTTGATGGGAATCTAGATTTACACTTCGATCTCGACTCTAGAGAAACTTCAGTGTGCATCCAAATTTACGTTCAGCCTTATTTATATTTTTCTTGGCACTTGAGTTTGAAATAATATTCTGGTTGTATGATCTCAACCTCGGCCTTCGAATTAGGTTCTTAGTATATTTAGCTATTTTGTGCACTTGTCGGGCTTATAGGGGTTTATTTGAATTTTATTTTAGTTTTGTGCGCGCTTTATACTAAGAGAGTGTGGTTGGGTCTGACTCCGTTATAAGGCTAGTACGCCGAGCAGCTTCGAATTCTGCTG
>JAABOM020000092.1:18099162-18110993 GCA_011800125.2 Solanum clarkiae | reverse complement strand
TCGGTGGGAGGTTTGTACTTTATCAACCTTGGTGGGGGGTTTGTACTCCATCAACCTCATGAAGGGGTTCGTACCTCGTGCACCTATCCAAGAGGGTGTTAGGTCTTGGATTACACTAAGAATGGTCACTCCTTACACTCGTATTATGTTCTACATAAGCATGGTTTTACTTTAAGCATTGTTCATACATGCCATATTGTTATTATGCTACTCATTTCTTATGATTTTGCATTTGGCCTATGATACCTGCCTTTTGTTGCATTGTATCCTACATACTTAGTACATTCACATATACTACCGCATAATTTATGCCTACACGATGTCACCATGTAAACACTAGTGCACCGATTGATCATCCTCCTCCACCATATGGCTAGAACGATTGTCTCTCAAGTTTGTTGGTGAGTCCTCCATTTCGGTGATATTGCTTATGATCTCTTTCTTTGTACTAAGACTATCTTACTTTTATTCATGTATTGACTATGAGGATGAGCTTGGTTGCTTATCATGGACCCCGCTCTTATCTGTGTAGTAGAAGTGCTGTTGAACATGATATGTATCTATGCTATGAGTCTTGAATCTCTTATTCTTTGATGTTACGATATGGAGGTTTATCTTTCACCCTTTTTCATTATTATTCCTATCTGTTAATGCCATATTCTATTGCTTCTGTGACCAAGGATGTGTAATGATATGCTACGAGGCTTGTTTGGGGTTTCTTCGGGTTCCCCATTCACCGGTCACATCAAAGCCCTATGCTTGGGTCGTGACTGGTGAGCACAACATACTCCTATACCTGAGATGTTCACCCCAACACCACAGCCTGAGGGTTCACAGACTAGCACCGCCATTGCTGCTGCTACTAAAGAGAGGCCTCCACACCGTGAGGTAGATGAGGAGAGGGGGCCCACTATTTCTATTCCTGCACCATAGACGATGTCATCACGGTCTACTCCCGCGGCTGTGTTCAATGTGTCCGCGATATCCATATAGGCCATGGTGTAGAGGTTATGTCAAACTAAGTCGTAGTTTTTGCAGCTAGTTCAGTAGATTAGGCCATAGGTCCACCAGGCCATTTCAGACTCGAAGGGTAGCATGCAGGCATTCATGGTCACTACTATTCAGGATTGTCTCTCTAATGTAGATACTCGCATTGATGCCTTGGAGGCGAGAGTATAGCGGAGGTTGAGCGAGGCCCGGCCATCAAACTTGTCCGCCATCCAGACAGAGATCTTGTAACTCTTAGGCAAACATGATAGCAGCACTCATTGTATTAGTGACATTATAAGCAACCCCACTCCTAGTGTCGGTAGTTGATCTTTTTGCTCCTGATGGTCCTATGCAGTCTTCCCTCGGGAAGAGAACATGCTTGGATGATGATCTAGATGACGTATATTCATGTGTATGGCTGACTGAGCTAGAGGAGCTCAAGCTTTCCTTGACGCAGTAAAAATGAGAGGTAGATATTAGACGTGCTTGAGAGGTAGAGAAGGTGACAGGTACTGTCCCTTTCAGACATAGTGCTACTATTGAGAAGTCTACCCCACAGGATGAGGGTGGCCAGACTCAGCCACATACGGGCACTTAGGCACCCAAGTATGATTTTTGACCCCCCCCTCCCCATGTTTTATTTTTCTCTGATTGTGTGCATTGGGGATAATGCACCTCTATTTCGAGGGGGTATGGTTGCATATAGGCCTCAGTGATGTTTGAGTATCTTGGGTCCATATGTACCCCAATTATTTATGTTGGGGTTTTCTTGCCTGTGTTCTTTTTCCTGGTGGATATCTACTTTTTGTTGAACTGGAATGTTTAGGATATTTAGGTAGTATTTATTTCATATTGTACTAATACGTGTGGCACATAGCATGTTTTTGGGTTTTGTTTGAAAAATGATACCCACCAAAAAATTTGATTAGTGGTTTAGCTAGCAACTATGCTTGTTTAGGTGTGTTGAAAATGTTGTTCTAGTAAGTGAGGATAAATTCAGATAAAAAATAAGATCCAAGAGCCTTTTGTTGATACTGTAGTCAGTGTCATGTGAGTGTGAGCTTAACTTGCTAGGTTCATGTGTTTTGTTCTAACTCAGAACTTTCCCTATTACTCTAAGTTGGACTACAAATTATTTGGATTAGGAAATGATCTTAGCCTTCATTCTTAATAGCCCACTTAGCCTAAATGACCAACCAGAACTACAATATATCCCTTGTTCCTAGTGTATGAGCCTAACATATACCTATTAGTTGCAAATACATGATTAACCTAGACTTGATAGTTGTCAAATCCTGAAACTCGCCCTGGTCCTTCCCTAAGAATTGTGTACCTTGACTGAGGCAAAAAGCCTAAGTGGAGAATGGCTGGTGTAAGGGTGAAACACAAATATAAGGAGCGAAGTTACTGATACAGAGAAAAAGGGAAATTCATATAATTGGTACAAGAAAAATAAGTGATGCCTTTGTTAGGAACTAAAAAGAGAAAAATTGAAGCTTGAAACCAAGGCAAAAGGCTGAAAAATGAAAACAAAGCAACTAGAAAAGCTTGAAACAGGGGAAATGGGGAATGAGATGAAAATAATAGAGTTAGTAAGGCAAAAGTATAGAAAATCGTAGTGCAAACAAGGACCTTTATTAACTATATTCCCAAAATATCATACCAAAGCCCCCTAAGCCTACTTAAGCCTAGAAAGTCCTAAAGTTATCCTAGTCCAAGTAGTTGAACATCTTAGTCGTGAGTATAGGGGAAAACATATGGTATTAGACATGATGCATGAATATCATTTTTGAGAGTAAGTGGTTTTGTATTGTCCCAATGTTATACATGAAAACATTATTGAGTGTCAAATGTGGTACTTCTTTTTGTAAGGGTAATGGCAGTGTATTGTTAGCAAAAGAATTATTCAGTGATTGTAGATTGTTGATAGTATCTCACTTATCATAGTTTTGTTGTCATAGGCACTGTAATTGTTGGTTTGCTAGAAGGCTATCTGACTATTTTTATAATGTGGTGTGGGTATCTGAATTTGGAATTGATGTGATGTATGCCATTGGGTTGAGGTCTATATTTTAATGTATTATCTATATAGATTGAGTCTGTCACTTGAGGGCAAGCAACAATTTTAAGTTGAGGGTGCTGATGTGCTGTCAAAATACAATATTTTTTATGCTTAAAACTTGGAATTTTGTGTCTTCTCAATGCGATGTTAGTTGGTTTAAATTGTTTTTGTGTTATGTTAGCAGGAATTCAGGTTTGGCCTCAATTCTATTGTGTAAGTGTTCAATTATGTTTTTCCAATTCATAATTCTTGCATCCACACATAGCATGAGTAGTTAAATCTAAAACTAGGGTTGTGGGAACCATAAAGAACTAATAATGTAAAACCAAGTAATTCATAATTCTTGAAAAGTGTGTAGGCATGTATTAATTAACTCTCTTCATTTTGCATGTTTTCTAATGGTGGCCAACATTAGAACCCACATAGTGTTACTGACTGGACCAAGGTAGTAATAAATAGGAAAAGAGATTAATTAATCGAATTTGATTGATGTGCTGTCGTCTAATCAACTAAACTGGGTCAAGGGAGGTTGTATTGGGACTAATAGGTAAGGGTTAGTAATGCACACTATGGAGATGGGCAGAGTCACATAGTGAAATTCACCTCTCACCTATGATCAAAGAGCTTGGTGAACTTATCTATCATCCTTCATGCTACATACTAGATGAAACTCCCCAAAAATGACCCCAAAATGTACTTCGAAAATGCCCATAATTGTAATTTTCATATATCTCAAAATTTATCCGTGTTATCAAAAATACAACATCATATTCTAGATCGGGGCCAGAATTGAGTGGGAAATGGGTATCACCCCGTTGTAGAGGACCCGTAGTGAAAAATAATTTTCGAAAAAATTTGATTTGCAGTAGCCATTAGCGCCCTGACCGCGACGTGCTAGGGGAGTGAATTAGTTGAGCTTCCTACGTGATGGGTCCGCATCGCGGAGCTGATGTAGACCATTGTGTTGTTCTCCAAGGTTTTTCATTTTGGCCTAAGGGCCTTGGGGTCATAGCTCCGTGCCCAGTAATGTGTGAAAACACCTATACTTGGCTATTTTTTCAACTCTGTATCACTCAAGACTCTTCCAAAACCCTATCCAAGACTTAAGCAAATATTTCGTCAAAATTCAGGTGTCTCAAACTTAATTTTGGATCTGAAAAACTCCATT
The DNA here is from genome assembly GCA_011800125.2 of Solanum clarkiae. NCBI lineage: Eukaryota > Viridiplantae > Streptophyta > Magnoliopsida > Solanales > Solanaceae > Solanum > Solanum clarkiae. The sequence continues at coordinate 18,106,773 of JAABOM020000092.1, read as the reverse complement.
AAAGCTTCAGGTCTCCTTAAAGACTTCATCAAGCAATCCCCAAAATTAGGTATGTGCGTTTCATCTATTGGGTCCTTTCACCCGTGGATCCTAATCTTCATTTTTTATGAAAATTGCATGTTTTCAAGTTGTATTATCGATTGGTATCTTCTATTATGGATGATGAATATAAATTATGTTATGTTTTTTGAAATGTTAGTTTATTTTACATTACTATCTATTTCAATCTTGTACTATGAATGTGTTTTGTCTATTGAGACTATGCATGTTTTGAGCTATGAAACTATGATCTATTACGACATTTGATGATGGGTTTTAATGTATCTTTACATGAGGGTTTTACTATGTGTTTGTGGGTTGATTTACTTTGAGTTTTCTCATATTATTTCATTCTCGAATTACATGATTTTGAACTAGCATTGCACACCCACTAAGTGTTTGATAAAATGTCTTGACAAGGATTCTTAAAGTTATTGATGATCTATTGCATGATTTGTGAGTCAAGTGACTTTATGATGATTTTGGCCTTTCAAAAATGTATTGAATTCATGAAAATATCTATGATGATTTAAATCCCAGATTAAGCCCTTATTCAAACATTTTACCTCTTGTGGGCCTTCGATGTTAATGCAAGGGAAATGATTGATGATGATCTATTCTTATGTTTTAAAGTTAGGATCACCATTAGAGATCAAAGATGTTTTAGAGCTAATGTCATGTTTTCATTCTTCTTACAAATTATTAAAGTAGGATTATTATAATTATTACATGGGTTTAGTCTTAGCACCGATGGATGGAGGGTTTGCTCTCTTTCCTTGACCTGTGTGCCAACATAGGATTATGTTATACCCTTGCTATACTAGTGGATCCATTTTGTGTACTTTCTCTTGAAATTATTCCCGAAATGGGCGGGTTCCCATAAGGCAAAGTTTCTCATTAAATTCTTTCCAAAAGGATGGGCACCCATAAGGAAGGTTACTTCTTCGAAATGGGACGGTCTCCCATAAGGTGAAGTATGGTTTACCTTGGCAAGTATACCACCTCTTTACCAGTGAGGGGTAATCATCGCAATTCCAAGTTGTAGCTCTGTTGGTCTTATTCTTTGTCAGTTGAGGTCTCTTCCCACACATGTGTTATGCTCTATGTAAGTTGAATAATTTATAAACATGTTTTACTTTAAGCATTGACCATGCATGCCATATCGAAACGACACTTATAAATTGTCTATTCTTATGAATTTTGATTATATTGGCTTATGTCTTATTGCATTGCGTCCTACATATTTAGTACATTCAAACATACTAACGCACACTATATGACTACATGATGTAACAATGTAGGAACTGGAGCTTCTCTTGATGATCCTACTCGTGGTTAGTGAGATTATTTGAAGGAATGCTTTGTGATTCCTCGTGTTTAGGGACACTACCTACTTTCTCTTGCTATTTCTAAGACTTATTGATGCTGAACATATGACAATATGAGGGCGAGCACGGAGAGTGTCTTAGCCTGCGCTCCAATCTATGTTTAGAGGTGTTGTTAGAATGATTGATGTACTTATGCTTTGAGCTTTGACTCTTTTATGCATTATAAATATCAAGACTTCCCTTAGTCACTTTTTCCCTTATTTATATTCTTTTTGTTGTTTACTTTGCTTCCGCGATGAAGGATGTGTAATTAATATGCTAAGAGGCTTCTTTGGGTCCCTTTCGGTTCCCATTCTCCATGTCACGTCTAGACCTTAGGCCTGGGTCATGACAATAGAAAATGATTAGGTTATTCGGTGATACTAAGTTAGGAAATCATGGGGAACACAAAACCCTAGTTTCTCTCTATATTGATTTCACTCTTGCAGTAGTTAGTTTATTCTTATATTGAGTTTTGCAAAACTGCCCTTTTTATGGAAGTAAGTTGGTTAACTACTCAAATTGCAGTCATTAAATTCTCTTGAATCTACGTATTTCCTTAGTTTCGACCCTGACCTTGGTTATGTTCTATTTATTGACTATGACCGCTTTATCACCTAACAGGAGGAGTATCTTGGGCGGCGTCAAGTTTTTCGGCCGTTGTTGTGGAATACAGCTAGATTTAGTTAATTCATACTGATTTGAGTGTTAATCCCTATTTTCGATATTTTACATTTTTGTTATTGTTTTTGTCTTTTTAAGGTGTAAAGTATATGCCCAACACTCAAAGTCAAGTAAATCCCTTTGTTTTATCCGTAAATCTACAGAATGTTAAGGAGAATGGCCCAAGATAACGCCAACAACACAGCCAATGCTGCTTTGAACAGGAATGATAATGAAAATGCTGGACACGAAAACCCACTTCCTCTTGAGAACACATCTCCAGAACCATAGGATTTTAATGTCAATGCTTAACAGTGGAATCAATATAATGTCAAATCCTATGGATATGGAGGTGACTGGATCTATTGTGTTGCCATTGCTACCGGCAGACACAACGTTCGTAGTCTTGAGTGGGCTGCTTTAGATGCTGTAGAACCATGGGCTATTTGGAAGCTTACCGTTGGTGGATCCACATAGCCACCTACACAATGTTGCATTCGCTTATAAGAGTGTGATGGGAACACAGAATCTACTGATGGATGTTGTGGGACTTCATTTCTTCCCATTATCTCTTCCTGGTAATGCAACACTCTAGCTATCTGAGCTACCACATAGTTCGACCACCAGTTGGGCTGTCATGCCCAAAGTCCCGTTAGGGCGGTCTGGCACTCGTTGCTGATAAGGCCTGGGAGAACCAACCTGTATCTATGTGCTTTCTATACATATTATAAGGGATTTCTACATTTGACATGCCTTTAAGAACGTAAACAGTAATAACAAGCAAAAAATGCATATGGCTAGGCCATTGGGGCCATGGTGTCTAAAGTACGTGACATGACCACACTTTAATTTACATAGTCTATAAAGCCTCTAGATAAGGAAAAGTATCTGATAAGGTTCATGGTAGGCCCCACCTCAATTAACTGCATAATACAAAAATATAAGCTCTAGACACAAAGTTCCAGCAACCCGGAGCTTGGTAACAACAGTTGAATGTCCTGTACTCCTACTAGGGAGATCTACTAGCACCTGCACCTGTAGCATGAAATGCAGGTCCCCTATAAGGGACGTCAATATGAGATAATGTATTGAATATGTAAGGTAGGAAATACTACATCTGACGTAACAACTCAAATGAAATTATGCACTGGTATAGGATAAGAGACCACCTTTAGTTGTACTAAGGGATCATGTACTTTATGTCCTTTTTATCACTTTACCTTTACTGATAATCTATTCACAGCATGTAATACAAATGACCAGTTGATCAGTGATGAAAATGTATCGGGAAAGGCCCTAGCTATCCTTAACCCCTCGGGCTATCCCTCGTGATATGATCGACCCTGGCTAGGTGATTTTTCCAACCCTCGGGCTACCACCCACCAATAAGCAATATACTTTACCTTTCAATTACCTTTGGGATTATTTTTTTAGTGGTCACAATATTGGAGTTGTAGGTTGTATATGTAGCATGTGACATGTAGATAATCATACAAGACAATATGACAATGAAAAGAATACGTTAGACAGATAATAAAATGCGTATGAGATGAAACAACTCGTGAACTTTATTTAGCAACAAGAACTAATGTAACTTGGTATCCAAGCATATTTATGGAGATTTGAAGGTGACTATATGGGGAAGCATATGAACATGTCAAAGAGTGGAGAAATGGTTAATAGTTGTGTCCGAGTTGGTAAGTGACTTTATGTGCCAAGGAAGAATCTAGATTTCATGCCAAGTAATACGAAATGAAGTAGCCTTACATACCTCGCTGTACGACCTCACTATTACCTCGAGATAACCTTCCCTTCCTCCAAATATATATAAACAATGTAGTAGGTCATAAAACTAGCATTAGAATCCAATAGATACCTCTTGGAAGCCCAATCTCATTAAAAAACAACACACGGGCAGTAAATGGGTATTTATAAATCTGAGTGTATTCTTTCAACCTTTCCGCCCCTAATCGTATTTTCTAACACACATTCACATTTACACATCGCATGCAGCCTATTGTAGTGCCCCAACAGTCTTACAACAGCCCACAAAGCACAACACATAACAATTCTACACAACCTACAAATGAATAGCATAACGTTACGTCCCTTTGCCCCATTTTGAAGTCGACAATTTCAAACCAGTTCCAACTTTAAACAAACTATTCTCAACACATATATACATCAAAATAGCCTTGGACCAGTCTCAAAATAGTAACAAATCAGTCATTAAGGATGTGAGGCAACGGCCTTCCATCCATCAGCCCAGAAGTTCCAATCAATATTACACTTAAGATAGCACAATAAAAATCATTTGTTAAATGAAGCCAAAATAAGGGAAGCAACCTTAGGGTAATATCTATAACTCAAACCATGTTAATAACATCATCTTATCTTCATAATATAGCCCACAAACTGTAGAGAAGTCAATAAAACAGAAGGCAAGTGTGCAGCAACTTTCTAAACACATGCTGTCCAGATTTTTAGCATAAGCATAACTAGCATATACTTCTTGTCTTTCATGAAGAAACTACACTAAATACACAACTATAATTACTTACCTTTGCCTTCAAGAGTTAGGTCTCCTTCAGGAACCCTAGAGGGTTGTGTAGGCTTCCTTGTGAAGTGAAATAAAGAGAGAAAGAAAAGTCTTTAGGAAGCTGAAAAGTTTCTCCAAAGTGAAATGACTTAAGGGCCTGTTTTGAGCCCTTTTAAAGAGTATCTTTAGCCGACTTTATTTTTAACTTTTCACCATATATTAACACATATTAATAACCTTGTGATGCAGCAGCTTGGCTCTTACACTTGGGCCTAAATGTGTCTCAAAGTTGATGGCCTTGGCTGCCCATTTTCCAAATTCTCTTCTCTTAGTTTGGGACCAATTAGCCAAGTGGGTTGTGGTGTACTTGGGACCTTTTGTTATTCATCTTGGGATAAAAATAAAGTCCATTTATGAGGCTAAAACACAGGCTAAATTTAAATCCTTAACACGGACTTTATTCATAATCGGACTTGGACAAATTTGACGTTAGGCCTCGTCTCTGTTTAGCTAGCAAATGTAAGCTAAGAAAGTAGGTGCTCACCTGCTAGCTTACTAAGTCCTACAAGCACCTCACTTCTTTACCTCATTTAAGGTCGTGATCTCCTCACTCTGACTTAAAACTTATTTACGCTCGACCCTCTTCAGCTCTAGACATACATGTCGCCCTTTAATTTGAGATTCAAGCACTTTTGAAAATAGGCGCTAATTTGAAAGTCATATCATGTTTCATTTGCATAGTGCTGGTATTGTAATATGTGGGGTGTTACATCCTTACCCCCTTAGAAACATTCATCCTCAAATATCAGCACAATTGGATAGCTTAACCAAGTTCAAAGCAATAAATGTTCAAACATACGTGCCTATTAGTGTCCTAATTCTGAATGTTGGACTTCCTCTTTAGCTTCAAATAAGTAAGGGTATTTTGATTTTATCACGTCCTCGGCCTCCCATTTATTTCTTTTGCTTGTTGGTTTCTCCAAAGTACTTTCACTCAAGAAATTTATTTATTCCTTAGCTTCTTAACTTGACGATCTAGAATAGCAATAGGTACCTCTTCATATGTGAGATCTCCTATAGCCTGCACATCCTCAATAGGAGTGATACGAGATGGGTCACCTATGCATTTTCGAAGCATTGAGACATGAAAAACTAGATAAACCATTGAAAGCTCTTGGGGTAGCTCTAGTTCACATATAACCTGCCCAAACTTCTTAAAAATTTTATACGGCCCTATGTAACGTGGGCTCAATTTTCCTTTCTTACTAAATCTCATAACCCCTTTCATTGGAGATACCTTTAAAAATACCCAATCCCTTATTGAGAATTCTAATCCTCTCCTTCTAGCATCCGCATATGATTTGTGATGACTTTGGGCTATTTCTTACCGTTGTTGTATTATCTTAACCCTTTCAAATGCTTGTTGTAGAAGATCTGGCCCAAGTAAGGTAGTTTCACCAACTTCAAACCATCCAATTCATGACCTATATTTTCTCCTATACAAAGATTCACAAGGAGCCATCTTGATACTTGAGTGGTAGCTATTATTATAGGAAAATTCAATAAGTGGAAAATGGTCCACCCAACTACCTTTAAAGTCCAATGTACAAGCTCGCAACATATCTTCAAGTGTATGAATGGTGCGTTCTACTTGACCATCTGTTTGAGGGTGGAAAGTTGTACTCAAATTCAGTTGTTTCCCTAACCTCCTTTGGAAGGACTTCCAAAATATTGCAGTGAATTGAGCTCCTTGGTCAGATATAATGGAGATTAGGACTCCGTGTAGCCTGACTATATCTTTGAGGTATAGCTGGGCATATTCTTCAGCTGTATAATCACTCCTAACTGGTAAGAAGTGTGCTGACTTTGTGAGTCTATCAACTATTACCCATATGGAGTCAAACTTCTAGAATGAGCGAGGCAAACCTGTAACAAAATCCATATTAATCATGTCCCACTTCTATGTTGGAAGCTCTATACACTTATATAACCTCCTGGCTTTTGGTGTTCTACTTTCACTTGTTGGTAATTTGGACATTGAGCAACAAATTCTGCAAGGTGCTTTTTTATGCCTCCCCACCAAAATATTCCCTTCAGGTCATGGTACATCTTAGTTGATCCTAGATGGAGGGAATATCGAGAATGATGGGCTTCTTCCATTATCCTCTTTCTTAATCCATTAATATCAGAGACACATAATCTATTTTGGTAATAAAGTACTCCATTTTGTGTAAGGTCAAAGCCCTTTATCATACCCTGACCCACCTTGTCCTTAAGTTGTCGTATAATAGGATCCTCGAACTATTTTTCTTTCACCTCCATTACTAATGAAGACGTCGCTGCGTTATGTACAATAACCCCTTCCTTTGGAGTTTCAAGAAGGCGAACTCCCAAACTGGCTAGTTGACGTAGATCCTTAGCCAATTCTGGACTTACCATAACCTGGTCACCAGTATTTATGATTGCCTTATGACTCAAAGCATCGGCTACCACATTTGCCTTCCCCGGATGGTATAGTATATCAATGTCGTAAAATTTTATTAGTTCTAGCCATCTCCGCTACCTTAAGTTTAGGTCTTTCTGCTTAAAGATGTATTATAGACTGTTATGATCAGTATACATGTCAACATGAACCCATACAAATAGAGGCATCATATTTTCAAAGCAAATACAACTGCTGCTAGCTCAAGATCATGAGTTGGGTAGTTTTTTTCATGTGGTCGTAGTTGCCTAGACGCATAAGCAATTTCCCAACTATTCTATGTCCGTACACACCCCAAGCCAACTCCTAAACAATCACAATACATTGCATACCCCTCAGTTCCTTCTAGAAGTACTAGCACAGGTGCAGTAGTTAGCTTATTTTTCAGCTCCTGGAAGCTCCTTTCACATGCATCATTCCACTGGAACTTTGTTTCCTTATGTTTCAACTTTGTTAGAGGTGCAGAAATAGAAGAAAAACCTTCAACAAACCTCCTATAATAACCTGCCAAACCTAGGAAG
>JAABOM020000092.1:17973564-18099062 GCA_011800125.2 Solanum clarkiae | reverse complement strand
TTTGAGAGAAAGTAGAGAGACCAATCTGATTTTTTTGTGTTCAAGTGAACAATGACTTGTGGAGCAGCTTTGGAGCTGTTTATATAGGGCTATTATGCCGACTCTCTCTTGAATTATTGACCATATTAAAACCTACATAATCAATTTGCTTACCCACCAGCTTGGCCCTCAAATTTGGGCTTTTTTGGAGCACCAATTTGATGGACTTGGGCTGCCTATTTTCATCTTTTACTTACTTAGTTTTGGGCCCAATGTACCCGAGTTTATGATGTATTTGGGCCTTTCTTACTATCATCCTTGGGATATAAATATAGTCCATATATGATGTTAAATCATATCCCAAAATTACACCTTTAACACGAATTTTATTCATACTCGGACTTGGACAATTTCGACGCTGGGTCTCGTCTCCATTTAGTTAGCAATTTAAGCTAAGCAAGTAGCTGACTCACCTACTTGCTTCCTAGGTCCTATAAGCACCTCAATTCTACCACTTCATTTTAAGGTCGTAATCTCCTCATTTCGACACAAAACATGTATACACCCGACCCTCCTAAGCGCTAGACGCACATATAGCCCATTAACGCGAGATTCAAGCACTTTTGAAGATTAGCGCTAATTTGACCAAACTATGTCATATTACATTTGCATTGTGTCAATATTGTAAGGTGTGGGGTGTTATAGTAAATATGGACTTTGTGGTTGGGTTGCCTCAGACTCGAAAACAATTTGATTCCATTTGGGTTATCATCAATCGGATGACTAAATCGGCTCATTTCTTACCAGTTAAGACTACCTGTGGTGCCGAAGAATATGCGAAGTTGTACATTTGGGAATTAGAAAGGTTGCATGGTATGCCTAATCTATCATATCAGATCGGGGTGTCCAATTTACCTCCAACTTTTGGAAATCGTTTCAAAGGGGACTCGGTACTAAAGTCAAGTTGAGTACCACATTTCATCCTCAAACCGATGAACATGCTGGGAGGACAATTCAGACCTTAGAAGATACATTGGGGGCTTGTGTGTTGGAGTAGAAAGGTAATTGGGATGACTATCTTCCACTCATCGAGTTTGCTTATAATAATTGCTTCCATGCTAGCATTGGTATGGCACCATTTGAGGTCTTGTATGATAGGAGGTATAGATCCCCGATGGGATGGTTTGAGTTGGGGGAAATGGCTTTGATTGGCCTAGACTTGGTAATGGAGGCTATGGAGAAAGTGAAGTTGATTAGAGAAAGGTTGAAGATGACACAAAGTCACCAAAAGTCCTATTCGGATGCTAGAAAGAGAGACCTTGAATTCTAATTTGGAGATTTGGGGTTTGTGAAAGTCTCACTTATGAATGGAGTGATGCGTTTTGGAAAAAAGAGAAGCTAATTCCCTAGTATGTAGGGTCTTATGAAGTTATTAAATGGATTGGTAATGTGGCATATAGAGTGGAGTTACTCCTAGATTTGAGCTCTATTCACTCGGTTTTCCATGTGTACATGTTGAGAAAGATGGTTGGAGATCCTAGCATTATTGTGCCTTAGGAGGGCATTGAGGTGGAAGAGAACTTGTCTTACAAGGACGTTCCGGTATAGATTTTGGATAGAAAAGTGAAACGACTTCGTAATAAGGATGTGGCTTTAGTGAAGGTTCTTTGGATAAACCAACATGTGGGGAGTGCTACATGGGAGGCGAAGTTGGATATGATGAAGCACTACCCCCATCTTTTCCAATCTACTTAGGCCTAAGGTATTAGGTCCTTTCCTTCTCGTTAGTCCCAATTCTTTCCTTCTTGAGTCTCATGGTATTGCATGCGTACATGTGCATTAGAATGGTTTTTATGATGTTTTGAATTAATTTATTTTGACATGAGATTTAATGGATTTGTAAATTCCAATGATGAATTATGCATAATCGGTGATAAAGAGGGGTCATGCATTTACAGAATTCCTCATTGGTCTCGCAGCTTCCACCCAAGCCTTTCAAGCCTTGTTCTTGCACATTTGGGGATGAATATTCCCAAGGGGGAGATGATGTAAGGACTCAGATTTTCAAGCTTATTTATATTGTTTAAGGTCTTCATAGGCCCCCTACGTCAGGCCAAGTTCAAAGGATTTTCCGTAGGCTAAGTTTGACACAAGTACCGGTAGAAAGGTCAACTTTAAACTAGTATAACTCTTAGCACATTTAGACCTGGGTGGCCTACTACATGTCAAATGAAATTCCTTTGAGTTAGCTTTGCAACGCACTTGGCTTCACCTCATTCCGAGGTTGGATGAAGGAGTTATAATTGTTTTCATGAGGCCCTCCCATGCAGTGTTGTCACACGGACTGTTTGACGGCCAGTGTGGCCTTTGACGGGTCGTTTGGGGTAGGTGTGGTTAAAAAGGCCATTTGTAGCACTGAGTAAGGTTGCACGGTCAGTGGTACGGGTCGTGTGGCTCACCACTGACCGTGGGGATGGCTACAAGGTGTGCCAAAGGGAGCTTGTTGGAAATTGGGGAAAGTGTGGCTAAGGGTGGTGCCACAGGCACTATTGACGGGCTGTGTGGAGTGGGATGGCTCATGGAACTTGGACGTGTGGTGGCCTACAACATTTACTTTTTGTCAAAGTGAGGCGGGACGGACCAGTACGCGGTCTGTGTAACGCTACATGGTCCGTAAAGCAGTCCGTCAAAGTGACGAAACGTCAATTTTCTTCCAAGTTCCAAACTTCCATTTATTTTTCACTAAGGCACTTCACACGGGCACTCTACATAACCCGTGGAGTGCCACACGGCCAGTGAAGTCTCCAGTGAGACGATGCTTTACCAAATTTTCCATCCGATCACTAATGGAATTTTTGTAAATTTTAATTATTCTAATAGTTTTTTTTTTAACTTCCAATGCTATGTTAACCTTCCTAAAAGACATAAACAATATTCCTAAGGATCAAACTCATTACTTTATCTCAAATACACCCTCAATTCTCTCAAGAGCCTCCACCAAGACCCCAATCCTAATTTCAAGGAAACTCAAGAATAAGTTTAGATTCCAAGATCCATTTCCAAGCTTCCATTCTTTCTCAACTCAATTTCAAGGAACTTCAAGTCTAAGGTATGTGGGTTGATCCTTGACTTCCTTTCAATCAAGGAGATCCAAAATTCTTTTTAAGCAATCTCATGAATTTCTAGTTTACTTTAAATTGGGGTTTTGAAGATTATGAACCCTAAAATTCTAACTATGCATGAATAGTGTTTATTTGATGATTTTAATGTAATTTAAATTATTACATGAGGATTTTCTTTGGGGTTTATGGAATTTCAAGTATGAATATCTCCTTTAAGACTTTTAAATGCATAGGTGATTACACTGTGAATTTAAATGTTGATTTAATTATGTTTTCGATTGAATTTCATGTTATATTATTGATTTTAGATTGAATCCTAATTATCCATGTCATTGTCTCATTGTCCATAGCATATACATTCATGTACATGGATCATTTTAAGAAATTATGTTATGAGTTAATCCCAATCATGTTCTATGATATGCATTTTGATAAAATGTTGGTTATGGCAATATTGTGAGCACATATATGTCTTTGATTTAGGCTCTTTGAGAATTTTAGGTCCTTGCACAATTTTGTATATGAATGGGCTATTCCTATGCATGAGCCTATAGACTATGAAATTATGTTTTGGCCTTTAAGCTAAGAATGCATTGAGATGGTTTCAGAAATGATTTACACCATTTGTAAGTATGTATGTATGTTTATATATATGTATACGTATATTTATTCTTGTGAGATGACGACTTAACACTGATGGATTGGGGGCATTAGGGCTATCCAAGTCCAGGTTGGTTGGTGAGCCTAGTGATAGGAGACTATCTAGCTTGGTTCGGAGCAAGGGCCCTCTCCCTTTCTTTGAACTATGTGTCTATTATAGGTTTCCAATCCGAAGAGGGAGTTATCCTATAAGGAGAAAGAATGATTTGAATTGTGATTTGTGAAAATCCTATTTGAAGAGGGAGTTGTCCCATAAGGAAGGTTACTTCATACGAAGAGGGAGTTGTCTTGTAAGGTGAAGTATAGCTTACTCTTGGCAAGTAGATCACCTCTTTACCGATGAGGGGATTTCATCGGGATTCCAAGTAATAGTCCGCTTGGTCTTACTTATGTCGGTTGAGGTCACATCTCCAATATATATAAGCGCATCATTTGCATTTCATGCATCATGACTTTCATAGCATCTCGTTATATTACATTCTTTGATATTCAACTCTTTTGATATTATATGTCTTGTCATTTAACGTTGATATGCAGGTTTTGGTAAGTTACATGTATCGCACCCCGCATACTTAGTACATTCAAATGTATTAACGCATACTCTTGCCTACATGATTTTATCATGTAGGGACCGAGGACTTTGACCATCCACCGTTCGATGTTTAGTTCGTATTCCGGATTTACTTGTAGTGGTGAGTCTTGTCTTTATAGGATGCACCACCATCTATCTACCTATGTTACTATTTCTCCTTATGTATTTAAGGGTGAGCCCGGTGTATGTCTTGGCCACCGATCCATCTATGTAGAGGCATTGTTGGACACCTTCTAAATCTCTTCACGATATATGTTATATGTTATGGTTAAGTATATGTTATGTACATGATTATCTTTAAGTACCGATATGTGACTTGCTTTCATGTTGATGGAAAGATCCTAAGACCCGAATTGCCCCCACAGCGTGATCTTACGTACCCGCCTCTTAGTATTCTTATGCTATGTATTATGTGAACTCATGTTGACCCTTTCCCCATGACGCCCCATAGTGTGAGTCCTACTTTCTCGTCCCTTAGAACTATGTGTTGATTGTTAACTATGCTTCTGAGCCGATGATGTGAGTTTTAGTATCTTGAGGCTTGTTTGGGGGCTCTCGGGTTCCCATATGCCATGTCACATCTAGGCCCTAAGTCCGAATCGTGACAGTACAACAAGACTAGTAATTATTTAATATTGCACTAGAACCAAGCTTTATAATTGAAAGGAAAATTAATATTGCACTAGAACCAAGCTTTATAATTGAAAGGAAAATTAATATTGCACTAGAGCCAAGCTTAATAATTGGAAGGAATATATATATTTAATGAATGGGTTGGTAAATGATTAAAAATCACAATGAAAATGAACCACGCCTATATTAGGTTATGAAAAGATTGCAATGATAATTAATTAGTACTCTCTCTGTTTTATTTTATGCGTCAACGTTTGACTTGACATGATGTTTAAGAAAAAAAATAATATTTTTGAAACTTGTAGTCTAAAATCATCAAAAATATTTGTTTGGTTGAAAATCATTTCATTAAGGGTAAAAAGGAAATTTTAACTTAAAATCATTTCTAATTTACGTAAAATAACATTATTTTTGTGATGGACCAAAAAAAAGTATCACATAAAATGAGACGGAGAGAGTATATATTGCTAATATAAAATATAAGGGATCACGAGAAATGCATGGGAAAGGTTGTTTTGTTGTCATTTGTTGTGTACTTCTTCTATTGGCCATTTTTTGATTCTTGATGTGATAGCAAACGTACCGAAGCAAATATCAAGTGGTGTATCTGGATAATAACTAGACATTTGTACTCGTGCTAGTACATACCCATTATTTATTATTTTTCTATCTTAACTTATGTAATATAGATAGAATTTAAAAAGTTAATTAAATTTTAATATAATTTTTAAATATTTTAAATTATTAATGTTGTGAATTATAGTACTATTTTATGTAATTTTTAAATAATATATGTTACTCATTTTGTCCTAATTAATGTGTCCGTTGCTAAAATTTTGAAAATCAAAAATTTTTGTATGCCTTTTTATTTTTAATTTTTCAATTACTGCAATTTATATTATGTTTACGTCATGTTCAAACATTATATATTCTTCATCTATCCCTATTTATGCCACATTGATTTGAGTGATAATTATACTTTTTATGTGTCTTTTAAATATTTTAAATTGTTAATTCTTGTGATTTTATAACACTTTATATTTAATTTTTATATGTAGATATATTATACTGTTAAATATCTAGATTTATAATACCTTTTACGTAGTCTCCTGATTAAATAATATATATTACTTCTTTTGTCTCATTTTATGTGACGCCGATAGATTAATTTCAATAATTAATCAAATTTTTTATTTATTTTATAAATATTTTAAGTTGTCAATTATCACGATTTATGATATTTCTTGTGCTCTTATATACATGTTTTATAAAACTACTTTAAGTCATTAATTTTCATGATTAATAGTATTTTTTACGCAATTATTAAATGTATAAAACACTAAAAATAAAATAAATAAATTAAAATAAAAGAAATGTAAAAAATTACGAATATAACCTCAAGTTGCTCAAGCAGGCATGTCGACTTGCTCGAGGGCGGACCTAGGGTAGGGGTAGGGGGTTCATCTGAACCTCCTCGATGAAAAATTACACTGTATATACAAGGTAAATTTTTTACATTTACGTACATTTATTAAATTTGAACCCCCTAAACAATAAGTAAAGTCTACCATAGTGGCAGGTTTCCTTAAAAGTGAACTCGCATGCCCAGGTTCAAATCCCATGGAAAGTATTGCTTTTTTAGCTTCTCTTAGTAATTCTTTTCATTTAATTTGGGGCCTGGGCAGACCAACCCAATATTTCAATTTAATAAGCAAAGGTTTATTGTATTGAAACTAACTTCTTGTACCTATTAGACTATGTATTACTATTTCCTTTGAAAATTGTATTTTGTTGGTTTTTTCATACGTTTATATTTTTATATTTTGAACCCCTTGAGTGAAAATCATGGATCCACTACTGGACCTGTTGCCTGCTTGAGCAACTGAAACTCCCTCTTATATATAAGATAAAATAAAATATAAAATACTAGATATCAATGCCCGTCCCGGCAAGGGCCCAACATTTGTCATTTTGGTATCTTAATTTATATAATACGGATAGAATTTAAAAAGTTAATTAAATGTTAGTATGACTTTTAAATATTTTAGATTATTAATTATTTAAATTATAATATTTTTTTACGTAATTTTTAAATAATATATATTACTCCTCTTGTCTCAAATTATATAGCACTGCTAAAATTTCTAAAGTCAAAAATTTTTTGTGTCTTTTAATTTTTTTTAATTATTGTGCTCTATATTACGTTTAAATCATTTTTAAATAATATATGTTATTTATTTTTCCCTATTTATACGACATTGATGGGAGTGTTAATTTAACTTTTTTTATAAATAATTTAAGTTATTAATTCTTGTGATTTATAATTTAATTTAATCTTCATATATAGATATATTACTATCGTTAATTATCTGGATTTAAAATAAATTTTATGCAGTTTTGTAATTAAATAAGACATGTCACCTCTTTTGTCCCATTTTATGTGATATTGATAGATTAATTTCAATAATGAATCAAACTTTTTAGTTGTTTTTAAAATATTTTTAAGTTGCCAACTATTATGGTTTATGATATTCTTTTTATATGTTTACGCAACATGTTTTAAAAGTTATTTAAGTTATCAATTATCATGATTAGCAATACTTTTTTACACAATTTTCAAATGTATAACACTAAAAATAAGATAAATAAATTAAAATGACAGAACTATAATAAAATTACAAATATACCTTCAAACTGCTCAAGTAGGTATGTTGACCTACTACCTGTTTGAGCAAATGAAACTCTCTCTTATATATATAGTAGAATACTAGACACAGGTGCATCGCGAATATCTATTTTTTTTTTGTTTCAATTTAGCGACAAGATAAAATTTAGAGAATCAATTCAAGTTTAATATAACTTTTAGATATAATAAATTATTAATATTTATCTTGTATGTTTTGTTCTTGGGCAGATATATTTTAGTTGACGGTCTTTCGAAAATAGTCCTTTTATCTCTATGAGATAGTGGTGAGGTTTGCGTATATTTTATCCTCCCCACACCCACTTGTGAGATTTCACTGGTTATGTTGTTGTATCATAAGTTATTAACTATTGTAATCTATAGTATTATTTTTATGTAATTTTAAACAATATAAGTTACTTTCCTTGTCCCTATTTATGTGATACTACTTAAATTTTAAATTTTTGTGATCTATATTACTCTTACGTTATTTTCAAACAATATGTATTACTCATCTGTTCATGTTTATGCAACATTAATTCGAGAGTCAGTCGTATTTTTTATATGTTTTAAATATTTTAAGTTGTTAATTATTGTAATTTATAATATATTTTTATGTAATTTTGGGATAATCCCAATATTTGTAGTACAAATAGACTTTCAGCAGTTAATTAAAAATTGTTAATTATTGAGATACAATACTTTTTACATAGTTTTCAAATTAAATAATACATGTTACTCCTTTTGTCCCATTTTATGTGACATCGTTAGATTAATTTCAAGAAAAAAATTAAATTTATGTTTTTAAAAATATTTTAAATTGTCAATTATCATGATTTATAGCAAATTTTCATATAGTTCTTTTTTTAAATATATGAATATTTAAAAGTAAGATAAATAAATTAAAATGAAAGAACCACAAAAAAATTGCAGGTACACCCTTCAAGCTACTCAAGCAAGCATATCGACACTTATAGTATTCTGATTGGATTTTATTCAGATTGGATGGGATTGGATTGGTATTGATTGGTTATTGTCTACTCTTTATTTTCACTTTAGATAGTCATTTGACATTCTGATTGAGTATTTTCTGAGTTGATGTTATTTTATATTATTCTACTTATATCTGTTTCATTCAGCCATTCCATTTTACATACTCGTACATTCTACGCATTGACATCCATTTGGACTGCATCATTTCATGATTTAGAGAATGGAACTAAAGATCTTTAACAAGTGCTTCATTGAAGATCTTTTTCATTTTTCAGCTGATTGGTGAGCGCTCCCTGATCTGGAAGGATTCACTTTATATTTCACCTAGCTTTTAGAGTTAGGCATTGGACTTGCTTTCATTTTTATTTAGGATAGCCATGGACCTATCATTGGCATCACTGAAATGTTAAGAGAGGCTTCATAGACTAGAGTTTATTTGTTGATGGGATATTGTTTGAGTTACTTCCTTTCATACTAGCCTCATTGACTTGATTTGACCATTTATATATTGAGGTTGTTCACCCATTTACTATCTTTAGTCTTCCTTTAATATGATGAATATTGATTAATTGAATGTGATGAGGCCATGTGGTTCGCTTAGGGATCAGTAATAGTCTCTAATTACCTGCCATGTCTAGGGTATCCTCCCGAGGCGTGATAGATACATAGCCATCATCCAATTGATACATAAAAACGTGATTGATTTGTATTAAAAAAGGAAAAAAGATTGAAGATCAGTTAAGGAATTCCAAAAATTAAAGAATTAAATTTCCATTAAAACTCTCACAAAAAATCAGGGAATCAAATTGCTATTTAAACTCTTACCCAAAAATCATGGAATTAAATTGCCATTCAAACTCTCTCCCATCAGATCTTAATTGACTCTTTTTCAATTAAGTTTCAAAATTCAAATTATATTACCAAAACCTCCATCAACAAAAAAATGTAGAAATGAAATCATTTTGAGAAAAAAAATATTTCATTTGTTAATCTCAAAAAGACCATTGCTACAAAGCATTTTATTCATCTAATGTACCCTGGAATATGTTCATCAGCGAATGTGAATAGGAACAATGAAAGCCTAATAGTTCCCAATGGTACTTATCCTTTAACTTCTAACAATTGCATCAAATATGGATGCAAACTTGCCTTAGAAAAGCAACCTCGTTCTACCAAAATTCACATTTTTCATATTTTTCAAACAATCCGAACAATGAAAGCCTAATAGTTCCCAATGGTACTTATCCTTTAACTTCTAACAATTGCATTAAATATGGATGTAAACCTGCCCTAGAAAAGCAACCTCGTTCTACCAAAATTCACATTTTTCATATTTTGCAAACAACCCCTCATACCTCAAGATTTCCAACACAACCCTCAAGTGATCCATATGCTCTTCCTCACTCCGGGAATAAATCAATATATCATCAATAAAAATCACCACAAACATGTCAAGGTAGAGTTTAAAGACCCTATTCATGAGATCCATAAATATAGCCGGTGTATTTGTCAACCCAAAAGACATAACCACAAACTCAAAGTGCCCATACCTAGTCTGAAAAGCCATCTTTGGTATATCACACTTCCTCACCTTCCATGGTGGTATCTAGACTGAAGATCAATTTTTGAAAAGTGATTAGCCCCTTGTAGTTTATCAAAATGGTCATCAATCTTTGGTGGATACTTGTTCTTTATGGTAACCCTATTAAGTTGCTGGTAATCAATACACATTCTTAGAGAACCATCATTTTTCTTCACAAATAACACTGGTGCACCTTAAGGTAACTTACTAGGCCTTATGAAACCCTTTGCAAACAAATCCCTAAGTTGATCCTTCAACTCTTTCGATTCCGCCGGGGCTAGATAGTAAAGGAGAATGGAAATGGGTTAAGTATCGGGAAGGAGGTCTATACCGAAGTCTATTTTCCTTTCAAGAGAAACAACGAGAAGCTAATTCAGAAGGATATCGAGAAACTCATTGACGACCGAAACCGACTCAACAAGAAGGACTTTGGGCTCAATATCCCCGCCCTCACAAGATGATAAATACAACCTTTAGAAATCAATTTTTGGGATTTAAGACAATCAATGTATCTACCCCTAACTACTACATCATGACTTTCCCACTCAAGGATGGGCTCATTAGGGAATTGGAACTTAACCCTACGGGTTCTACAATCAATGGAAGCATAATATGCATTTAACCAATCCATCCCAAGAATGATATCAAAATCCACCATATCCAATTCAACAAAATCACAAGGCAAGACTTTATGCAATATGAACATAGGACAATTTCTATAGACTCTTTTAGCAACAATGGACTCACCAATGGTGGTAGACACTTCATATGGTTCACACATCAATTCGGGACTCACATGAAGCTTTTTGACAACAAAAGGGGCAATAAAAGAAAGAGTGACACCCAGATCTATCAATGCCTACACATCAAAATAAAAACCCTTTAACGTACCATTGAAGACATCAGGCACCTCATCCACCCCTTGCCTTCCTTGAAGAGTATAGAATTTATTTTGCCTTGGAGCACCCCTTATTGGCCTCCCTTTGCCCTTGGACCCATATTAGCATATTAGCCTTGTGGAAAACCATCTCTACCTTTTTTTTGAGCATGAGGACAATAAATAACCTGGTAACCCACTTCACCACAACCAAAACAAGCATTAGAATTTCTCAGGCATGGGCCATTATGGTTTCCACAGCATCTTTGGCACTTAGGATGAGTCATTCCACTATTACCACTTTAGAATCTTAGATTATCATTAGAAAATCTCTTATTAGGAGAATTAGAAGACCCTTGGCCTGGGAAATTATGGCCTTGAGGAAATCGGCCACCTATGGAACCTTTGAAACCACCTTCAAAATGATCCCTCTTGGACTTACCACTTCTTCTTTTTTAAAGATTCCCCTCCCTCTAGTTGCTCGACATATGTTATGAGCCGAAATAAATCCATATCACCTACTAGCATTATGGTACGATACTTCTCATTAACGAAGTCAGGTACTCGTGACACAAATTTGTTCATCGTTGATCTAGGTTTGACAACCAATTATGGAGCATACTTGGAGAGCTTGTTAAATTTGAGGGCATACTATCCCACACTCATGGAACCTTGCTTAAGGTTCATAAACTCCATCATCTTAGCCTCCCTTAGCTTAATAGGAAATAATCGATTGAGGAATGTGACTTTGAACTTCTCCCAGGGAATAACATCATCATCTCTCCTCTCCAATTTCCATTGGGTGAACTAAATTTGGGCCAAGCCTTTAAGTAAGAAGGCCACCAACTTCACTTTCTCCTCCAAATTTACCCCCATGATAGATAGCACTTTATACACCTCATCGATGAACTCTTAGGGATCCTCTTCCGACTTGGATCAATGGAACTTCGATGGGTTCATTCTTGTTAAATCCATCTCCCTTGAGGCAGACATGGGAGGATGAGGGGCTTTGGCCCCTTGGTTCATTTGGTTGGGTATAGCATGGGCGAACATTGTGATTGCATCTCAGTATCTTGAAGAGCTTGAGGAGTGGGAGGGGCCTATTTCTTCTTGGGAGAATAGGCTCTCCTTAGTCTTCCCCTTGGAATCGCATGGTATAGAAGGAAACAAGAGCATTCATTAGGGGAAAAGCCTTATAGTTACACCTAAAGAATGATATAGATGATGAAGAAGTAAAACACTTCCTAAAACGCCTCACATATCCTCCCATTCATAGTTGTGGCACGCTTCTAAAACTTTAATCGACGTGATGTGTTGGATTTCTGAGGACCATCAGAAACTTAGTGCTCTGATACCAAGATTGTCATGACCCAAGCCTAGGGCTAGATTTGACACGGCGAAAGGGAATCCGAAGGGACCCTAAACAAGCCTCTTAGCATATCAATCACACATCCTTGGTCGCGGAAGCAAAATAACGACAACAAAAGATATAATAAATAGGAAGCGGGACTAAGGGAAGTCTTTGATAATCATAAAAGCATGTAAGAGTTAAGCCAAAAGCATAAGTACATCATAATATCCAATAATACCTTTAACTTGGAATGGAGCGGGGGCCAAGACACTTTCCGGGCTCACCTTTATAATAACAAGTGTTCAACATACTGAAGTCTCAATGGAAAAAGTAATGTATATAGTGTCCTTGGACTTGAGGACTCACCAATGCTTATCTCCAAAGTACCGAACTAGCAACGTGGAGGATGATCAAAAGGAGCTTCGGTCCCTACATGGTAATATCATGTAGGCATAGAGTATGCGTTAGTGCGTTTGAATGTATATCATACATATGTGGGAAGTGACCTAAACCGACATAGACTAAGCAACTACAACTTGGACTTCGAGGCCTGACACCCCATTGGTTTAGATGATCGGGCATGACACTCCCTGGCAAAGCGTGGTCCACTTGCCAAGGCAAACCAAACATTTTAGTATGAACTAGATGGATCCACTAGTATAGAAAGGGTAATAATCATAATCCTCTAGTGGCACGTAGTTTAGAGACTAAAGACTTTATGTAAGGACCCCTTGAGTCAAGCCCTCATCTCAAGCATCAATCGGTGCTAAGACAAATCCCACAGAATACATTAAATAATCATACTTTAATCATAACATGAATAGCTTGTAAGAACATGACTTGAGTAGCTCATAAAAATTCTTGAGCTCCAATAGTGAGCCTAACTTGAACATGAGAGTAGATAATAATCATACATGAACACTTACTTTAGCATGAGTGACTCACAAGAGTTAAAATCTTGAAATAGGGATTAAATGGATACTTGTTAACTCATAGATACTTTTCCTGAATTCGATACATGCTTGAAAGCCCTTAATCATCATGAAGTCACTTGACTTGTAAATCATGTAATAGATCATCAATAACTTAAGAATTTTTGTCATCTCATGTTATCAAAGACATGGTGGCTTCATGATACTCGTTCAAAATAATGCTATTCGAGAGTGAAATGAGATGAGTAGACTCAATGCAAATCAACCCACCAACATGTCGAGTACCTTGAAATCCATTACAAAAGCTCATGATAGTTCATGGTTTCATAACTCAAAACATTCATAGTCTCAACAGACAAAATTAATTCATGGAATAATCTTGAAATAGATACTTCATAAAACACCAACATAATTTATATTCATAATCCATGATAAGAGATACCCATAAGTAACACAACTTGAAAACATGCAATTTTCATGAAAATGGAAGGTTGGGCTCCATGGGTGAAAGGACCCAATGGAAGAAACCAACATACCTTAAACCTTGATTTCCTTGAAGAGCTTTTAGAGCTTGATATGAATCCTTGAGTTCCAAAATTGATCTTGAAACCCTTTGATTTGAATAACAGAATTGATAGAGTCTTAGAGAGGTTTGAGAGAGGGTTTTCTGAGTTATAGAGTTGAAAAATGGCTAAGTCTGAGTAATTTCACATTTAGGTGGACATGGGGCTATGACCCCAATGCCCTTGGCTGAAACAGAGAAAGTAAATAAAATATTGCACTAGTCCGCTCCACTGGCATGACACGAACCAAATGTGGAGTACAAGATACACTGCTCCGCGCCCTTAGCGCGTCACAGCCAGGGCGCGGATAGCCACAGGAAATCATAAATTAGCGAATTTTTTTTTGCTCTGGGTCTTCTAAAATTCAGGTTATTCCCATTTCATACTCAAGTTTATCCCCCCCCCCAATCGAGAATATGAAGTCGGATTTTTGAAATTATGCATGTATTTTGAGATATATGAAAATTATGATTATGGGGCATTTCGAAGCACATGTGGCGCATTTCAACCCCTAAATCAGTAAAGAGGTGGTTTACTTGCCAAGGTAAACCATACTTCACCTTACGGGAACATGACTCATTTTGTATGAAGTAACCCTCTTTAAGGGAACATGACCCATTTCAGAAAAGATTTCATGATAAAGTGCACTACATAGATCCACTAGTATAGCAAGGGTAATAATCATAATCCTATGGTGGTACATAGTTTAAGGAAAGAGTATGGACCCTTGAAGATAGTGCATGCCGATATCCAATACATCGGTGCTATGTGTAATCCACAGAATACTTGAATAATCATATTTTAATCATAACATGATTAGCTTCTAAGAACATGACTTGAGTAGCTCATAAACAAGCTTGACCTCTAGTAGTGAGCCTAACTTGAACATGAGAATAGATTATAATCATACATGAAACCTTGCTCTAACATGAAATGAAACCTTGCTCTAACATGAAGTAGGCTTAACTTGATACTTATAACATCATAGATAGTTTTCATGAATTCAATACATGCTTGAAAGCCCTGAATCATCATATAGTCACTTGACTTGTAAATCATGTAATAGATCATCAATAACTTAAGACTTCATATCATGACATTTAATCAAACACATGGTGGGTTCATGGTACTTGTTCAAAATCATGAAATTCAAAAGTGAAATGAGATTAGTAGATTCAATGCAAATCAACCCATCAACTGGTAGTAAAACCCTCATGTAAGGTACCTTGAAATCCATCACAAAATCTCATAATAGTTCATAGTTTCATAGCTCAAAACACACATAGTCTTAATAGACAAAATATTAATGGGACAAGCATGAAATAGACATTCATGCATAATCAATCAATACTTGATAAAACCCCAACGTTATTTATATTCATATTTCATAACAATGGATATCCATAGGTAACACAACTTGAAAACATGCGATTTTTATGAAAAAGGAAGGTTGGGCTCCATGGGTGAAAGGACCCATGGATGAAGACGCACATACCATAAACCTTTAATTCCTTGAAATGAGTTTGAAGTAGACTTAGAACTTGAAATGAGTCCTTGAGTCCCAAAATTAAGCTTGAAATCCTTAGATTTGGATGAGAGAATTGATAGAGTCTAAGAGAGATTTTAGGGAGGGTTTTCTGAGTTATAGAGTTTAAAAAATGGATAAATATGAGTGATTTCATGTTTAAGTGGGCATAGGGCTATTACCCCAATGCCCTTGGCCAAATTTAGAAAACCAAGAAAAATAATACACTGTTCCGCGCTCGTGGCGCTACATGGACTAGATGTAGAGTGCAAAATACACTGCTTCGCGCCCTTGGCGCGTCACGGCTAGGGCGCGGATAGCAACTAGAAATCGTAAAATTAGTAAAAATTATTTTTCGCTGCAGATATGTAAAATCTGAGTTATACTTATTTTCCACTAAATTTTTCCCCAGATTGAGAATATGAAGCCGAATTTTTTAAACTACGCATGGCTTTTGAGATATGTGGAAACTGCGATTATGGGGCATTCCAAAGCACATGAGGGGTGTTTCAATATCTCCCCCTTGGGGACATTCGTCCCCGAATGTCAATGACACATGCTTAAGAAAAGTAATTATGAAGATTTCAGCTCGACATGAATGCAACAAATGCATTTAAACATCATTTTTAAAAATCTCAACATGAATGTCAAAATCATCATAAACTTGTTACCATAAACATGAATGCATGCTAAATGACATGAGGGTTAAAACTTAACACTTGAAATCATAGATGGGACTTGAGTTATTACCTTCATATTGATTAGAGTGAAAGAGACATGGGTATTGCTTTTTCATGTCCACTTCGGCTTCCCATGTGGCACTTTCAATTTATTGATTCCGCCAAAGGACCTTAACAGAAGCTATATCTTTGTTTTTCAATCTCTTGTCTTTCCAAAATCTCCACTAGGACCTACTTATAGGTCAAATTATCTTCTACAACACCCATAAATTTTATGAGCACTATAGCACTTGGGTTACCCACGCACTTTCTCAACATGGACACATAGAAGACTGAATGAACCATATTATCTCCATACACAACTCCAACTCATATGCAACCTTACCAACTCTCCTCGAAACTCTCTAAGGACCCACAAACCTTGGGCTCAATTTCTCTTTCTCGTCAAACTGGACCACACCATTCATGGTGAGACTTTCAAGTAAGCTCAATCACCAACCTTAAATTTAAGATCACTTCTCCTCACATCGGAGTAGGACTTTTGTCTATTTTGGGTTGTTTTCAATATCTCCCTTATCAACCTCACCTTGTCCAAGGCTTCCATAACTAAATCTGGACCTAGAAATGCTATCTCCCCCACATCAAATCACCCAACCTAGGATCTACAACGCCTACCATATAAAGCTTCAAAATGAGCCATGCCAATTCTTGAGTGGTAGTTGTTGTTGTAAGAAAACTCAATTAGTGGAAGATGTTCATCCCAAAAACCTTTAAACTCCAAAACACAAGCTCTAAGAATATCCTCAAGAGTTTGGATAATTCTTTTGGCTTGACAATCCGTTTGAGGATGAAAAGCCGTACTAAACTTAACCTTGGTACCAAGACCTCTTTGGAAGGACCTCCAAAAATGAGAAGTGAATTGAGCACCACGATCTGAAATGATAGAAAAGGGCACCCCATGCAATCTAACCAACTCATGTATATAGAACTTGGCATAATCTTCAGCACCATAAGTGGTTTTGACTAGTAAAACATGAGTCCACTTCGTGATTCTATCCACAACAATCCAAATAGAGTCAAAGTGTCTCCTAGTCTTAGGCAACCCAATCATAAATCCATGTTGATCTCTTCACACATCCAAGTAGGAATCTCTATGTCTTAGGCTAGGCCACCTTGCGTTTGATGTTCGGCTTTCACTTGTTGACAATTGTGACACCCGGATACAAACTTGTCAATATCCCTCTTCACACCATCTACCAATATGCCTCCCTCAAGTCCCTATACATCTTTGTATAACCGCGGTGAATATAATAGGATGAATTATGAACCTTCTTCAAAATAAACTCGCTTAAGTCATCAATATTAGGTACACATAATCTACCTTAGTACCTAAGGGCACCATCTTTCCCTTGGGAGAAACCTCCACTTTACCATCCATCACCAAGGTCTTCAACTCAAGCAAGATGGTGTGAAGATCTTATTTTGACTTTACTCCCTCAAATCAAAGAAGATTTAGAACCATCAACAACCATTACACCCCTATTTTCAACTTCATCCAACCTAACCCCTAACCTAGCAAACCGCTGAACTTTTATAGCCACCTTTTTGCCACCATCATTGATATGAGATAGACTACCCATAGACACTCTACTTAGACCATAGGCCACAACATTAGCTTTGCTGGGATGATAATGCACACTCATATCATAATCTTTAAGGAGCTCTAACCACCTTCTTTGATCCAAGTTGAGGTCCTTTTGTGTGAACACATATTGAAGGCTTTGGCAGTCAGTAAACACATCAACATGAACCACATACAAGTAGTGACACCAAATTTTCAAAGAAAACACCATGATGGCCAATTGAAGATCATGGGTGGGATAATTCCACTCATGCACCTTAAGATGCCGAGAGGCATATGCTATCACCTTGCCATTTTGCATCAAAACACACCCCAAACCCATTCTTGAGGTATCAAAAAAATGACAAACCCTTCCAACTCTTCCGGTAGAGCCAAGATACGAGCGAAGACAAGCTTATCTTATAAAGTTTGAAAACTCTTTTCATATTCACTGGTCCACATGAATTTTTCCTTCTTTTGGGTCAACTTTGTTATAGGGGAAGCAATTGAAGAGAAGCCATTCACAAACCACCAGTAGCAACCCACCAAACCCAAGAAACTCCTAATATCCGATGGAGTCAAGGGTCCAGGCCAATTTCTTATCACCTCCTTCTTCTTAGGATCCACTTTAATGCCGTCACTCGACACCACATGCCCTACAACAACCACCTCTTTCAACCAAAATTCACACTTTTCATATTTTGCAAACAACTTCTCGTCCCTCAAGATTTGCAACACAACACTCAAGTGATTCACATTCTCTTCCTCACCAAGGAATAAATCAATATATCATCAATAATGACTATGACAAACACATCAAGGTAGGGTTTAAAGACTCTATTCATGAGATCTATAAATATAGTCGGTGCATTAGTAAATCAAAAAGATATTACCACAAGTTCAAAGTGTCCATACCTAGTCCAAAAAGCCATATTGAGAATATCAAACTCCCTCACCTTCACTTGGTGGTACCTGGACTGAAGATCAATCTTAGAAACGTGACTAGCCCCTTGTAGTTGATCAAAATTGTCATCAATCCTTGGTAGAGGGCACTTTCTCTTTATGGTGAACCTATTAAGTTGCCGGTAATCAATGAACATTCTAATGGAACCATCCTTCTTCTTCACAAACAACACCGCTGCACCCCAAGGTGACTTGGTAGGACTTATAAAATCTTTCACCATCAAATCCCTCAATTGATCCTTCAACTCTATCAATTCCACGGGGGACATACAGTGAGGGGTAATGGAAATAGGTTGTGTATAGGGGAAGAGGTCTATACCAAAATCTATTTTTCTTTTAGGAGGGACATCGGTAAGCTCATTGGGAAAGACATCAAGAAAATCATTGACCATCAAAATTGACTCAATAGGAAGGACTTTGGACTCAACATCCCTAACCCTCACAAGACGACAAAGGCAACCCTTAGATATAAAATTTTGGGTTTTAAGACAAGAAATGAATCTACCGTTGACCACCACATCACAACTTTCCAACTCCAGGATGGGCTCATTTGGGAACTTGAATTTAACCTTATAGGTTCTACATTAATGGAGGCATAATATAGATGTAACCAATCCATCCCAAGAATGATATCAAAATCCACCATATATAATTCAAAAGTATCACAAGGCAAGACTTTACGTGATATGAACATGGGACAATTTCTATAGACTTTTTTAGCAAAAATGGAATCATCAACGCGGGTAGACACTTCATAAGGCTCACACAACAATTTGGGATTCATATGAAGCATTTTCGTAACAAAAGGAGTAATGAAAGAAAGAGTGGCACCCTAATCTATCAATGCATACATATCATAATAAAAAAAATCTTTAAGATACCGATAACCACATCGGGCACATCCTCCACTCCTTGCCTTCCTTGGAAGCATAAAATCTATTTTGCCTAAGAGCACCCCTTTGTTGGACTCATTTTGTTCTTTGACCTGCATTAGCACCTTGGTCTTGAGGACGACTATCTCTACCTTTGTTTTGAGTAGGTGGACAATTAATAACCTTGTGACACATTTTACTACAACCAAAACAAGCATTAGAATTCTTCAAACATGGATCACTATGGTGTTTCCCACATTTTTGGCACTTACGGTTAGACCATTACCACCTTGGAATCTTGGGTTATCATTATCAAATCTCTTGTTAGGAGTATTGGAAGACCCTTGGCCTTGGAACTTATAGTCATTAGGATACCGGTCACCCTTAAACCTTGGAAACCACCTTCAAATTGAGCCCTCTAGGACTCACCACTACTTCTCTTTCTAAGCTTTTCCCCTCTCTAATTGCTCAGAATATGTCATGAGCCAAGAAAAATTCATATCGCTCACTGGCATGGAGGTACGACACTCTTTATTAATCAAGTCGGACACTCCTGACACAAATTTATTCATTCTAGCTTTAGGGTCGGCCACCAAATATGGAGCATACTTAGAAAGCTTATTGAACATAAGGGAATACATCCTCACACTCATGGAACCTTGCTTCAGGTTCATAAATTCCATCATTTTAGCCTCTCTTAGCTCGATTGGAAAGAAAGGATTGAGGTATGCAGCTTTGAACTCCTGCCAAGGAATAACATCATCATCCCTACTCTCCAATTTACATTGGGTGAACCAAATTTAGGCCTCACCTTTGAGTTTGTAGGCTGTTAACTCCGTTTTCTCCTTCGAATTACCCCCATGATAGATAACACTTTATACACCTCATCGATGAACTCTTGGGATTCTCATCCAGCTTAGATCCATAGAACTCCAGTGTGTTCATTCTTGTGAAATCACTCACCCTTGATGCCAGAGTCAGAGCATGAGGAGCTTGCACCTCTTGATCTATTTGGTTGGTCAAAGCACGGGCCAACATTGTGATGGCATCTCAGAACTCTTCTTGGGCTGCACCTCCACCTTGAGGAACTTGTGGAGTGGTAGGGGACGGTTTCTCCTTTGGTGTATGGGCTCTCCTTAGCCTTCCTCTTGGTATCGGTATAATCTAGAAGAACAAAAAGCATTCATTAAGGGATAAGTGTTATACTCATACCAAAAGCACGATAAAGACCATGAAGAAGTGAAACATTTCCTAAACACCTCATAACTTTCATTCATAGTTGTGGCATGCTTCATAACCATGAATAAGACTCTAATAAATGCAGTGTATTGGAGATTTGAGGACCATTAACAACCTACTACTTTGATACCAAGTTTTTCATGACCCAAATCTGGGGATTTGACGTGACACGATGAATGGGAACCCGAAGGGACCCCAAATAAGCCTCTTAGCATGTCAATCACACATCCTTGGTCGCAGATGCAAAATAAGCATTTAGATATAATTAGCGGGACTAATGGAAGTCTTTGATAATCACAAAAGTATAAAAGAGTCAAGATCATAACATAAATACATCATAGTATCCAATAACACCTCTATCTTGGAATGGAGCGGGGACCAATACATTTTCTGGGTTCACCTCATTATAACAAGTGTACAACATAAAGAAGTCTCAACATAGCAAGAGTAAATTAGATATTGTCCTTGGATTTGAGAACTCACCAATGCTTTTCTCTGAAGTACCGAGTTGGCGACGTGGAGGAGGATGGTCAAAAGGAGCTCCGGTCCCTACATGGTAATATCATGTAGGCATAGAGTATATATTAGTACATTTGAATGTACTAAGTATACGGGGTTCAGTGCCACAAGGACATAAGGCAATTTACTCAAAGTGCATAACATAGGTAATGGATATATAATCTCAATATGACATGCATGATCAATGCTTGTAATAAGACATGCTTGTAAATCAATTAACTTGCATAATATACAACACATATATGGGAAGAGACCTTCACCGACATGAGTAAGACCAAGCGAGCTACAACTTAGAATCCCGATGATTACTCATCATCAGTAAAGAGGTGGTCTACTGGCTAAGTTAAGCAATACTTCACTTTATGGGACCATGACCCATTTCATGTGAAGTAACCCTCTTTATGGGAAAATGACCCATTTCGGAAAGGATTTTATGATAAAGTGCACTAGATAGATCTACTAGTATAGCAAGGGCAATAATCATAATCTTTTGGTGGCACATAGTTGGAGGAAAGCAGTATGGACCCTTGAAGATAGTGCACACCGACATCCGATCCATCGGTGCTAAGTCTAATCCCACAAAATACTTGAAATAATCATACTTTAATCATAACATAAATAGCCTGTAAGAACATGACTTGAGTAGCTCATAAGCATGGTAGCAATGAGCCTAACTTGAACATAAAAATAGATTATAATCATACATGAACTCTTGCAATAACATGAATCGCTCACAAGAGGTAAAAATCTTGAAATAGGGCTTAACTTGATACTTATAACATCATAGATAACTTTCATGAATTCAATCAATGCTTGAAAGACCTTAATCATCATATAGTCACTTGACTTGTAAATCATGTAATAGATCAACAATAACCTGAGAATTCTTATCATGACATTTAACCAAACACATGGTGGGTTCATGATACTTGTTCAAAATCATGCAATTCTAGAGTGAAATAAGATGAGTATACTCAATGAAAATCAACCCACCAACATGGTAGTAAAAGCCTCATATAAGATACCTTAAAATCCATCAAAAAAGCTCATAATAGTTCATAGTTTCATAGCTCAAAACATGCATAGTCTCAATAGACAAAATCAATTAATGGGACAAGCTTGAAGTAATCATTCATGCATAATCAATCAATGCTTGATAAAACCCCAACATGATTCATATTCATATTTATAGTAGATACCCATAGGTAATACAACTTGAATATATATAATTTTTTATGAGAAGGGATATTGGGAACCATGGGTGAAAGGAACCATGGATGAAAAGCCACATACCTTAAAACTTAAATTCCTTGAAATGAGTTAAAATTAGACTTAGAGTTTGAAATAAGTCCTTGAGTTCCGAAATTGAGATTGAAATCCTTGGATTTCGATGAGAGAATCGATAGAGTCTTACAGAGGTTTTAGAGAGTGTTTTGTGAGTTATAGAGTCGAAAAAATGGATAAGTATGGGTGATTTCACATTTAAGTAATCATGGGGCTATTACTCCAATTCACGTAGGAGAATTTAGAACGAAGGAAAATAATACACTAGTCCACGCCCTTGGCGCGATGTGGACCAGACGTAGAGTGCAAAATACACTGCTCCGCGCCCCTGACATGTCGCAGCCAGGGAACTGATAGACACTGGAAATCTTAAAATTAGAGAAAATTATTTTTCGCTACGGGTCTTCTCAAATCCGGGTTATATTCATTTCCCACTTAATTTTTCCCCTGATAATATAGTCGGATTTTCGTAACCACTCACGAATTTTATGATATGTGAAAATTACGACTATGGGACATTTCAAAGCATATGAGGGGCGTTTCAAGATAGGGCCCATCACGGGCCATGCGTCCAACCACGGTTTGTGATGTGGGGCCGTGATGTTGAGGGAAGCGGTGAAAAGTCAAAGGTAGAGGAGATGGTCCATCTCATGGACCGTTGACCCTCACACAGCTCGTGTCAACGCACATGAAGAGAAGAATGATTTTGAAGATCAAGTGTGGATTCACGGAATGGTTCATGGTCTGTCTAGCGTCTCACGGGCCGTGTAATAGCCCATATCCATACCGATATTATTTTCCTATTTTAAGTTGGATTAGATTTTCCTTTTTTATATATATTATTTTTATTCCATTTTTACTTAGTCTTGGACTGCAGGAGACAGAGAACACAAGAAGAACACTATTTTGCATTCAATTTCATTGAACTCTTGGATTTCAATTGTGTTACTCGAGATTGTAATCCGTGGATTCATTAGTTCTTCAATAGTTAGTTCTTTATCATGAATTATTTATATTGTTGTTGGCTATCTTTCTTGAATATGCTTGGCTAAACCCACACCTAGGGTTGTTGGAACCGTGACAAATCAATAGGATAGTCGAATATAAGGTAAACCTCAGGATTGATTAGCATATAGATCATAGTATTCTTCCCTTTAACTTATTTCTTAATGAGTCAACGGATTAGGGTTAGCCTGTATTCATTACATGATCAAAAAGGGTGTAGTGATTAGGAAAAGTGTTTTACGACAGAAATTTGGGGTTTCTAACCTAGTCCAAGTACTTGAGACCGAAAGGTGAGAGTATTCTGGGTTTGATAAAAAGGATTAGTAAGTACACATTCTGAGACCAAAAGGTGATGAATGAAATGCATCTAAGAAGGACCAAAAGGTGAATTAGGTGTTACATAACTTGTTAGATCTTGTATACATAATCATGAACAAGTTTACCACTTAGATTCAACTATCGTAGTAGACATCATAGGGAACACAACCCTGCTTTACATTAATTGTTTGAAATCTAGTAGTCTTTGTACTCTTTCATTACTTTTCTTTAATAATTTAGTTTGCAAAACCAAAACCCCCTATTTACTTTATGTATTTTTATTTTGGGAATAGATATAACATATGAAAAAGGGTACTAATAAATTTATTCTCATGCATTCCCTGTGGGATCGACGTCAACTCTAGTTGAGTTGTATATTTGATCAACGACCGCTTTACTATTCCTTTTGGAGTGTAAATTTGGGCGTATCATGAACACATACTACAAACTCTTGTGATCGGTGAAGACATCAACAAGAACCCATACAAATAATGTATCTAAATAATCAAAGCAAACACCACAATCATTAGCTCAAGATCATGAGTCGGGTAATTATGCTCATGCACCTTCAATTATCTTGATGCATAAGATATCACCTTACAATGTTCCATAAGCACACAACCCAACCCAATTTGAGAAGCATCACAATACACCACAAACCCATCTAAGCCATCTGGTAGAGTCAAGACAGGAGCCGATGTGAGCCGGTCTTTCAAAGTCTGAAAAATCTTCTCACATTCATCCAACGATACAAACATGGCCTTCTATTGAGTTAACATGGTAGATGGAGATGCAATGGATGAGAAACCTTCAAGAAATCTCCTATAATAACCAACCAACCCACGAAAACTTCAAATATCCAAAGGACTCTATTGTTTGGGCCAACTCTTCATGGCTGGGTCTTCTTTAGATAAACCTTAATACCATCACCGAATACCACATGACCAACAAAAGCTACTTCACCCAACCAAAGCTCACATTTTCTAAAATTAGCATACAATTGCTTCTCCCTCAAAGTTTGAAGAACTAACACCAAATGATCCAACACCCTCTCACTTTTAAAATAAATAAGGATATTATCGATGAATACAACTACAAAACTATCAAGAAATGAATTGAACACCCAATTCATAAGGTCCATAAACACCGTCGGAGTATTAGTCAAACCAAACGACATCACCACAGATTCAAAGTGCCCATATTTGTTCAGAAAGCCAGTTTGGGAATGCCACACTCTCTAACCTTCAACTGATGATAGTGAGAATGGAGGTCAATCTTTGAGAAATGGGTATCCCCCTGAAGTTGATCAAACAAGTCGTTGATCCATGAAAATAGGTATTTTTTCTTGATGGTTACCTAATTTAGTTGCCTATAATCAATGTACATCTTAAGAGACCCATCTTTCTTTCTTACAAATAATATTGAAGCACCCCATGATGATATACTTGGTCTAATGAAGCCTTTCTCCAACAAGTCGTTCAATTGATCTTTCAACTCTTCAACTCAGCCAGTACGATATGATAAGGAGGAATAGAGATAAGTTGAGTATCTTGGAGGAGATCTATTACAAAGTCTACTTCCCTTGCAGGAGGAATAATAGGCAAATCTTTGAGAAACTTATCTAGAAACTTATTAACAATCGAAACTGATTCAAGAGTAGGTGACTCAAACTCCATATCTTAATCCTCACAATATGATAGATACACCCCTTAGAATTCATCATTTGGGCCTTGAGGTAGCAAATAAACTGACCTTTAATAGCAGAGTCACTACCCTTCCATTCAAGAATGGGTCCATCCGAAAATTGGAATTTCACTTTTCGAGTTCTACAGTCTATAGAGGCATATGATAAATGCAACCAATCCATCTTGAGAATAATATCAAAATCAAACATCTCAAGTTCCACAAGATCATATGGAAGGACTTTATGCAATATCTAGACAGGACAACCCCAATATACTATTTGGGCCATAATAGACTCACCCATGGGAGTATAAACTAAAAAGTGCTCCCTCAAAATTTCAGGGCTCAAACAAAACTTAACAGACAAAAGGAGAGTCACAAAAGATAAATTTGCACTTGGATCAAGCAAGTCATAAGCATCAAAATCAAAGACTTTTAACATACCAGTCACAACATCCAGAGTCTCTTCTACTTCATGACAAGCATACAAAGCATAGAACCTATGGTTTCTGGGGCCACCACATTCCAGAGCTCTTTGCTGGATTGATCACCTTAGGCCATTTGTCCCTGACCCTTCTAGGAAGCTTTAGGACAATCAACAATCTTGTGGTTCTTATCACCACACATGAAACAAGAACCTAGGATCCTAAAGCACATACTCGAGTGATTCTTCCCACAAGTAGTACATAGAGGGGCCATTGGCCAACCTCCAACCTTTGCCTTGGGAGGAGTACTCTAGCATTGACAACTCTTGCATTAGAATCTTGGCCTTATTAGAAGCGACTATAACCACCACCCTTGGAGTTGGAGAACCCACCATCATAACGGGCCCTCTTAGAATCATTCATCCTCTTCTCCTGGAGCTTTTCCCCTTAAATATATTTAGCATTTGTCATGATCCTGGAGATGTACATATCCTGAATAAGCATGGCCAAACGACATTTTTTTGACAACCAAATCAGAGATCCCTGAAATAAACCTGCGCATTCTTACACGGGGATCAACCACTAGTATAGGAGCATACTCTGAGAGCTTTATTAACTTGAGGGCATAACCTTTCACAGTCATACCACCCTGTTTGAGGTTTATAAATTCTTTCATCTTAGCTTCCCTAAGTTCAAGAGGGAAGAAACGATCCAGATAGGGAAATTTGACCTCTTTCCAATTAACCCCATCACCACAGACCCTCTCAATCAATCATTGGGTATACCTCACTTAAGCCACATACATAAATTGATGAGCAGTTAGCTTAGCTTTCTCTTATGAAATCACCCCCATAATAGTCAATACCTTAGAGAGTTCATCAATGAAGTCTTGAGCATCCTTATCAGCCTTTGATCTGTAAAACTCCGGAGGATTCATCCAAGTAAAATCTCACACTCTAGCAGCCAAAGTGGGAGCATGAGGAACAAGATTAAATTGTCTAGCCTAGGTGGTCACAACATGGGTAAGCATGACAATAGCAGTACGAAATTCACCATGAGTGACTGGCTCTCCCCTAGGCTCTTGGGGAACTTGGTCCTCATTAACTAGGGCCTGCCTTGGTAGAGGAGCTCTTTGTTGAGGCATCTCTTATAATGTAGCAAGTACAACATCAGGGTTATGAAGCCTTAATACATACCTAAGGCAGGATCTAAGACGTGAAGAAGTGAGGCAATTTCTAGAACGCCATCATAACCTCCTACTCACAGACATGGTGCACCTCACACCCATGAATAAGACACAACTCGACATGACATGTTGGACTCTGAGGATCATTTATAAGCCTAGTGCTTTGATACCAAGCTTTTCATGACCCAAATCTGTAGTCTAGGAGTGACATGGCGACTGGGAACCCGAGAGTCCCCAAATAAGCCTCAAAATATCCACATTCACATCATCGGTTCGAAAGCATGTAACAAAGTAGTAAACACATAGTTCTAAGGTATGGGAAAGTAGGATTCACTCTATGGGAATGTTATAAGGATAGGGATTAGCACAGTCCACATAGCACATAACATATGATACTAAGGGGCGAGTAAGTATGACTCAAACTATGGGGATAGAAGGGGACTTAGGACTTTCCATATTTCCATATCATATCATAAACATAAATCATAATATCCATATTAAATAGATAGCCATAACATAATCTCCATATACCAAAATATAGCGTATATCCATACAAGAGTCTACATGTTGTCCAATAATGCCTCTAAGTCATATAATAGGATGGGGGCCAAGCCATGTCCCGGGCTCACACCCTCAAACTAAATCAATCATAAACGGAAGCAACATGATAGGTAGATGGATGATGGATTGTCCTTGAATGATAGGACTCACCACAACACTTTCATAATCCGAACTAACCGTCAAAAGGTAGATGGATATAGTCTCCAGTCCCTATATGATTAGATTATGTAGGCAAAATGTATGCATTAATACGTCTGCATGTACTAAGTATGAAGGTATAAAATGCATATAAACTCATTAAACCTCCATTCAATGTTATATGACAGGGAAAATAATATATCAAAAGAAGTATATAAACAATGAAGAGTAATAAATCAATATGACATGAAATCCATGATGCATGCAATGCTATAATACTTCAACATAGAGCAGATGAGACTTTAACCGACATATTAGACAAAGTGAGATATTACTTGGAATTCTATTATCTTCCCCACACTGTATAAGAGGTGATCTACTTGCCAAAGGTAGGCCATACTTCTCCTTGCAGGCCTCCTATATCGAAGAAGTAACTTCCTTATGGGTCTCCCATTTCGGATAGGATTTTCTTCATATCATATCAAAGTTGTAACCATACCTTACAAACCTCCAATTTTGGATAGGATTTTCATTCGTATCAAATCAAAGTTGTAACCATACCTTACGGGCCTCCCATTTTGGTAAGGGCTACCATAAACAACTATAGTGTCACATAGTTTTCCCACAATTTCGCTCGGTGCTAAGCCATCATCCCACAAAAATACGTATACATATACATGCTTTCAAAAGAGGAACAAGTCATTTCAAATCATTTCAATGAATAGTTAAGCTTAAAACCCAAACATTCTTCACAATCATTCATACTTGGCTAAAAAGTCAAATCATACTTCTAATCAACCTTCATGCATAGGAATAGCTCATTCCCATATATCAACGTGGTGTAAACACTTCGAGTTGCTTAAAGAGTCATATCATCGACATTTATTCGATCATATTGTTGTCATAACCATATTCTCATCAAAATCATATTCATAAACATAATTGGGTCATAGCCCACTTCATAATCTTCACAAAAACTAATGCTCATATATACATATGCCATGAATAATATGAGATAGCATGGACAATAGAGATTCAAACTTAAATAAAAAATACAATATGAAATTCAAGTAAATCCTTAATTTAATCCATATTTAAATCACAATTTAGATTATCCATGCTTAAATCAAACTTTAAAGGGACAATGCATATTCAAATCTAAATAATATTCATGCAATTCAACATACTAAGGCTTAGCTCACTTTAAAAACCACAATTAAACAGAGCCCATATCTCAATTGAATCAAATAAACAGTAATCTAAAAGACCTATGTTTAAAGTAAGCTCAATTTCATAGAATCAAGTAAAAAAGAGTTTGGGGTCTTTATGAATTACAGGGACCATGAATGAATCCCACATACTTTAGATAATAAGAAGAATCAATAAGAAATTGATTAAAGAAGAAGACCCTTCCCGAAGAATCAAGAAGAAATTTATTGAAGAAGAACACCCTTCCTGAAGCTCCAAGAAAATCCTTCAAGGCTGACTTGAGAAGAGTTATATTTATGAGAGTTTGAATATTCTAAAGTTTTTGAATTGAATTTGAATGAGTACAGCAGAGCATAAGTCTTTTGAGAGGTTTAGGATAGGTTAGAAAGTCATAAAGGACCATTAGGAATTGTCAAAATTGCAAGAAAGTAGTTAATAAAATGAGTGTCAATAAGTTGCCAGGTATCCCGTAAAGGGGCCTCACAGATCGTGTAGGGGTCACATGGACCGTGTGGCCATCCGTGTTACTTCACTTAGAAAAATTCTTCACTGATGAAATTCTGAGATGATGATTCTTTACTTAGAAAATTTTTGGATCAACACCCATAGCGGTCACCATACGACTCGTCTAGGGGTCACACGACTCATGTGGAGTTTATGTGTGAAGTTGTTTGGCCGAAATGTAGTTTTCAAGGACAAAGATCTTCTTATGATCCACCACATGGCTAGTGATGCGTCAGACAAGCTGTGTGGTCGTCAGTGATGAATGCCTTGGTTTTTCAACTCCAACTTAAGGCCACACACTCAATACACAAGTCCAAGGGCCACCTCAAGATTCCTCCACACGGCCAGTGATGAGTCACATGACCTATGGAGGTGCCCCTGTGATGTCACCTTGGTAAAAAACTTTTTGAAACCAAATCCCATGCACCATTAAATCCTTACTAAGTCCAGGTCCTTACTATAAGACCCCACTTATAGGGGTAGGAGAGATGCAAGAGGTAAGCTTGGAAAAACTGGACTGTTGATATTTAAGAAGGGGTTTACGACTCGTAAGTTGGAGTATGGTCTGTAAAGTAGGTCTCATAGAATCTGGCAGACTTTGCCACTACCCAAGCCTATGGCCTAGACACGACTACCAAATGAGGAATCGGAAGGAACCCCAAACAAGCCTCGTAGCATATCGTCACAGATCCTTGGTCATGGAAGTAAGATAAAATCAACATAAGAAACATAAACAAGGGAAATTGGGACTAAGGGAGAGAGACTTATACTTAAATACCTTGAATATCATAAGTGAGTCAAAGCTCAAGCATACTAAATATCTTGTCCAACAATACCTCTAACATTGAACTTAGCAGGGGCCAAGACAAGCCACCAGGCTCACCTCATAGTCAAAGCATACCAAAAAGGAAATATACTCTTTAATACATAGAAAAGGAATGAAACCAATGTCTCTGGAATGGAGGAGTCACCAACTAGGTTGAATGGATACCACTAGCCACGTGGAGAAGGATGATGGCCAAATGAAGCTCCGATTCATGCATTAACATATAGGCACAGAGTATGCATTAGTATGTTTGAATGTAATAAGTATATAGGATACAATGCAACAAGAGATAAGCATCATAGTCAAAATACATAATAATAGGCAATAGGCATAATATAAGAACATGGCATGTATGGTTAATGCATAAGTAAAACATGCTTACAATTCATTCAACTCATATAGATCATAATACATAGGTGAGGGAAGAGATCGCAACTGATATAGAATAAGACCAAGCGAGTTACGACTTGGAATCCCGATGATTACCCCTCACCAGTAAAGAGGTGGTCTACTTGCCAAGGTAAACCATACTTCAAACTTACGGGAACATTATCCATTTCATGTGAAGTAACCTTCCTTATGAGAGCTTGACCCAATTTCAGAAAGGATTTAAGACCCCACTTCAACTTACGGGAACACGACCCAATTTCGTGTGTAGCGACCCTTCTTACAGGAACATGACCCAATTCCAGAAAGGATTTTAATAGATATTTCACTAGATGGATCCACTAGTATAGCAAAGGCATAATATCATCCTATGGTGGCACATAATTTGGACTTCGGGACTCACCTCTAGTCCACTCGGTGATAAATCTAATCCTACAAAATATATAAGATAATCATAGCTTTAATAACTTGCAATAACATAGAGGATATGGCATGAGCAGCTCATAACATCATTGATCACGAGTGGCGAGCCCAACATCAATCATAAGAATAGATCATCATCAAACTTACCCTTGCATTAACATCAACATTAAGGGGCTCACAAGAGGTGAAATCTTTAAGAAAGGGCTCAAACCCGGCTTTACAATATCATCAACATTTCCATGAATTAGACACATCTTAAAATCATCATGAAGTCTTTCAACTCATAAGACATTCATTGGACCTCCAATTCCTTAAAAAATCATAACCGAACATTTTATCAAACACTTGGCGGGTGTGTAGTGCTAGTGTAAAATCATGTAATTCAAGAGTGAAAACATGCAGTAAATCCCATGTAAAACCATTAACCAACACTTTGTAACACCCTCAAGCAACATACATCAAGACCCTTCATCAGATCCAACATTAGATCCAAGATTTAGAGCTCAAAACATGCTAAACAACCATGCTTTATGAACTCAAATCACTCTGCAATAAATTTCTTAATACACAAAATCCAGATGTAAAATCAACTTTAAATCATGCAATTTAAGTAGAAAAGAGGATTGGACAACATGGGAGAAAGGATCCAATCGTTGGAACCCACATACCTTAGCTTTGGAGAATCTCTTGAAGAAGACTTTAATGGAGACTTGAAGCTTGAATGAAACACTTGATGAAATCCTTAAGATTGGCCTTGAGTTTTGGTACTTGAATGTTGAGAGAAATATTAGTCTAAGTGTTTGAATGAGTATTAGGGAATGTTTAGGACGATATGAGGGTGAAATAAGGATAAGTATAGGTATATTCAAGTATGGGAACCCTTAGGCTCAAGACTTGAATGTCTTGGACCAAAATAAAAAAATAGGACCAAAATAACACTGCTCCATGTCACGAAAGCAATGTAGATTACTCACTGGAATTTGTATTTCCGCACAAATAAGTTCTACAAAAATGGGAATAAATTCTTCATCCAAACTCGGAATGACGTGAAACTAAGTGCGTTGGAAAGCTAATTCAAAGAGCTTTAGATTGGTAAGTCACGGGAAACCTATTTATTTTTGTGCTAATAGATATTCCCCTTTAAAGTTGACCCTCCTAAATCGCATTTTTGTGATTTTTGGATTTCGATACGGTTGCTCTAGAATTCGAGTTAGACCCATTTCCACTTAGTTTGACCCTTTGAACATGAATATGAAGTCAAATTTTCGAAATAACTAACAAATTTTTAGATATATGAAAATTACGATTCCGGCAACTTCCAAGGAACATTTTTGGGGTCATTTCAGACTTGGACCCCAAAAAACTTTCCAAGCTTATTTCTTGCATCTCACCTACCCCTACAAGTGGGGTCTTACAGTCCACATATCTTCTATATGGGTTCTTCAAGAAATGATGGTTATGCTAAAACATTGTTTGGGATTTTCATGATACTCAGACACGGGTTTTACTATTATAATGGTGGGTTAATTTGGAAAACCTTAAATGAGTTGATTTTACTCCTATATTTTTCATACTCTTGGATTACATGTTTTAAGTGCATATACATGTACCCTCCACATTTGACTAAGGTTACATGATGAGAATCCTATGTGAATGAAAGATTATTGCATGGATTTTGATACAAGCATGTTATGAGAAATTATGAGCTCCCAAGCATGTATTAAACTTATGAAAAATTTCAATGACTTGCAAGTAAATTGTTAAGGCTACATGTAGGGATCAAGCATAATATTATTTTACCCTCATGTACCAACTCCCACTAGAAGGGGTCAAGCATATTATAATCGCTACCCTCATGTGTAATGCGATGTCTGCTAGAAGGGGTCAAGTCTATGAATTATTTTTACCCTCTAGTACAAGGTACACACTGTGTGCAGGGGTCAAGTATTTGAATGAGCAATTCATGCCATGTTACCATGTTTTTACGAGTCATCCATGTTATGATTAAATTTATGATTACTTTAAGTATTTCGTGGGACTAAATTTAGCATCGAATGAGGGTTAAGGTGGGGGCTCGATCCAAAGGGGTCCTTATATAAAGTCTTGGTCTCTAAATTGTGCATCATTATAGGTTTATATTATCATCACTAAATGGGCTTGCACTAGTGGATCCAACTAGGTCAAGTTGCCCACTATGTGGGGTCAACCTTGGTCTACCTTGGCAAGTAAACCACTCTTTTATTCAGTGTGGAGTAAGCATCAGGATTACAAGTATTAGCTTGCTTGGTCTTGTATGTCGATTAGAGTCTCCTCCCATATAAGTAATATATATTATGCAAGTTTAGTTATCTTCATGTATGTTTTAATTCAATCATTGATCACAAATGTCATATTGAACTTATGTCTATTGATTACGATTATGCATCTTGATTACTATGGCTTATGATTCTTGTTGTATTGCACCCCACATACTTTGCACATTCCAAGTTCTTACGCATACTTTTGCCTACATGATCTCACCATGTAGGGACTGGAGCTCCTATTCATCCTCCTCCTCCTCCTCCATGTGGTTAGCCAGATCATTGAAGATTGCTATAGGTGAGTCCTCCACTTTGGGGATAACATCCACTTTACTTTCACGCTTTTGTTAAGACTTATCTATTTAGACTTTCTTTTATCTTTTGAGGGTGAACCCGGGAGATATCTTGGACCCTCGTCCCACTCATACTAGAGGTGTTGTTGGATATGGATATTATATATTGAGCTTGACTCTTATTATCTTTATTCATGTTGAAAACTTCCCTTAGTCCCATTTCCCTTAAACACTATATGATATGTTCTCCTTTCTCTTTCATGTTTTCACTAAACCAAGGATGTGCCATGTATGCTTAAGAGGCTTGTTTGGGGACTCCCTTCAGGTTCCTATTTTCCATGTCATGTTTAGGCCCTATGCTTGGGTTGTGACAAGATTGGTATCAGAGCATTAGTTTTATAAATGGTCCTCAGAAATTTAGCACACCATGTCAAGTAGAGTCTTGTTCATAGTTTTAAAGCGCGCCACAACTATGTATGGGAGGTTATGAGGCATTTTAGGAAATAGTTCACTTCTTCATGTTCTACATCATGCCATCGATTTCAAATAATATTTCCTTCCTTAATGGTTTGTCTTTTTCTCTTATAGATCGTGCCACAACTAAGGAGAATGTCCTAAAGAGCTCCCTCTACCTAAGGAGGGTACGTCCCCATTTGACTCCTCAAGATCCCCAAGAGGAAGGGGTTACACATATTGAATACCAAAATGTCATCTCCATGTTGGCACAAGCCATGACCAACCAATTGAACCAAGGATCCCAAGCTTCTCATGCTCCCACCCTGGCTTTGAGAGTTAGGGATTTCACAAGGATGAACCATCCGGAGTTTCATGGCTCCAAGACGGAGGAGAACTCAAAAGAGTTCATTGATGAGATATACAAAGTGCTTGCTATTATGGGGGTGAGCTCAGAGGATAAGGCAGAGCTTGTGGCATTTCAACTCAAGGTTTTGCAAAAGTTTGGTTTACTCAATGTAAACTTGAGAGGGGGAATGATGATCCCATCCCATAGGAGGAGTTTAAGGTCTCCTTCCTCAACTGCTTATTACCTATTGAATTGAGAGAAGCCAAGGTGATGGAGTTTATGATCCTTAAGCAAGGATCAATGAGTATGAGGGAGCATTCTCTCAAGTTTAGCAAGACCTCAAAATATGCTCCTCACTTGGTTGCTGACTCTGGGGTGAAGATGAACAAGTTTGTATCGGGGACAATCAGACTTGGTGAATGAAGAATGTCGCACCGCTATGCTGGTATGTGATATGGACTTGTTTGGCTCATGACTTATGCTAATAAAGTTAAAGGGGAGAAGATTCAGAAGAGAAAATGTGGTAAGTCCAAGAGGGCTCGATATGATGTTGGCTTCCAAGGTGCTAAGGGTGGTCGTTACCAACAAGGTCACAAATTACAAGGCCAAGGACCCTTCAATTCTCAAAATAAAAGGTTTGCTAATAATAGGTTGCCTAACCCTAAGGTTCAAGGTGGTGTTGGTGGGATGACTCTTCCAAGGTGCCTGAAGTGTGGAAGAAACCATGGAGGCAAATTCTTGAGGGATTCGAATGGTTGCTATTAGTGTGGAAGAGTAGGCCGCAAGATTGTTGATTGCCTCTATGCTCAAAAAAAGGGTAAGGATGGTCGTCCTCAAGGACAAACTTCTCATCTTGATCAAAGGGTACAAGGAGGCCAACAAGGGGGTGCTCCACATCACAATCGATTCTATGCCCTTCAAGGAAGGCAAGGAGCAGAGGATGTGCTCGATGTTGTTACCAGTATGTTAAAGGTTTATTTTGATGATATGTATACTTTATTGTATGCGGGTGCTATGCTCTCATTCATTACTCTTTTTGTTGTTAATAAGCTTAATGTGTGTCCCGTATTGTTGCATAAACCCTTTGAAGTATCTACCCATGTTGGTGAGTCCATTGTAACTAGTAGAGCCTATATGGGTTGCCCCATGTCGATATTGCATAAAGTGTTGCCTTGTGATTTCGTTGAACATGATATAATGGATTTTGATGTCATTCTTTGGATGGATTGGTTACATGCATATCACACTTCCATGATTGTAGAACTCATAGGGTTAAGTTCCAATTTCCTAATGAGCCCGTCTTCAAGTGGGAAGGTCATAATCCATCAATCAAGGGTAGATTCATTTCTTGTCTTAAGGCTCGAAAATTGATAACCAAGGGTTGCATTTATCATCTTATAAGGGTT
Organism: Solanum clarkiae; assembly: GCA_011800125.2. Lineage (NCBI taxonomy): Eukaryota > Viridiplantae > Streptophyta > Magnoliopsida > Solanales > Solanaceae > Solanum > Solanum clarkiae. Next base: position 18,062,926 of record JAABOM020000092.1, on the reverse strand, counting down.
TAGGATATTGAGTCTAAAGTCCATCCTATTAAGTTGGTTTCAGTTATCAATGAGTTTCTTGATGTTTTTCTTGATGAACATCCTGGTGTCCCTCCCATAAGGTAGATAGATTTTTGATATAGATCTCCTTCCACATACTCAACCCATTGCTATTCCTCCTTACTGTATGTCCCTGGCGGAGTTAAAGGTGTTAAAGGACCAATTGAAGGATTTGTTGGAGAAAAGTTTTATAGAGGCTAGTAAGTCACTGTGGGGTGCACCAGTGTTGTTTGTAAAGAAGAAAGATGGCTCACTTAGAATGTACATCGACTACCGGTAACTCACTAAGTTCACAATAAAGAACAAGTATCCTTTACCGAGGATAGATGACCTATTTGATCAACTACAAGGGGCTAGTCATTTTTCTAAGGTTGACCTTCGGTCCGGTATAACCAAATAAGGGTAAGAGAGTGTGACATTCCTAAGATGGCTTTTCGGACTAGATATGAGAATTTTGATTTTATGGTAATGCCATTTGGCATGGTAAATGCACCGACAATATTTATGGACCTCATGAATAGGGTCCTTAAACCCTACCTCGATATGTTTGAGGTGGTAATCATAGATGACATATTGATTTACTCTCAGAGTGAAGAAGAGTATGTAGAACATTTGAGGGTAGTGCTGCAAATGTTGACGGACGAGAAGTTATATGCTAAATTTGATAAGTGTGTATTTTGGTTGAAGAAGTCATATTCCTAGGGCATGTAGTATCGGGTTATAGGATCAAAGTGGACCCTAAGAAAATGGAAATAATAAAGAATTGACCTAGGCCCTTGATTCCCATGGATATTAGGAATTTCTTGGGCTTAGCAGGGTATTTATTACTTGAGGTTTGTGGAAGGTTTTTCCTTAATTGCTTTCCCTTTGAAAAAGTTGACTCAACGGAAGACAAAATTCGTGTGAACTGATGAAAGTAAAAGAAGTTTTCAAACATTGAACATCTGCCCCTATTTTGGCTCTACCAAAAGGGACGAAAGGGTTATGGTCTATGGTGATGCTTCAACGGTTGGCTTGGGGTGTGTATCGATGCAAAGTGGTAAGGTCATAATATATGCTTCTTGGCAATTGAAGGTGCATGAGCATAATTATCCTACCTATTATCTTGAGTGAGTAGCCGAAGTATTTGCTTTAAAAATATGGCGTCACTATTTTAATGGGGTTCATATAGATGTATTTACCAACCACAAAAATCTTCAATATGTGTTCACACAAAGGGATCTCAATCTAAGGCAAAGAACGTTGTTGGAACTCTTCAAAGAAAGTGATACGAGTGCGCACAACCATCTCGGCAAAGCTAATGTTGTCTCCAACACTCTAAGGAGAGTGTCCATGGGAAGTGTAGCTCATATTGGTAATGGAAATAAGGAAGTGGTGAGAGAAGTTTACCGGCTAGCTATGTTGGGAGTTAGGTTGAATGAAATTGAAAATGGAGGTATGGTGGTATTTGATGGTTCTAAATCTTTTCGGTTGAAGAGGTCATGTCCAAACAAGACCTTGACCCCGCCTTATTAGATTGAAAACCTTGGTAAAGGATGGTAAAGTAGAAGTTTTCTCCCAAGGGGGAGATGGCATTCTTAGATACCAAGGTAGGTTGTGTGCACCCAATGTTGAGGGGATAAGAGACTTGATCTTGTAAGAGGCCCATAATTCGCCCTACTCTATTCTTCCCGATTCTACAAAAATGTATATAGTTGATGGAGGTTTATTGGTGGGTTGGTATGAAAGAGATATTGCTAAGTTCGTAGCCAGTTGCCACAATTGCCAACAAGTCAAGGACAAACATCAAAGGCTGGGTGGTCTAGCTCAAGACATAGAAATTCGTACTTAGAAGTGGGAAGAGATCAATATGAATTTTGTGATTAGATTACCAAAGACTAGGAAGCATTTCAATTCGATTTGGGTTTTTGTTGATAGAATGACAAAATCGGCTCCTCTTTTGCCGGTTAAGACTACTTATAATGCCAAATTATGCCAAGATATATATATTCATGAGTTAGTCAAACTACACGTTGTAGTATTGCCCATTATCTCGTATGTGGTGCTCAATTTACTTCATACTTTTGGAAGTCCTTCCAAAAGGGTCTCGGTACCAAAGTCAAGCTTAGTACGACCTTTCATCCTCAAACAGACGACCAAGCCGAGAGGATAATTCAAACTCTTGAGGATATGCTTAGGGCTTGTGTTTTGGAGTTCAAAGGTTTTTGTGACAAATATCTTCCACTCATTGAGTTTTCTTACAATAATAGCTATCACTTTAGCATTGGAATGGCTCCCTTTGAAGCCCCAATTGGTAGGCGATGTAGATCCCCAATTGGATGGTTTGATATGGGGGAAAATGCTTTACTGGGACTGGATTCAGTCATGGATACTTTAGAAATAGTGAGATTGATAAGGGAGCGATTGAAGATGGATTAAAGTAGGATAAAGACCTACTCTGACATAAGAAAGAGATATCTTGAGTTTGATGTTGGAGATTGGGTGTATTTAAAGGTCTCATCCATGAAGGGTATTATCCAGTTGGACAAGAAGGGGAAGTTGAGCCCAATATTTATGGGGCCTTATAGAATTATGAAGAGAATTGGTAAGGTTTCCTATGAATTAGAGTTTCCCTCGGAGATGAGCATGGTTCATCCAATTTTCCATGTGTCTATGTTGAGGAAGTGTGTAGGTGACCCAAGTTTTATAGTATCCTTGGATGTTATCGGTGTTGTAGAAGATAACTTGACTTATGAGGAAGTTCCAGTGGATATAGTTGATGGACAAGAAAAGTGGTTGAGGAATAAAGATGTGGCGTCCATCAAAGTCCTTTGGAGGAACCAACAAGTGGAAAGTGCCACATTGGAAGCCGAAGCCGATATGAAGAAACGATATCCCCATATTTTCCATTCTAATTGTGCTTGAGGTGATAGGATTTTCCCATCTTATAATCTCCTTTCCTGCATGGCGTTTCCATGACATTCATGCATGTTTTATGTGAATTTGAGATTGTATTATAAGTGCTATTTGAAACATGGTTTGAAAATTTAAATTGTGAAATTATTGCATCATATATATATATACACGACTCATATGACGGTGTATGACACGTAAAGTATGTCTCGTAGAGTCTGGTAATCTTGGTGAAATTTGAATCTTTCTGAAGTTCGAATTACGACTCATCATATGACTCGTAAATCACTCTAGGAGTCATAGATCCTGCAATAGGGTTTTCATGACAAATTCTGGTAACTCAAATTTCAGGATCCTTAGTTTACAAAATGTTGTCTATAGCTTATAGAGTGCTCTACAGCTCGTAGATGGGGTCTCGTAGACCCGTCCGACCAGGATTTTTAATAGGGGTAAATTTGTTTTTTTGACTTTCCTCTTTTTTCTAAGTCCAAGCTAAGTCGTTTTGACCCCATCTATGGCCCTCATCAGTTTACATAACCCTAATACATCTCATTCTTCCTCATTCCAAAAACTCTAAGTCTCTAATCCCTCTCAAACACTCTCAAGTTCCTACAAGGGTTCAAGCAAAAAAGTGTAAGCTAGGGTTCCGAATTCCACATCATCTCCCAAGGTTTTTCTATCTCCTATCATCAAGGTATGTAAGTTTGAAGGTGAGAACCTTCCTTCCTACAAGATCAACCAATCCTCTTCTCAAACTACATGAATTTATGGATTATTTCATGGGTATTCACAAATTCTTGATTATGATAATATTATAATGCACTGTACATGTCACAACCCAAGCTTAAGGCGTAGACATGACACGGCGAATGGGAACTCGAAGGGAGTCCCAAAACAAGCCTCTTAGGCATATATGTCACATCCTTGGATTAGCAGAAACATGAAAGTGAAAGGGACATACATCATATAGTAGCTAAGGGAAATGGGGCTAAGGGAAGCCTTTGCCATAAATAAAAATAATAAGAGTCACGCTCAATACGTAACATCCATATCTAACACCACCTCTAGCTACGAATAGAGAGGTGGCCGATACATCTCCTAGGATCACCCTCAAAAGATAAAAGAAAGTCTAAATATATAAGTCTTATCATAAACATGAAAGTAAAGTGGATGTTGTCCCTGAAGTGAAGGACTCACCAATAGTAATCTTTGACGGTCCAATTAGCCATGCAGAGGAGGAGGATGAATAGAAGCTCCAATACCCACATGGTTAGATCATATAGGCAATAGTATGCGTTACTACATCAAATTTACTAAGTATGTGGGGTGCAATGTGACAAGGAACATAAGTCATAATAATAAAGATGCTTAATCATTGTCAATGGACATAAGATTAATGTGACATAATCAAGGCCTAAGTTAAAACATGCATGAAGATAGTTAAACTTGCATAATATACATACATATGTGGGAGGAGACCATAGCTGAAACGACCCCAATAGTGCCTGAAAATGTGCCTCTAAAGTGCGCAGAATCGTAATTTCCATATATCTAAAAATTCGTTCATTATTTCATAAATCCAACTTCATATTTTAGTTCAGGGGAAAAATTGAGTAGGATATAGGTCTAATCCAAATTTTAGAGCAACCGTATCAAAATCCAAAAATCACAAAAATGCGATTCAGGAGGGTCAACTTTAAAGCGGCATATCTCTTAGCACAAAAAGAATAGGGTGGCCCACAACCTACCAAATTAAAGCTTTTTAATTTAGCTTTCGAACACACTTGGTTTCACCTCATTCCAAGTTGAGATGAAAAATTTATGCCTGTTTTTTAAAACTAATATGTGTAGAAATGCAAATTCCAGTGAGTAATGCGTGGCCATTCCGCAACGTAGAACCAGTGTTATTTTGGTCATGTTTTTTGTTTTTGACATCGGTCCAAGACTTTCAAGTCTTGGGCCTACGGGTTCCCATACTTGAAAATACCTATACTTAGCTTTATTTTACCATCGTATCATCCTAAACATTCCCTAATACTCACTCAAACACTTAGACTCATATTTCACCATAAATTCAAGCCCCAAAACTCACGACTAATCTTAAGGATTTCGTCAAGCATTTTTCATTCAAGCTTCAAGTCTCTATTTCCAATCTTATTCAAGGATTCTCCAAAGTCAAGGTATGTGTGTTTCTTTCATGGATTCCTTTCAGCCATGATACTCAAGCTCTCTTTTACTCAAATTGCATAATTTAAAGTTGATTTACAAATGAGTCTTGCATAGTATGAAATTCACTACACACCATGTTAAAGCTATGTAAAGTTGTGACTATTTTGCTATGTTTTGAGCAATAAATCTTGGATCTATTGTAAGATTTGATGAGGGGGTTTTGATGTATATTCCTTGAGGGTGTTGATTGGTGGTTTTACAATGGATTTTCTTACATGTTTTCACTATTGAATTACATGATTTTATACTAGCACTACACACCTACCAAGTATTTGATAAAATGTCCGGTTATGATTTCTTGAGGAGTTGGAGGTCCAATGCATGTCTTCTGAGTTGAAAGACTTCTTGATGATTTTAAAATGTCTAAAATTTATGAAAATATTGATGATGTTAGAAAGCGGGTTTGAGCCATCTCTTAAAGATTTCACCTCTTGTGAGCCCCTTAATGTTGATGTTAATACAAGGGTAAGGTTGATGATAATCTATTCTGATGATTGAAAGTGGGCTCACCATTTGGAGGTCAATGATGTTATGAGCTACTCGTGCCATGTCCTCTATTTTGTTGCAAGTTATTAAATCTGTGATTATCTTATATATTCTGTGGGATTAGATCTAGCACCGAGTGGACTAGAGGCGAGTCCCCAAGTCACAAAACTAGTGCCACCATAGGATGATGTATGCCCTTGCTATACTAGTGGATCCACCTAGTGAACTATCTCTTAAAATCCTTTACAAAATTGTGTCGAGTTCCAGTATGGAAGGTTACTTCATACGAAATAGGTCATGTTCCCAGAAGTTTGAAGTGTGGTTTACCTTGGCAAGTAAATCGCCTCTTTACTGGTGAGGGGTAATCATCGGGATTCCAAGTCGCAGCTCGCTTGGTCTTATTCTATGTCGGTTAAGATTTCTTTCCACACCTATGTATTACGATCTATATGAGTTGAATAAATTTTAAGCATGTTTTACTTATGCATTGATCATACATGCAATGTTATTATATTATGCCTATTTCCTATTATTATGCATTTTGACTATGATGCCTATTTCTTGTTACATTGCATCCTACATACTTAGTACATTCATATATACTAACGCATATTCTATGCCTACATGATGTTATCATGTAGGAACCGGAGGTCCTATTGAATCTTCTTGTGGCTAGACAGATTGTTCAAGTTAGCCCTTGGTGAGTCCTCCATTTCAGGGACAATGACTATTCTCTTATACTATGTATTAAGATTCTCTTTACTTTATCATATACTTATGAATATGAAGGTAAGCCTGGTTACTTGTCTTGGCCCCACTCTTATCTATGAGGTAGAGATGTTATTGGACATGTGGTGTAATCATGTTATGATCCTTGAATCTCTTGCTTATTGTTGTTATGGTATCAAAGATATCTCTTAGCCCCTTTTTCCCTTTTATATATCTTTTCTTATTGTCATTTTAATTGATTCTGCGACCAAGGATATGTAATAATATGCACAAAGGCTTGTTTGGGGTTCCTTCGAGTCCCTCATTCTCTCATCATGACTTGGCCCTAGGTTTGGGTTGTGACAAAGATGGTATTAGAGCACTAGGTTGTTAGATCCTCGGAGTCCAATACACCGCATCAATTAGAGTCTTATCATGGTTGTGTTTTGCACCACAACTATGAATAGGAAGCTAAGAGATGTTTTAGGAAATGTTTCCCTTTTTCATGGTCTATGTCGTGCTTTAGAAGTGAGATAGGGCTTTCCCCTCTAACGAATGTTCGTTGCTCTTCTTCATCATGTCACTTCAAAGAGAAAGGCAAAGGAAGGTAAGATGAATGTTTTGATGTTGATGGATCCATTTTTCACTATTTTTTTTATAATTTCTTTTGGTTGCTAGTGGGTTTTTTGTGTGTCCCGAGTTGTGATGTGAACCTTTGGTGCTTACCTCTTGGTTGGGTATATTATTGCTAAAAAGTTCGTAGGTGTTGATCTGGGTTTGTATTGCATTAGGTCATGCCTTGTGGCTTGTTGGAGTTGGCGTGGTGGATTTTGATGTCATACTAGGGATGGCATGGGTACTTGCGTGTTGTGTCTTCATGGATGGTAGGACCCGTAGAATTAGGTCCTGATTCCCTAATGAACCCGTCCTTGAGTGGAAGAGTCCTGATGAGGTTGTCAAGTGATAGCAAGGGGGGTAGGTCTATTTCATGTATTAAGGTACAAGTGACATCTAAGGGGTTGCATTTATCATCTTGTGAGAATTGGAGGTGTTGAACCTAAATTATTTTGTTTATAGAATTTTTGGTGGTTGTAGATGAGGCCTTGAATGTCCTTTTCTAGTATTTTGAATTTGTGATAGTGTCTTTTGGTTTGACTAGTACACTGGTTATTCCTATAAGTCTCTTGATTAAGGTCTTTAGTCCCTACTCTAATAGGCTTATGGTGGTTTTGATGATGATATGATGGTTTGTTTCCCTAATGAGGCAGTGTATGTGAGTCATTAGAGGCTAGTACTACATAGTTCAAGGAAGAATGTTAGATGCTAGATAGGAGAAATGGGAATTTTGGTTGTAAAAAGTTGCCTTCCTAGGTCGAGTGGTTCCTGGTGATAGCATTAAGGTGGACCGTTGTAAGACGAAGGTGATTAGCTATTATACTAAACCTTGGCTCTCTTGGGTGTAAGGAGCTTCTTAGGATTAATGGGCTATTACCGACGGTTGTGAATAGGTTATTTTCTCTTGCTTCTCTTTTGACTTAGTTGACATTATGTAAGGCCAGTGTTGTAACCGACATTTAGAGTAGGATGATTTGATAGGTCCTGAAGTTGCTATCCCTTGTGTGATTCCCTTGTGTTAATAAGATTCATATGTGTGTCCCGAATGGTTGTATGAGTCTATTGTGGCTAGTAGGGGTCTATAAGGGTTGCCCTCTGTTATCGTTGCATAGAGTCTTGTCTTGTAATCTTGGTTGGACTTATATTGATGGGTTAGAGATGTTGGGGTAGTTTGGGCTACTTGCATAACATGCTTCTAATAAGTGTAGAACCCGTCAGGTTGCAACATGATGGTTAAGGATGGTCTATCTATTTGGTCAACTACAATGGGTTAGTCACTTATCTAAGGTTGATTTGAGGTTCGAGTTTTGTTCTCAAGTGTGGAGGAGGGTAGGTGATATCCCTAAGTGTCCTTTTGAACCAGGAATGATGATTTTGAATATTCGTGGAGTGGTTTGGTTGGCTTATGCACCTGTAATGTTTGTGGGTTTCTTGAATAGGGTCTTAGAACCCTACCGTGATATGTTTGTAGTGGTCTCTAGTGATGAGGTATTGATTTGTTTAGAGCTTGTGAATCATTTGGGGGTAGTGGTGCAAGTCTTGGAGGATGAGAGATTGTTTGCTAAATATGATAGATGTGCATTGTGGATAGCAAGAAGGTGGTTAGAATTCTTTAAGGATTATGAAATGGGTGTGCATTATTTTTCCCCGGTATGGCTAATGTTATGGTCGGTGCTCCAGGTAGCCTAGATTGTGTTGTTGATGGTGGCAAGGAGGAGACTAATGGGGTCCATTGGTTGGTTAGATTGATTAGCTTGAGGAATGTTGAGCATGGTGGTGTAGCGTTCATGATGGTTCCAAATCTTCTTTGGTTAAGAGGTCTAGATTAAGAAAGGCCTTGATTCCGCCTTATTAGAGTTGAAAGTTTTGGGTGGAAAGATGGTAAGGTAGAGGTACTACTCCCAAGGGGGAGATGGTAGTTCATGGCGACAAGTGGAATATGTATGGTTAAGGTTGACAAATGAGTTATGGTTGTGCGTCCTTATAGGATGAAGAGAGAAGTGGTAAGGTTGCATAAGTTTAGGGATTGCCTATGAATAGGTGTTTGGTTAGTTCGGTTCTTCATGCTTCTAAGTTGATAGGACATGTTGGTGACTCTAGTGCTATAGAACTCTTTGAGATTGTGGGTGATGTGGAGGACAAGTTGGCTTAGGGGAAGGCTCGGAGGAGGTATTGGATGGATAAGTGGAGAGGTTGAATAATGAGGATGTGGTATTCATTAAGGCCCTCGTGAAAGGATCATCAAGTCAAGGGTGTCTTCAAGGAAGCCGAAGCGGCTTTATGGGAGCAATATTCGTACCTCATTCACTCTATCAAGCCTAAGATAGCGATTAAGTCCTTCATGCGTTTCCAAGTCTTATGTTTCAACCACTATATTATTTGCATACATTCACGTTTACGCTAACAAGATCATCATGATTTTTACACTTATTTTAAAATTGTGTTTAAGTGCATAGTTGAATTCTTGTTGGGGATGATTTGTTTATGATCACTCTTGTCTGGTACGTTTCTTTTACATTCGGGGACGAATGTTCCCAATGGGGAAAATATTCAAACGACCCCAATAGTGCCAAAAAATATGCCTCAGAAGTGTCCGAAATCGTAATTTCCATATATCTAAAAATTCGTTCGTTATTTCAAAAATCCGACTTCATATTCTTGTTCAGGGGGCATCATTGAGTGGGAAACGGGTCTAACCCAAATCTTAGAGCAATTGTATCAAAATTGGAAAATCGCAAAAATGCAATTTAAGAGGGTCAACTTTAAAGAGGGATATCTCTTAGCACACAAAGAACTGGGTGGCCCACTACCAAATTAAAGCTCTTTGAATTAGCTTTCCAGCGCACTTAATTTCACCTCATTCTGAGTTCGGATAAAGAATTTATGCTTATTTTTGTAGAACTCATATGTGCAGAAATGCAAATTCTAGTGAGTAATCCACGTCGCGGCGCAATGTTATTTTGGTCCTGTTTTTTTTTTTTTTTGACTTCGGTCCAAGACTTTCAGGTCTTGGGCCTATGGGTTCCCATACTTGAAAATACCTATACATAGCCTTATTTCACCCACATAGAATCCTAAACATTCCCTAATACTCACTCAAACACTTAGACTTATATTTCACCATAAATTCAAGTCCCAAAACTCAAGACCATTCTTAAGGATTTCATCAAGGATTTCATTCAAGCTTCAGGTCTCCATTTCCAATCTTCTTCAAGGGTTCTCCAAAGTCAAGGTATGTGGGTTTCTTTCATGGGTTCCTTTCACCCAGGATTCCCAAGCTCTCATTTACTCATTTCATGATTTAAAGTTGATTTACAAATGGGTCTTGCATATTATGAAATTCACGGCACACTATGTTAAAGCTATGTAAGGTTGTGACTGTTTTGCTATATTTTGATCTATAAATCTTAGATCTATTGTATGTTTTGATGAGGGATTTTGATATATATTGCTTGAGGGTGTTGCAAGGAGTTGATTGGTGGTTTTACAATGTATTTTCTTGCATGTTTTCACTCTTGAATTGCATGGTTTTAGACTAGCACTACACACCCACCAAGTGTTTGATAAAATGTCCAGTTATGATTTCTTGAGGAATCGAAGGTCCAATGCATCTCGTATGAGTTGAAAGACTTCATGATGATTTTAACATGTTTCTAATTCAATGAAATGTTGATGATGTTGTAAAGCCGTGTTTGAGCCCTTTCTTAAAGATTTCACCTCTCGTGAGCCCCTTAATGTTGATGTTATTGCAAGGGTAAGGTTGATGATGATCTATTCTTATGATTGAAATTGGGCTCACCATTTGAGGTCAATGATGTTATGTGCTACTCATGTCATGTCCTCTATGTTGTTGCAAGTTATTAAAGCTATGATTATCTTATATATTCAGTGGGATTAGATCTAGCACTAAGTGGACTAGAGGCGAGTCCCCAAGTCCCAAAACTATGTGCCACCATAGGATAATGTTATGCCCTTACTATGCTAGTGGATACATCTAGTGAACTATCTCTTAAAATCCTTTTCAAAATTTGGTCAGGTTCCTGTAAGGTAGGCTACTTCATACAAAATGGGTCATGTTCCCATAAGTTTGAAGTACGATTTACCTTGGCAAGTAGAACACCTCTTTACCGATGAGGGGTAATCATAGGGATTCCAAGTCGTAGCTCGTTGGTCTTGTTCTATATCTATTGAGGTCTCTTCCCACGCCTATGTATTATGATCTATATGAGTTGAATGAATTGTAAGCATATTTTATTTATGCATTGATCATACATGCCATATTGTTATATTATGCCTATTGCCTATTATTATGCATTTTGACTATGATGCCTATTTCTTGTTGCATTGCATCCTACATACTTAGTACATTCAAACGTACTAATGCATACTCTATGCCTACATGATGTTACCATGTAGGAACCGAAGGTCCTATTAAATCTTCTTGTGGCTAGACAGATTGTTCAAGGTAGCCTTTGGTGAGTCCTCCATTTCGGGGGCAATTACTATTCTCTTATACTATGTGTAAAGATTTTCTTTACTTTATCATATACTTATGACTATGAGGGTGAGCCAGGTTTCTTGTCTTGGCCCCGCTCTTATCTATGCAGTAGAGGTGTTGTTGGACATGTGGTATAATCATGCTATGAGCCTTGACACTCTTGCTTATTTTTGTTATGGTATCAAAGATGTCTCTTAGGACATTTTTTCCCTTTTATATACCTTCTCTTATTGTCATTTTAATTGCTTCCGTGACCAAGGATGTGTAATAATATGCAAAGAGGCTTGTTTAGAGTTCCTTCGGGTCTCCCATTGGCCAGTCATGACTAGACCCTAGGTTCGGGCTGTAACAATAACTTACATATAAGACCAAGCTATCATGACCCAAGCCTAGGGCCTAGACGTGACACAGAGAGCGGGATCCCAGGGGGACCTTAAACATGCCCTCTTAGCATATCATTCACACATCCTTGGTCGCGGAAGCAAAATAAACTACGCAAGAGTTATAAATAGGGTAAGAGGGACTAAGGGATATCTTGATATTTATAAAAGAATAAAAGAGTCAAGCGCATAGCATAAGTACATCAAATATCCAACAACACCTCTAACATGGAATGGAGCGGGGGCCAAGACACTTTCCGAGAACCCTCATAATATCAAGTGTTCAACACAAAGAAATATCAAATAGTAAGAGTAACATAGATAGTGTCCTTGGACTTGAGGACTCACCAAGGCTTATATTTTTTAAAGTACCATCGAAGGATGCTCTGGTCCCTACATGGTAATATCATATAGGCATAGACTATGAGTTAGTATGTTTGAATGTACTAAGTATGATGCAACAAGACATAAGATAATATAGGAAAAATGCACAATCAGAAGCAATAGATAATTATAATATCAATATGGCATGTATGAACAATGCTTGAAGTAAAATATGCTTGCAAAACATATAACATATATAGTACATATCACATGTGTGGGAAGAGACCATAAACGACATAGACCAAGTGAGCTACTACTTGGAATCCAAGGTATGTCACCCCCTTGTAAGGTGATTGAGGCATGTCACCCCATCAACAAGGTTATTGAGGTATGCCACCCCTCAACAAGGTGATTGAGGCATGACACCCCCTCAACAAGGTGATTGAGGTATGTCACCCTTCAACAAGGTGATTGAGGCAAGTCACCCCCTCAACAAGGTGATTGAGGTATGTCACCCCTCAACAAAATGATTGGCCCATGTCACCCCCTCAACAAGGTGAATGACGCATGTCACCCCCTCAACAAGGTAATTGAGGTATGTCACCCCTCAACAAGTTGATTGAGGCATGTTACCCCCTCAACAAGGTATGGTCTACTTGCAACATTATAGATACCTTTCATGAATTCAGTACATATGTGCAAGACCATAATCATCATTGAGTCAGTTGACTTATAAATCATGTAATAGATCATCAATAACATGAGAATTCTTCTCAAGACATTTTATCAAACACTTGGTGGGCTCATAATGATTCTTCAAAATCATACAATTCAAGGGCGAAATAATATGAGAAAACTCAATTCGAATCAACCCACTAACATACAGTAAAAAGCTCTTGTAGGATACCTTGAATTCCTTCATCAAATCTCAAAATAGATCATAGTTTCATAGCTCAAAACATGTATAGTCTCAATAGACAAAACCAATTCATGGTATAAGCTTGAAATGGATAGACATGCATAAACAATCAACATTTCATAAAACTCCAATATAATTTATAATCATAATCCATAATAAGAGATACCCATAGATGGTACGACTTGAAAACATGCAATTTTCATAAAAAGGAAGATTGGGCTCCATGGGTGAAAGGATCTAATGGATGAGACCCACATACTTCAAACTTGGGTTTTCTTGAGATGAGCTTGAAGGAAACTTAGAGCTTGAAGTGAATCATTGAGTTCCAAAGTTAAGCTCGAAATCCTTGAAATTTGAATGTGATATTTTGTTAAGTCTTAGAGAGGTTTTTGGGAGAGTTTTGAGTGATATAGAGATGAAAAATGGCTACGTATGAGTGTTTTCACGCGTAAGTGGGCATGGGCTATGACCCCAATGCCCTTGGATGACAAAGTAAAAATTAAGGAAAAACATTTATTGGACTAGACGTGAACCAAGAAAAATACTGCTCAGCGCCCCTGGCGCGTCGCGGCTAGGGCACCGATGCTCTATGGAAATTGAAAATTAGCGAAATTATTTTTTGCTATGGGTCCTCTAAAATATGGGTTAAACCCATTTTCCACTCAATTTTACCCCTGATCGTGAATATGAAGTCAAAGTTTTGATATCACGCATGAATTTTCAGATATATATAGAAATTACGATTATGGACATTTCTGAAGCACAATTTGAGGCATTTCAATATCTCTCCCTTGGGAACATTCATCCATGAATGTCAAAGAAACATGAACAAGAGAAGTACCTATGAAGATTTTATCCCAACATGAATGAATCAAATGCATTTAAACATCATTTTGAAAAAAAGTCCCAACATGGGTGTCAAAAATCACCATAAACTTCTTACCATGAACATGAACCCACGCACAATGACATAAGGGCTAAAAGATAAGACTTGAAATCATATAGGGGACTTAAAATAGTACCTTCGATTTGAGTAGAGTGGAAGAGACATGGATATCGCTTTTCCATTTTCGCCTCGGCTTCCCAAGTGGAACTTTAAACTTGTTGGTTCGTCCAAAGGACCTAGACGGAAGCTACGTCATTGTTTCTCAGCCTCTTCACTTGTTTATCAAGCATTTCAACTGTGACTTACTTATAGGTCAAGTTATCTTCTACGACATCCACAACATCCAAGGGTACTATAGAACTTGGATCATCAACACACTTCCTCAACATAGACACATGGAAGATCGGATGAACCTTACTCATCTCCGAGGTAAACTTAACTCATAGGCAACCTTACCAATTCGCTTTATGATTCTATAAGGCCCTACATATTTTGGGATTAAATTTCCCTTCTTGCCAAATCGGACCACACCCTTCATGGGTGAGACCTTCAAATTTACCGACTCACCAATACCAAATTTGAGGTCACTCCTTCTTACCTCATAGTAGGACTTTTGCCTACTCTAAGCTGTCTACAATCTCTCCTTACCAATCTCACTTTTTCCAAAGCTTCCATGACTAACTCAGGTCCGAATAAAGCATTTTTCCCACATAAAACCATCCAATCAGAGATCTTGATCGCCTACCATATAGGGCTTCAAATGGAGCCATTCTAATTCTAGAGTGATAACTATTATTGTAAGCAACCTCAATGAGTGGAAGATATTCATCCCAACCACCTTTGAACTCCAAAACACAAGCCCTAAGAATATCCTCAAGAGTTTGAATTGTCCTTTTGGCTTGGCCATCCATTTGAGGATGAAAGATCATACTAAGGTCGACTTTGGTACCGTGACCGTTCTGGAAAGACCTCCAAAAGTGTGAAATGAATTGAGCACCATCATTGGTGATATTAGACAATGGCACCCCATGTAATTAACTTGGAAACTAATGAATATATATCTTGGCATAATCTTCAGCAATATAAGTGGTTTTAACCAGTAGAAATGAGCCGATTTTGTCATCCTATCAACCATAACCCAAATAGAATCGAAATTCTTGCTAGTCTTTGGTAATCCAATCACAAAATCCATATTGAGCTCTTCCCACTTCGAAGTAGGAATTCTATGTCTTGAGATAGACTACCCGACCTTTGATGTTCGGCCTTGACTTGTTGGTAATTGTGGCAACTGGCTACAAACATAACAATATCTCTTTACATACCACCCCCAATAAACCTCCCTTAAGTCTCTACACATTTTTGTAGCACTGGGATGAATAGAGTAGGATGAATTATGGGCCTCTTGCAAGATCAAGTATCGTATCCCCTTAACATTGGGCACACACAACCTACCTTGGTATCTAAGAACGTCATCTCACCCTTGGGAGGAAACCTCCACTTTATCATCCTTCACCAAGGCTTTCAATTCTAGCAAGGTGGGGTCAAGGTCTTGCTTGGACTTGACCTCTTCGATCAAAGAAGATTTGGAGCCATCAAATACCACCACACCTCCATTTTCAACTTCATTCAACCTAACTCCCAACCTAGCTCGATGAACCTCTCTCACAATTATTTTATTGCCATCACCAATATAAGCTACTCTTCCCATAGGCACTCTACTTAGAGCATCGGCCACAACATTAGCTTTGTCGGGATGATAGTACACTCATGTCATAGTCCTTGAGGAGTTTTGACCACAGTCTTTGCCTCAAATTGAGATCCCTTTGTGTGAATACATATTGAAGACTTGTGTAGTTGATGAACATATCTACATAAACCCCATACAAATAGTGATGCCATATTTTTAAAGAAAATACCATGACCGCTAATTCAAGATCATGGGTGGGATAATTACGCTCGTGCACCTTCAATTGCCGAGAAGCATACACAATGACCTTACCACTCTGCATCAATACAAACCCTAAACCAACCCTTGAAGCATCACAATAGACCACAAATGTTCCAACCCTTCTAGTAGAGCCAAAATAGGGGTGGATATAAGCTTATTTTTCAAAATTTTCTCATTTATCGGTCCACACTAATTTCGCCTTCTTTTGAGTCAAATTAAAGGGGAAGCAATTGAGGAAAAACCATCCACAAACCTCAGGTAATACACCACTAAGCCCAAGAAACTTCTAATATTTGTAGGAGTCAAGGGCCTAGGCCAATACTTTATCACTTCCATTTTCATGGGGTCTACTTTGATTCCATCACCTAACACTAAATGCCCTTGGAATGTGACTTCCTTCAACCAAAATTTACACTTACCAAATTTAGCATACAACTTCTTATCCCCCAACATTTGTAATACTATCCTCAAATGTTTCACACACTCTTCCTTACTCCGAGAGTAAATATATATGTCATCTATTAAGATCACCATAAATATGTCAAGGTAGGGTTTAAAGAACCTATTCATGAGGGTTTAAAGACCCTATTCATGAGTTCCATAAATATTGTCGGTATAGTTGTTAGGTCAGATTGCATTACCGAAAATTCAAAAAGCCTATATCTAGTTTGACAGGTTGTCTTAGGAACGTTCCACTCTCTTACCCTCATTTGGTGGTGCCCGGACCGAAGATCAGTCTTAAAAATGACTAGCCCCTTGAAGTTGATCAAATAAGTCATCAAACCCTAGAAAATGATACTTGTTCTTTATGGTGATATTATTGAGTTGTTGGTAGCCGATGCACATGCTAAGTGACCCATTCTTCTCCTTTACAAACAACACAGGTTCACCCCAAGGTGACTTACTAGGCTGTATAAAACCTTTCTCAAACAAATCCTTTAATTGAGCCTTTAGGTTCTTTAACTCCGCTGGGGCCATACGACAAGGAGGAATGCAAATGGGTTGAGTATCAGGGAGGAGATCTATACCAAAACGTTTCTCCCTTATATGGGTGGGATACCGGGATGTTCATCGGGAAAAACATTAAGAAACTTATTGATAACTAGAACCGACTGGATTGGAGGGTCTTTAGACTCAATATCCCAAACACCCTTATGAGATGATATGTGCAACCATTGGCAACTAATTTTTGGGCCTTAAGAAAAGAAATGAACCTACCCAATGGGCTCATTAGAAAATTGAAACTTAACCCTACGAGTTCTACAATCAATAGAAGCATGATATGCATATAACTAGTCCATCTCGAGAATGACATCAAAATCCACCATGTCAAGTTCAACAAAATGACAAGGCATCATTTTATGCAATATAAACATGGGACAATCCCTATGGATTCTTCTAGCAACAATGGGCTCACCAACGGGGGTAAACACCTCAAAAAGTTCATTCAACAATTTGGGATGCACAGGAATCTTATTTGCAACAAAAGAACTAATAAAAGCAAGAGTAGCACCCGGATCCAATAAGGTATACACATCATAATCATAAACCTTTAACATATTAGTAATAAAATCTGGAACCTTCTCCGCTACTTGCCACCCTTCAAGGGCATAGAATTAGTTCTGACGTGGAGCACCCCTTGTTGGCCATCTTGTGCCCTTTGATCAACACAAGCACCTTGTCCTTGAGGGCGACCATTCTTACCCTTGTTTTGAGCATAGGGGCAAACAATGATCTTGTAGCCTACTGTTCCACACCCATAGCAATCATTCCAATCCCTTAAGCATTTGTCACCATGATTTTTTCCACACTTGGTACCCTTTGGTGATTCATCCCACCAACGCTACCTTGCACCTTAGGGTTAGGCATCCTATCATTACCACATCTTTTGTTTTGAAAATTAAAGGATCCTTGGCCTTGGAATTTGTGACCTTGCTGGAAATGACCACCTTTAGCACCTTGCAAACCACCATCATACCAAGCCCTCTTATACTCACAACTCTTTCTCTCCCGAAGCTTCTCCCCTTTGAGTTGCACGACATATATCAAGAGCCGACACAAGTCCATATCACCCATAAGCATAGCGGTGACACATTCTTCATTCACCAAATTTAATATAACTGACACAACCTTGTTCATTCTTGCCCTAGAGGCGGCAACCAAGTGAGGATCATATTTTGAGAACTTATTGAATTTGAGGGAATACTGCCTCACATTCATGTAGCCTTTCTTAAGATTCATAAATTACATCATTTTGGCTTCTTTCAATTTAGTAAGGAAGAATTGGTTGGGGAAGGCTGCCTTAAACTCCTCCCATAGGATGGGATCATTATCCCTCCTCTCAAGTTTTCGTTGAGTAAACCAAACTTGTGCCACACCCTTAATTAGGAAGCCGCATGTTCCGCGTTATCTTTCGAACTCACCCCCATAATAGGAAGCACTTTGTATACCTTATCTACGAATTCTTGGGGGTCCTCCTCCGTCTTGGAGCCATGAAACTTTGGAGGGTTCATCCTTGTGAAATCCCTAACTCTTAAAGTGGGATGGGAGCATAAGAAACTTGGGCTCCTTGGTTCAATTGATTGATCACAGCTTGTGCAAACATGGAGATAACATTTCAGTATTCGGCATAAGAAAACCCATCCTCTTGGGGAGTTTGAGGAGCTGGATGGGTCAGACGCTCCTCAAGTAAGGGAGATCTTAGAGCCATTCTCCTTGGATGCGGCATGATCTATAAGAGAAAATGACCATTGATTAGGTTAGTAAATCTTATTTTAAATCTAAGGCACGACATAGAACATGAAGAAGTGAACAACTTCCTAAAACGGCTCAAAGCCTCCCATTAATAGTTATGGAACACTTCCCAACCATGAAAAACTCTACTAGACATGTTGTGTTGGATTTTCGAGGACCATTTATAAACCTGATGCTCTGATACCAAGATTGTCATGACCCAAGCCTAGGGCCTAGATGTGACACGACGAATGGGAACCCAAAGGGAGTCCCCAAACAAGCCTCTTATCCATACATGGCACATCCATAGTTTACTGGAAACATGAAAGAGAAAGGGGCATACAGCACATAGTATCTAAGGGAAATAGGGATAAGGGAAGCTTTCACCATACATAAAAATAATAAGAGTCATGCTCAATACATAACATCCATATCCAAAACCTCTAGCTACGAATGGAGTAGGGGCCAAGACATCTCCCGGGCTCACCCTCAAAAGATAAAAGAAAGTCAAAATAGATAAGTTTTTTAAAAAAAGAATGAAAGTAAAGTGGACGTTGTCCCCGAAATGGAGGACTCATCAATAGCAATTTTTGATGGTATGCCTAGCCACACAAAGGAGGAGGATGAATAGGAGCTCTGATCCTTGCTTAGTGAGATCATATAGGCAAAAGTATGCATTAGTACTTCGAATGTACTAAGTACGCAGGGTGCAATCCAACAAGGAACATAAACCATAGTAGTCAAGATGCGTAATCATAGTCAATAGACATAAGCTCAATATGACATGTACAATCAATGCTTAAGTGAAAACAAGCATAAAGATAGTCAAACCTCCAAAATATATCATACATATGCGGGAGGAGACTATAATCAATCTATAAGACCAAGCGAGCTACTATTTGGAATCCCGCTGTTCACTCCACACCAAATGAAGGAGTGGTCTACTTGCTAAGATAATTAAGCATAACCCTACATAGTGGGTAATAACCTAGTTGGATCAACTAGTAAAAGGCCATTAAGGGAAATAATATAAACCTAGTGGCACATAGTTAAGAGACCAAGACATTATATAAGGACCCCATCTATGTTCCTTATTAGTTTACATTACCATAATACATATATTCTTCCTCATTCCAGAAAACCCTATCTTGGGCCATAGAGCAATCTATGAGCCATAGATGACCTTTCGTAAACTAAGGGTCCTAAAACTTGAGTTACTTGAAAATTTGTCACGAAACACTTATTGCAGTACCCACGATTTGTAGAGTGATTTACGAGTCGTATGAGAATCGTAAATTGAACTTTCAAGAAGGTCCAAATTTCACCAAGTCCGCCAGATTCTACGAGACCTACTTTATGGTCTGTGCTCAGCCTTACGAGCCATAAACCCTTTTCTAAGACATCAACAATTCAACTTTCCAAGTTATTTCTTGCGTCTCACCTACCCCTAAAAGTGGGGTCTTACAATACACGTCTTCTATCAGGACCCAAGCCTAGGGCCTAAATGTGATACTACGAATAGGGACCCGAAGGACTCAAACAAGCCTCTTAGCATATCATTTACACATCCTTGGTCGTGAAAGAAATTAAACAACAACAAGAAAGTATAAATATGGATAAAGGGATTAAGAGAAGTCTTTAATAACATAATTCATAGAAGAGTCAAAGCTCAAACATAATTATATCACTTGTCCAACAACACCTCCTTCATAGAGAGGGCAGGGGACAAGATGCTTTCCAGGCTCACCCTTGAAACGACCCTAAAAAGTGCTCGAAAATATGCCTCGAAAGTGCCGAGAATCGTAATTTCCATGTATCTCAACATTCATGCGTGATATCAAAAATTTGACTTCATATTCTTGTTAAAGGGGTAAAATTTAGTGGGTAATAGATCTAACCCCAATTTTAGAGCAATCGTAGTGAGTTTCAAATTTCAAAGTTTGCCAGAAAGGTTTCATGTCCTAGGCGCGACGCGCCAAGGGCAAGACTCTATGTATATCTATGCTCAGTTTTATGGTTCGGTCCAAGGATTTTGGGTCTAGGGCCTAAGCTTTCCCATACATAAAAATACCTATACTTAGCCATATTTTACCTTCATATCATACAAGACATTCCCCAATACTCTCTCAAACACTTAAACAAATATTTCACCCCAAATTTAGGTGCCAAAACGCAATTGGATCTTATGGATTTCACTCAAGCTTCAAGTCTCCATTTTCAGTCTTCATCAAGAATTCTCCAAAGTCAAGGTATGTGGGTTTCAACCATTGGGTCCTTTCACCTTTGGTTCCCAAGATTTTTTTACCTAAATTACAAATTTCTAAGTAGATTTTACTTATGGGTCCTCTATTATGAATTTGCCTATGAACTATGTTGGGGTTTTGCAAAAGTGTGACTAATTTAGTATGTTTTCAATTATGAAGCTTTCATCTATCTTGAGATTTGATGTATATTATATAATGATATTACCAAGTATTGGTGGGATGATTTAATTCAAGATTTCTTGCATGATTTCACTCTTTGGATGCATGATTTTACAATAGCTTTATATACCCACCAAGTGTTTGATAAAATGTCCGGTTTAAGGTTCTTGGTGTATTGAGGTTCTATTGCAAGGCTTATGAGTCAAGTGGCTTATAGTGATGAAAGGAATGTATATATGTGTGTTTAAATTATATAAAGCACCTATGGTATTGCAAGTGAATTGTTGGGCTCATGTTTGTTGTGCTCTTGGGAATTGTAGATGAGTTATTGAGTTCTTACACTAAGGTTTATGCTCTTGTGAATTGTGAAACCTAGTAGAAGGGGTTATGAACTATGTTATATGCCTTACCCTTTAGTACAAGGCTAATTTCTATGTGTAGGTGTTATGAACTATGATATACACTTTGCCCTCATGTATGATTTGATGTTGTGTAATGTTTTATACTCAAATGAAGGGGTTATGAACTATGTGGTACGCCTCACCCTCATATGTGATTAAATATGTTGCATTATCTCAGGTACTACCCATTACCTACTAGAAGGGGTTATGACCTATGCTATATCCCTCACCCTCTAGTACCAGGTATTTGGATGATCTAAGTATGTCACCTTATTGTGTTGAACAAGTTATGCAAGAATGATTATTTTTCAAGCATGTTTCAAGTATCACTTATGCATGCCATATTGTCATTGTACTTCTCATTGCCTATATATATGCATTTTGACTATGTTGTCTATCTCTTGTTATATTGCATTCTACATATTTAGTACATTGAAACTTACTAATGCATACTCTATGCCTACATGATATCAGCATGTAGGAATTGGAGCTCCTGTTGATTCTCCTCCACGTGGCTAGACGGATTGCTCAAGTTAGCTTTTACTGAGTCCTCATGTTCAGGGACAATATCTATCTTCTCGCATGCTTATGTTTAGACTATATCTTGTATATTTCGATTACCTATTGTCATTATTATTAGGGTGATCTTGGTTGCTTGTCTTGGCCCCCGCTAAGTTCTATGTTTAGAGGTGCTGTTGGATAATGTAATGATGTTATAAGGTTGAATCTCTTTGCCTTTCTTGATGTTTTAAGAACTAAAGGTTTCCCTTAGTCCCGATGCCCTTATTTCTACTCTTTTATTGTTGTTTAATTTCTTTCATGACCAAGGATGTGTTATGATATGTTAAGAGACTTATTTGGGGTTTCTTCGGGTCCTCCATCCATCGTGTCACATCTAGACCCTGGTTTGGGTCGTGACAAACTTGGTATTCGAACACCAGGTTGTTAATAGTCCTCAACATCTAACACACCACATCAATTATAGTCTTATTCATAGTTGTGAAGTGCGCCATGACTATGAGTAAAAGTCTATGAGGTGTTTTAGAAAATACTTCTTCATAGTCTGTGTCGTGTCTTTGTTATAAGGTAAGGCTTATTCCCTCTTACGAATATTCTTTTCTCTTCTAGTTATTGATCAAATCACTACAAAGAGGAAGACTAAGGAGGGTCATGCACCTGTGGGAAAACCGTATTACCCTGCTTCTCAAGCTCCTCAAGATGGAGGTGTTACTGAAGTTGAATTTTGGAATGCTATAACCCTATTGGACCATGCTATGGCCAACCAAATCAACTAAGGGGCCCCAACCCCTCATTCCTCGCTCCGGCATCTCGGGGTGAAGGACTTTATGAGGATGAACCCACCAGAGTTCTATAGGTCTAAAGTGGATGAGGATCCCCAAGAGTTTCTTGTTGAGGTGTACAAGGTGTTGACTATCATGGGGGTGACTTCAGAGGAAAAGGCGGAGTTGGTGGCCTACGAACTCAAAGGGGTGGCTCTAATTTGGTTTGTGCAATGGAAAATGGAGAGGAAAAATCATAATGCTATTCCTTGGGAGGAGTTTAAGACAACAATTCTCAAATGGTTCTTCCCTCTTGAGCTAAGGGAGACCAAAATGATGAAATTCATGAATTTGAAGCAAGGGTCGATGAGTATGAGGGAGTATACCCTCAAGTTCAACCAACTCTCCAAATATGCTCAACACTTGGTTGCTGACCCAAGGTCTAGGATGAACAAGTTCATGATAGGTGTGTCTGATTTGGTGAATAAGGAGTGCCGAGCCGCTATGTTGATTAGTGACATGGATTTGTCCCGCCTCATGACCTGTGCCAAACAACTTGAGGGAGAGAAACTTAGGAAAAAGAGAAATGGAGAGTCCAAGAGGGATCGGTTTGAAGATGATCGGTTCCAACAAGGTATTGAGTTTCAAGGCCAAGGGTCTTCTAGTGCTAAAACAAGAGGCTTGCTATGGAAGGAATGGATAAACAAATGTTCCAAGGTGGCAATGATGGGATAAGTTTTCCAAAATGTCCAAAATGTGCAAAGCATAATAATGGCAAATGCTTAAAGAATTCAAGTGTGTGTTTCAGGTGTGAGAGAGCAGGCCACAAGCTTATTGATTACCTTTAAGTACGCAACAAGGGCAAGGAGGGACGTCTTCAAGGTCAAGGAGGTTATGTTGCTTAAGAGGACCAAGGAGGCAAGGTTTATGTGAGGTACCCGATGTTGCTACCGGTACGTTGAAGTTTCCTTTGATCTTTATATGGATGCATGGGAAGGTTTGGGTGTCGCTATTCCCTTCATTGTTCCTTTTTGGTTGTTAGTAGGCTTCTTGTGTGTCCTGAGTTCTTGTGCAAACCTTTGGGTATCTACCCTTTGTTAAGTCTATTATTGTACGGTTTGGCAAAAAGGGAATTGAGTTTATGGTTTGCGTGTCTTTATAGAGTTTTGAGGAGGATTGGTGAGGTCTCATACAAATGCGTATTGCCTATGGATATGGATATGGTTCGTCCGGTTCTTCATGCTTCTAGGTTGAGGGGATGTGCTTATGACTCTAGTTCTATAGAACTCTTTGTCGTTGTGGGAGTTGTGGAGGATAAGTTGTCTAGGAGAAGGTCCTGGTGGGAATATTGGATGAATGGGTGGAAAGTTGATTAATAAGGATGTAGTGTTCGTCAAGGCCCTTTGGAAGAATCATCAAGTCGATAGTGTCTCTTTGGGAGCCGGAGCAGGCACAGAGAAGCAATATCTGTACCTCCTTCATTCTATTCAAGCTTATGATAACACGTCAAGTCCTTTTTATGATTCCAAGTCCTATTTTTTAGCACCTCTGTCATTTCCATGCATTCACGTTTATGTTGACAAGTTCATGATAATTTTGACACCTACATTGAGATTTTGGAAATGGTGTTTAAGTTTATTGTTGTATTCTTATTGGGGCTGATTTCTTCATAATTACTCTTTTTATGTACCTTTCTTTGACATTCAGGGACGAATGTTCCCAAGGGGGAGACCCTTGAAACGACCCCAAAAAGTGCCTAAAAATGTGCGTCGAAAGTTCCCGAATTCATAATTTTCATATATCTGAAAATCCATGCGCGATATCAAAAATCAGACTTCACATTCCTGTTCAGGGGGAAAAATGAGCGGGAGATAGTTCTAACCCCGATTTTAGAGCAACTATAGTGAATTTCAAAATTTCAAAGTTTGCAATTTCCAGAGAGGGTTCACGCCCCAAGCGCGATGCGCCATGGGCACGCCTCTATGTATTTTTGTGCTCAGTTTTGTGGTTCGGTCCAAGGCTTTTGGGTCTTGGGACTAAGCTTTATCATACGTAAAAATACTTATACTTAACTAGATTTTACCTTTATATCATACAAGACATTCCCCAATACTCTCTCAAGCACTTACACAAATATTTCACCCCAAATTCAAGTGCCAGAACTCAATCCGGAAATTAAAGATTTCACTCAAGATTCAAGTCTCCATTTCCAATCTTCATCAAGAATTCTCCAAAGTCAAGGTATGTGGGTTTCAACCATTGGGTCCTTACACCCCATGGTGCCCCAGCTTCTTTTTTACCAAAATGACATGTTTCTAAGTCGATTTTATTTATGGGTCTTCTATTATGAATTTGACTATGAAATATGTTAGTGTTTTGCACAAGTGTTATTGTTTTAGTATGTTTTCCTTTATGAATCTTTCATCTATCTTGAGATTTGAAGAAGAGTTTTGATGTATGATGTATGATGCTATTACCAAGTATTGGTGGAATGATTTACTTCAAGATTTCTTACATGATTTCACTCTTTAATTACATAGTTTTACACTATCTTTACACACCCACCAAGTTTTGATAAAATATTCGGTTTAGGGTTCTTGAGTTATTGCAGGTCTATTGTAATGGCTTATGAGTCAAGTGGCTTATGGTGATGAAATGAATGTATATATATGCGTTTAAATCATGTAAAGTACCTATGGTATTGCAAGTGAATTGTTGGGCTCCTATTTGTTGTGTTCTTGGGAATTGGTGATGAGTTATTCAGTTCTGATTCTAAGCTTTACGCTCTTGTTAATTCTGAAGCCTACTAGAAGGGGTTATGAACTATGTTATATGCCTTACCCTCTAGTACAATGCCAATTTCTACATGTATGGGTTATGAACTATATTGCACACCTTACCCTCACTATGTAGGAACCGGAGCTCCTATTGATTCTCCTCCACATGGCTAGATGGATTGTTCAACTTATCTTTTGGCAAGTCCTCATGTCCGGGGACAATATCTATCTTCTCTCACGCTTATGTTTAGACTATATCTTGTACATTTGGGTTACCTATTGTCGTTATTATGAGGATGAGCCCAGTTGCTTATCTTTGTCCCTGCTATGTTCTATGTTTAGAGGTGTTGTTGGACAAGTACTTACTTATGCTATAAGCTTGAATATCTTTGACTCTCTTGATGTTATATGAAATGAAGGTTTCCCTTAGTCCCTATGCCCTTATTCTACTCTTTTATTGTTGTTTAATTGCTTTCGCGACCAAGGGTGTTTATTATATGCTAAGAGGCTTGCTTGGGGTTCCTTCGGGTCTGCCATGCCCGTGTCACATCTAGGCCCTAGTTTGGTTCGAGACACCCTCATAGTATCAAGAGTTCCACACAAAGAAACAATATACTAATGTTCCCGAACGTGAGGACTCACCAAAGCTTATCTTCAAGATGTGGAAAACTAACCATAGAGGATGATCGTATGGAGCTCCAGTTTCTACATGGTAATATCGTGCAAGCATAGAGTATGCATTAGTACCTTTATGTACTAAGTATGTAGGATGAAATACAACAAGAGATAGGGAATATAGTCAAAATGCATAATCATAAGCAAGGGATAGTATATAATAACAACATGTAATGCATGATGAATGCTTGAAGTAAAACATGCTTGTAAAACATACATATTAAGGATATAGATTTCATGTGTAGGAAGAGACCATCATCATAGACCAAGCAAGCTATTACTTGGAATCCAAGGCAAGTCACCCCCCTGGAAGATGATTGACGAACATATCCCTCAACATAGTAGTAGGGGCAATCACCCCCCAACAAGGTGGTCAAGGTACATGCCCTTGGACATGGTAGTATGAGCATGTCACCCGACAAGGTGATTGAGGTACAGATCCCTTAACGTGGTATTACAAGCATGTCACCCCCTGACAAAGTGATTGAGGTACATACCTCTCAACATGGTAGTACGGGCATGTCACCCCCGACAAGGTAGTCAAGGCTTGTCACTCCCTCACAAAGTGATTGGGCATGTCACCCCCAACAAGGTATGATCAAATTGTAACACTATAGATACTTTTCATGAATTCAGTACAAACATACATTTCTTTCATCATCATAAAGTCACTTGACTCATAGGCTATGTAATAGATCATCAATAGCTCAAGAATCCTTAATTAGATATTTTATCAAAAACTTGGCATGTGTGTAATATTACTGCAAAATCATGCAATTCAAGAGTGAAATTATGTGAGAAAACTTAATGTAAATCAACCCATCAACACTTGGTAACACCCTCATGCAAGATACACTGAAATCCCTCATCAAATCTCATAATAGATCATAGATTCATAGCTCAAAACATGCTTAAACAGTCAATATTTCATGAAAACCCAACATAGTTTATAATCAAATTCGTAAAAGAGATACCCATAGATAATTCAACTTGAAAACATTCAATTTACATAAAAAGGAAGGTTCGGCTCTATGAGTGAGAGGAACCAATGGTTGAAACCCAGATACCTCAAATTTGGAGATATCCTTGATGAAGATTTGAATGAGAACTTGAAGCTTGAATAAATTTCTTGAGATTTGGAGATGAGTTTGGGACACTTGAATTTGGATGTAATATTTGGTTAAGTGTTAGAGAGGGTTTTGGGGAATGTCTTGAGTGACATGGGATTGAAAAATGACTAGGTATAGATGTTTTTACGCATAGGAAGGCTTAGGCCCAAGACCCCAAAGCCTTACGCTGATAAGAAAAACTAGGAACAAAATGCACTGGTCCGCACCCTGGCTGCGTCGTGCCAGGGGCACGGATCCTCTCCATTTTTTGTAAACTTTTGAAAATGAAATTTTGCTACAGTTTCTCTAAAATCGGGGTAATACCCATTTCCTACTTCATTTTGTCCCCTGATCACTAATCTGAAGTCAGATTTTCGATATCACACACAAATTATGAGATATACAGAAAGTACAATTATGGGCATTTTCGAGGCACTTTTTGGGTCATTTTAATATCTTCTCCTTTGGAACATTCATCCCCGAATGTTGAAGAAACATACATAAGAGAAGTAATCAAGAAGATTTCAACCCGACATAGGAATGCAACAACTCATTTAAATATCATTTTCGAAAATCTCAACAAAAGTGTCAAAAATTACTATAAACATGCCAACATAAACATGAATGCATGCAAATGTCTTTGTTATGACCCAAACTTTGGGCCTAGACGTGACACGGCGAATGAGGAGCCTGAAGGAACCCCAATCAAGCCTCTTAACATATCATTACACAACCTTGGTCGCGCAAGAAATAAAACAACAATAAGAGATAATAAAGAGGGGATACGGGGCTAAGGGACCTCCTTCATATCACAAAATATCAAAAGAGTCAAAGGGATTCAACCTTTAATAACATTTAAAGTAGAGATAGCACCAACGTGAGTGACATCCAATGGGTGTGAAAGAGAAAAATACTTAATATTTTGGTCAATCATTGAATAAAATCAACTCTAATTTCCAAAAAAAAATCAATTGTATTGAGCTGCCTCCCATAGGAGTCTGGGCCGTGACCACTCAAGATCATTCACAAGGAGTCAAACAAAAGATTTTCATGACCTACAAGCAATGTTTATGAACAAGGAAGCATTAGAGGAGCTTGAGGGTCATTGAAGAAAGGCTTACAATGTGTGGGAGCTCTATTAAGGTGAAAAGAGGAAGAAAGAGGTCATGTGTGCAAATGGCTACTACTTGAATTTAAGGATTTGAAAAGAAGGCAACCAAATAAGTCCCTTACTCATTAAGGGTAAAATTTTAAAGAAAATGTCTTCTTTTATTTACTTAGTATAAGTAGTCTTATTTTAGCATTTGAAAGACTTATACTATGTTGAATATTGAATTCTTAAATTATAAAATCTTTTTATTGAGTAATTAGTGAGTAATTAGGGTGAACTCTTAGAATTGTTAGTTGACTTGTTTGTTTTGTTAATTGAAGGTTTCCCATTTGTGGTTCTTAGTTTCCTTCAAATTTTCTTTCTAGGGTTTGATTTAAGATGCTGAAATCAATTGGGAGGTGAGGGCTTTAGTCCTTTGTTGCTTATAATTTCAATAGTTTGAATTTAATCCACATATCCGGGTTTTATTTGGGTTGTTGAAATCAATTGGGAGGTGAGGATTTTAGTCCCTTGTTGCCCAAAATTTCACTAGTTTGAATTTAATCCACATATCCTTCTATCTTTGTTCCCTTTTCACTTTCTTTCTTGTTTGATCCTTATCATTTGGTATCAAGAGCTTAGGTTTAGATTTGTTTTCACAATCTAGGTCTTGGAATTTTGATCCACTCAAAAAAATTCAAAAGAAAAAAAAATCTAAACTTTTTTGTTCGATTTGTTGTTTTTGACACTAGATTCTTGTTCAATAGTGTTTTTTGAGCCTAAATCTCAAATTTCATTCAATTTGGAGTTGTAGAAGTGAAGTTGCCATTGAAGGGTTTTGAGCATTCAAACTTTTCAAATTTTGAAAGTGGATTCTTTGATTGAGAAGAAATTGAAAGTTAATGATCATTGGAGTTTGTTCTCTACATCAAGGGGTAGTTAATCCTAAGTTTTGAGTGAATTTCGAGTTGATTTGAAGGTATTGGGATTTAGTGTGTGTTCTTGGTGTTCTAGGTGTTCTTGAAGATATTCAAGTATTCTTGAAAAAAAGAAGACCAAAAGGTACATTTGATCATTTTTTTAAAGTCAAAGTTGGTCAAGGTGTTTGTTGGCCCTTAGTGGAAATTATAAAAAAATCAGAAAAAAAGAATTATATTTTTTAAAAAAAATTAATTTCCACATCAGCACCACTCAGCGCCAAATAAGCACCAAATGAACGCCAACTCAACGCCCAGCATTGAGTCAGTGAAGGGGAGCCTTCCAGAGACACCACATGGTGCGTGTTGGTCAATTTTAGAGACCGAAATCTGTAGAGTTTTTACACCCCTAGATTTTTCTTAGTATGAGAGGTATTTTGGGCATAAAAATTTTTCTAAGTGTCCAAGGAGTGCTTGATCAAAGGGAGAATTTATTTCATGCTAGGTGTAAAATTCAAGGTAAAGTGTGTTCTTTAATCATTGATAGTGGAAGTTGCACTAATATGCTGAGTAGTTCTTTGGTGGAACGTATGGGAATTCCAAAAACAAAGCATCCTAACTCTTACAAACTACAATGGCTCAATGAGGGTGGAGAAATGAGGGACCTCAAACAAGCAAGCATTTGGTTTAGTATGGGTAGGTACAATGATGAATTGACTTGTGATGTTGTACCCATGTTGGCATGTCATATTTTGTTGGGAAGACCATGGAAATTTGATAGGGATATTATGCACAAAGGAAGACCCAATAAATACACTTTTGTGATTGAAGGTAGAAAGTTTGTTCTTGCACCTCTCCCTCCATACCAAGTGAGTGAGGATCATCAGGCTATGAATGAGCTTTGAGAGAAAAATAAAGGTGGCGGAGGCAAAGGGGGATGGTGGAAGTTCCAAATGCCTTGTCAACACCCATATTTTATTGCATGCTAACCAAAATACATTCCTAGTATTGTTTCTTCTCTTTTGCAGGAATATGACAACCAAGGCAAGGAAAATGTGGTAGCGAATGCCCTATCAAGAAGGTTTATATTGGTGACTACCTTGACTTCTAGAATGATTCCCCAACGTAAGTATACCTCTCTCCTACTCCTAGTGGCCCATGGATGGACATCTCTATGGATTTTGTGTTGGTTCTTCCTAGGACTAAAAGAGGACATAATAGAATATTTATGGTAGTGAACAGATTTTCTAACATGATTCATTTTATTCCACGCCATAAATGTGATGATGCATCCGATGTAGCATCTTTACTTGTCATCAATGCTCTTAAATTACATGGAGTCCCTCAAACCAT
Source organism: Solanum clarkiae (assembly GCA_011800125.2). Classification (NCBI taxonomy): domain Eukaryota; kingdom Viridiplantae; phylum Streptophyta; class Magnoliopsida; order Solanales; family Solanaceae; genus Solanum; species Solanum clarkiae. The sequence goes on along the minus strand of JAABOM020000092.1, from coordinate 18,032,244 downwards.
TGTTAGTGATAGGGATTGCAAATTTCTTAGCAACTATTGGAAGAGTCTATGGGGTACACTTGGTACCATACTTATGTTCTCTACTTCTTTCCACCCTCAAACGGATGGACAAATTGAAGTAGTTAATAGGACTCTTGCAAGTGTGCTTTGGTATATGATTAGAGGAAGCCCAACTACTTGGGAAGACTGCTTACCCTTGATTGAATTTGCATACAATCAGTCTTTCCACTCCCCTATTGGAATGTTACCATTTGAGGCATGTTATGGCTTAAAACCTTTGTTTCCACTAACCATGACTCTATTATCTAGTAATGTTATTTTGAGCCTAGATGACAAGCAAAGGTCAAGGGAGATGGTGAGGATACATACCAACGTTAAAGAGGCCATTGAAAAGAACAATTTTAAGGTGGCTATTCCAAAGAATTGAGGGAGAAAGGAAGTGCTTTTCAACCCAAATGATTGGGTGTGGGTAGAGAGATTTTCACATGTTCGAAAAGAAAAGCTAAGCCCAAGGGGAGATGGACATTTCAAAGTACTCAAGAGAATCAATGACAATCCCTAAATGATTGACTTGTCAAGTGAGTAAATGTTCATAATGTTTTCAATATTATTGATTTATCTCCTTGTGGTGTAGGTGAATCTTTGGATTCGAGGATGAATCTTTTTCAAGAAGGGGAGGGTGATAACATGCAAAGTATACATGGAATCAACATGAGTGACATGTACCCCTCAAGACCATTCACAAGGAGTCAAGTAAAAGATATCCAAGACCTACTAGCAATGTTCTTGAACAAGGAATCATTAGAGGAGCTTGAGGGTCACCGAAGAAAGGCTTACAATGTGTGGAAGGTCTATCAAGGTGAAAAGAGGAAGAAACGAGGCCATGTGTGCAAATGGCCACTACTTGAATACAAGGATTTGAAAAGAAAGCAACCAAACAAGGCCCTTACTTATTAAGGGTAAAATTGTAAAGAAAATGTATTCTTTTATTTACTTAGTATAGTCTTATTTTAGCATTTGAAAGACTTAGTGATACGTCCCACCTTAATTCTACTCCAAAACTACACCAGAACTTGTCCGACGTGCTTTGGAGGCCTCCGGAACTCTCTAAAATTGTGCAGAATATTGAAGAGAAGACTATAGAGCAGTGGAAGCTTCTAGGATCTTGTAGAAACGGCTAGGGGCAGCCTTGTACATAAAATATCTTAGATATTTTGTATGAAGGATCTAGAGAGTCAATACTAGCCGTAGGATCAAATCTATCTTATTCATCCATTGAGGAGGTGGAGTAGTATAAATACCCCTCCTTGGCATTCATTTTAGGCATCAAGAAATTAAGCAAAGTTGTAAGTTCACAAGCATTGTAAAGCATTCTCTCTAGCAATCAAAGCTTTCTTTCTTCCAAAGCTTTCTTGTCTTTCTTATCTAGCATTCCCTTAGCGATCTTAGGCAATAGGCTTTCTAATATTTGCAAGATTTGTGAGCAAATTGACTAGCACCGCATGAAGACTTAGCTTTAGTTCTAAGCTCGTGACAAAGTGGTATCAAAGCAAGGTTCTAAGGGAAGTAATGGCCAGCGACAGAGAGGTTTTTGCTACCAGCACACCCGATATCATGGCAGACATTACCAAGAAGTGCAAGGGTAAGAAGAGTTCCAAGAAGGTGGAGAAACTGCCAATAGATCCAGCTCCAAGTGATGTTGTCTCCCTTCCAACAGTCGACAATAGTGACGATGAAAGAGAGGAGTTGCCGACTGACATCACCCTTTGGTTATAATGGGTCGCTAGAGTGGATACTGCCTGATAAGCCGTGGAGTTGCTGGGCCATCGCTTGAATCAGATCGATGGCGAACTCAAGACCTTCGAGGAGGTAACCCTTGAAGAAAATGATAACATCAGCAAAGACATCGACGACCAGCGCGCAATAGAGGAAGAAGCTCACGCTTCCTTAGAGAGCAGGATCGAGACCTTGGAGGGAAGGTTCATGGGCATGCTAGAAGCCATGAATGCCAAGGTGAAGGATCTCGAGGAAGACATTCAGCAAGGGAGATATGCTGCGCCGGCCATAGAACGGGAGGTCCGGATCGAGGCTCCCAAGCCACCTATTTTCAAAGGCACCGTGATGCCCAAGAGGTGGAGAATTTCCTGTGGCACTTGGAAAACTATTTTAATGCAACATGATAAGCAGCGATGATATGAAGATCGACACGGCCATAATATATTTGATAGAGATGTCCATGCTATGGTGGAGACGGAAGGACGCCGAAATAGGGAAGGGACTCTGCACAATCAGCATATTGGAGAGATTCAAGGCAGGGTTTAAGAAGACGTTCTATCCCAACAACGTCGTCAATGAAGCCAAGAAGAGGTTACGGGAATTGAGGCAGACGGGTAGCGTGAAGGCCTATATTAAGGAGTTCACTACCCTGACACTTCAAATCCCTAGCCTCACAGAGGAAGAAATGTTGTTCCACTTCATGGACGGGCTACAGAGTTGGGCCAACACAGAGTTGGAGCGTTTGCAAGTTTCCACCTTTGATGAGGCTATTACGAAGGTAGAAGGCCTGAATGACTTCAAGCAGGATAGAGACAAGGCGAGGGAGACGAGGAGTAGCCACGCCAAAGGTGGGGCAGATCATAGCAGGGGCAGGGAAGACCACCCACCTAGAAAGCCAATGTGCCAGGAATTTGCCGAGAGGAGAGAATAGCCGCCTAGGGAGAGGGGATGCTATATCTGCAGAGGCCGACATGGTTATGCAAGGTTCCCTCAGATAAAGAATCTTGGAGCCATTTTGCGAGATTATGGGAAGAAGAAGGCTCAAGATCAAGGACAGAGTTCAGACATCACACATGTGGGTATGATTGGGTTATGTGCCGCTACTACCAAGCCATCCAGTAAGCAGGAGGCTCACACAACGCAGTTCGTGCACATGACTTTGAATGGGAAACAGGTGCGCGCCATGGTAAATACTGGAGCGGAGGACAACATAATGACCGAGAAGGCCGCGTCAAGATTGGGTCTGATGTACAGTCCAAGAAGCACCCGACTTAAGACAGTTAATGCACCCCCAATGCTGGTATGTGGACTTGCAGAAGACATTGACGTAATCCTAGGAAATTGGCAAGGTGAGACCAGCTTTGGTATTGCCCCCGTGCATATTTTCAACATCATACTTGGACAAGAATTCTTCCGCCAATGTCCCTCCATGATAATCCCTTACTTCCAAAAGATGTTCGTAATAGAGAAGGAAGGGTCTTGCATGGTACCGTTGGTCGAGATGCCCGAGACGGGATGGGTCGCCCAATTATTGGCCATGTAGATAATTCAAGGCCTTAAAAAGGACGAGCCAACTTATCTTGCCACCATCACAAGTTCGAGTGAAAGCAATGGTGCGCCAGAACCCTTGCCACCCTGCGTTGAGAAGGTGTTGAATGAGAATAAAGATGTCATGCCAGAAGAGCTGCCCAGACACTTGCCGCCGAGATGGGAGATCGACCACAGGATCGAGCTGGAGCCAAGCACCCAAACACCCGCCTATCCACCTTACTACATGGCACCACCCAAGTTAGAGGAGCTCAGGAAGCAGCTGAAGGAGCTCTTTGAAGCTGGCCATATCCGACGGTCCAAAGCACCATTCGGAGCCCCGGTGCTCTTCTAGAAGAAGAAGGACGGGTCGTTGCGTCTATGCATAGACTATCGGGCGCTGAACAAGGTGACTGTGAAAAACAAATATCCAATGCCGCTTATAGATGACTTGTTCGATAGACTTGGACAAGCCAATTAATTTTCCAAGATGGATCTGAGAAAAGGTTACTGCCAAGTATGCATCGCCGAAGGGGATGAGCCCAAAACAAGTTGTTCCACCAGGTACGGATCATATGAATGGTTAGTAATTCCGTTTGGTCTAACCAACGCACCAGCCATGTTCTGTACCCTAATGAACAAGATCTTCCATCCTTACTTGGATGATTTTGTGGTAGTGTACTTGGGTGACATTGTCATCTATAGCAAAACCTTCAAAGAGCAGGTGGAGCATCTACACAAAGTATTCCAAGTCTTGCAGGAGAACCAAATGTTCGTCAAGCGGTAGAAGTGCGAATTTTCCCAGCCCAAAGTGTACTTTCTCGGTCATGTCATAAGCCAAGGCCAGCTTCGAATGGACGAATCCAAAGTACGAGCCATAATGGAGTGGGAGGAACCGACTAAGGTGACAGAACTAAGATCGTTCCTAGGGCTCGCGAACTATTACTGGAGATTCATCAGTGGCTACTCCATCATAGCCGCTCTACTTATGGAGCTACTAAAGAAGAATAAGCCGTGGGTTTGGAGCGAGGAATGCCAGGAGGCGTTTGAATGCCTCAAAGCTGCCATGTCTGAGGAGTCGGTCCTCGCATTACGCGACTTCTCAAAGACATTTGAAGTTCATACGGATGCCTCAGATTATGCTATTTGGGGCGTACTGAGGCAAGACAAGCACCCCATAGCCTTCGAAAGCCGAAAATTGAATGAGACCAAATGATGGTATACAGTGCATGAAAAGGAGATGACCGCCATAGTTCATTTCCTTAAGACTTGGATGCACTACTTGTTGGGTTCCAAGTTTGTAGTCCAGAATGACAATGTCGCCACTAGCTACTTTCAGTCCCAGAAGAAGTTCACTCCTATGCAAGCTAGGTGGCAGGACTTTCTAGCCGAATTTGACTACGATCTGGTGTATAAATCAGGCAGAGGAAATGTGGTGGCTGACGCCTTAAGTAGGAAAGATGAACTGGCAACCATCACCTTAGCCCACTGCGATATACAAGAATCCATCAAAGAGGCCTTGTTACACGATCCGGAGGCACAAAAGCTCATGGAACTAGCGTGATGAGGGAAGACCCGATGTTTCTAGATTGAGGATGGCATTTTACTCTCTGTTGGGAGAAAGGTCTACATTCCAAAGTATGGAAACTTAAGGCGGCAGATCATGAGGGAAAGTCATGCTATGCTATGGGCCGGGCATCCGGGGCACCGCCATATACGGGCTCTTATAGAAGCAACTTATTGTTGGCCAAGAATGTGGGAAGACATTGAGTGCTATCTGCAAACTTGTCTTGTTTGTCAACAAGATAAGGTAGAACAATACCATCTTGGAGGACTTTCGAAGCCACTCCCCGTAACTGAGTGACCTGGGAGATCATCACTATGGACTTTATCATTGGGTTACCAAAGTCCGAGGGGTATGGTACCATCATGGTCATGGTGGATAGATTCTCAAAGTGTGCCACATTTATGCCCGCCACACCAGGGTGTACAGCTAAAGAAGCAACCCAACCGTTCTTTAAGAATGTGGTGAAGTATTAGGGGCTGCCAAGGCACATTATAAGTGATCATGAACCGCGTTTCACTGGGAAATTTTGGAGAGAGCAATTTCAAGTACTTGGCACGGAACTGCATTTCTCTATGAGCTTCCACCCATAGACCGACAGCCAAACTGAATGCGTCAATGCCTTGTTGGGGTGCTATCTTAGGCACTTCGTAAGCTCGCACCAGATGGACTAGGCCAAGTTGCTTGATGTGGCCTAATTTTCATATAATTTGCAGCAGAGTGAGTCCATAGGAAGGACACCATTTGAGCTTGCGACAGGCCAACAACCATAAATTCCATACTCATTACCGGTAGCCTTCGAAGGAAGGAGTTTGGGTTCATACCATTTGGCCAAAGGCTTCGAGGAGCAGATAGATGCCACTAAGTCTCACTTTGCTAAGGCAGCTAAGCAGATGAAGAAATTTGCCAACCGAACGCGACGCCCCACAAACTATAAAGTCGGAGACCTGGTGTTGGTAAAGTTTAACCCGAGGCCATTTAAGGCACTAAGGGGTGTAAATCCAAACTTAGCGCGCAAGTACGAGGGGCCATTCCAGATCCTTGCCAAGGTTTTCAAGATTTCATATCGACTGGAGCTACCACCATCACTGAAGGTTCATCTTGTCTTCCATGCCAGCGTCTTTAAGTTGTACCATGAGGATAAGGATGATCCAAGCCGAGGGAAATCGAGTAGGGAACCCATTACGATCACTGCCTCGTATGACTAGGAGATAGAAGCCATCATTGAATACTAGGAAAAGCAAAAGAGGGGACAATCAGCCGCTGCAATGTTCCTTATCCACTAGAAGGGGCAATCGCCAGAGGAGGCCAAATGGGAAAGGTACGAACACTTGTGGCAGTTTAGGGACAACGTACATGAATTCTTGAAGCAGCAACAATGCATCGTGTTCGTCGCATCAATAGTGGGGGAGAATGACACGTCCCACCTTAATTCTTCTCCAAAACTTCCCTAGAACGTGTCCAACGTGCTCTGGACGCTTCCAAAATTCTCTAGAATTATGCAGAATATTGAAGAGAAGACTAGAGAGTAGTGGAAGCTTCTAGTGTCTTGTAGAAATGGCTAGGGGTAGCCCTGTACATAAAATATCTTAGATATTTTGTAGGAAGGATCTAGAGAGTCAATACTAGCCGTAGGATCAAATCAATCTTAGTCGTCCATTGAGGAAGTGGAGTAGTATAAATACCCCTCCTTGGCATTCATTTTAGGCATCAAGAAATTAAGTAAAGTTGTATGTTCACAAGCATTGTAAAGCATTCTCTCTAGTAGTCAAATCTTTCTTTCTTCCAAAGCTCTCTTGTCTTTCTTATCTAGCGTTCCCTTAGCGATCTTAGGCAACAGGCTTGCTAGTATTTGCAAGATTCGTGAGCAAATTGACTAAGGCCGCACGAAGACATAGCTTGCGTTCTAAGCTCGTGACATTAGGCTATGTTGAATGTTGAATTCTCAAATTGTAGAATCTTCTTAGTGAGTAATTAGTGATTAATTAGGATGAACTCTTAGAATTGTTAGTTTACTTGTTTGCTTGGTTAATTGAAGGTTGCCTATTTTTGGTTCTTAGTTTCCTTCAAATTTTCTTTCCAGGGTTTGATTTAAGTTGTTGAAATCAATTGGGAGGTGAGTGTTTTAGTCCCTTATTGCCCATAATTTCAATTGTTTGAATTTAATCCACATATCCAGATTTTATTTGGGTTGTTGAAATCAATTGGGAGGTGAGGGTTTTAGTCCCTTGCTGCCCATAATTTCAATAGTTTGAATTTAATCCACATATCCTTTTATCTTTGTTCCCTTTTCCCTTTCTTTCTTATTTGATCCTTATCAAGCTTATAGAATCATTACATAACTTGTCGAATAACACCTCTAAACATAGAACTTAGTGGGGGCAAAGACAAGAAATAGGGCTCACCCTCATAGTCAAGCATAACATAAAGAAAAGAGAGTATATACATAGCATAAATCAAGAGAAGTATGTCTTTGAAATTGAGGACTCACCAACTTGCTTTGAGAGATATCATACTAGCCATGTAGAGGAGGATGATGGTCAAGTGGGTCTTTGGATCCCACATGGTATAACATCATGTAGCATGGAGTATGTGTTAGTATGTTTGAATGTACTAAGTATATAGGATGAAATGCAACAATAGATAGGAAACATAATCAAAATGCATAATAACGCAATGAATGAGCATATAGAGATATGGCATGCATGAATAATACCTGAAGTAAATTAAACATGCTTATATAGAATATATTACAGGTATAGTAAGAGACCAACATTATGATTGATTGTCACACACTGCCATCCATGGTGATTGAGATATTAACCCCTCAATTTTTTAATGGTATCCATGGTGATTGAGGTATCAACCACTCAATTTGTTGATGGTGGTTACACCCCGCCATCCATGGTGATTGAGGCATCAACCCCTCAATTGGTTGATGGTTGTTACACCCCTTATCCATGGTGATTGAGGTTTAACACTCCCCTCAACTAAGTGTGGTCAACTTGCAACACTATAGAAACTTTTCATGAAATCAACACCATATATACATTCCTTTTATCATCATAAAGACATTCAACTCATAGGTCATGCAATGGATCATTAATAGCTCAAGAATCCTAAACCGTACTTTTTATCAAACACTTGGTGGGTGTGTAATATTAGAATAAAATTATGCAATTAAAGAGTGAAATCGTGCAAGAAATCTTGATGTAAATCAACCCACCAACACTTGGTAATACCACCTCATAATATACATCAAAATCCTTCACCAAATCCTAAGATAGATCAAAGATTCATAGCTCAAAATATGCTTAAACAGTCACAACAAAACCCAAATATATAGTCAAATTCATAATAGAAGACCTATAAGTAAAGTCAAATTAGAAACATGGTTTTTAGGTAACAACGAAGCTTGGGCACCATGGTTGAAAGGACCCCATAGTTGAAACTCACATATCTTGACTTTGCAGAATTTCTTGATGAAGATTGGAATGGAGACTTGAAGCTTGAGTGATTTTTTAAGATCCAAAATGAGATTTGGCACTTGAATTTTGAGGTGAATTTTTTGTCTAAGTGTTTGGGAGAGTGCTGGGGAATGTTTTGTATACCATGAAGGTGAAATATGGCTAAGTATAGGTATGAGACGAATAGAAAACTGGCACCATTTTAACACTAGTCCGCGCCCTAGTCATGTTGCGCCATGGGCATGGATCAACACTGGATAAGGAAATTTTTGAATTTTCAAATTTTGATACAGTTGCTCTAAAATTGGGAATAAACCTATTTTCAACTAAATATTTCCCCTAATGAAAAATATAAAGTCAGATTTTGAGATATATGAAAATTAGGATTTCGAGCACTTGTGAGGCACATTTTCGAGCACTTTTTGGGGTCGTTTCATATCTCCCCCTTTGGAATATTCGTTTTCGAATTTCAAAGAAGCATACATAAAAAGAGTAATCGTGAAGAAATCAGCCCAAACAAGAATACAACAATACACCTAAACATTGTTTCATAAATCTCAACGTACGTGCTAAAATCACCATGAACTTTGTCAATATAAACATGAATGCATGCGAATGACTTAGAGGATAAAACATAAGACTTGAAATCATATATGAGACTTAGAATTAGTACCCTAGCCGTGAGTCGAATGGAAGATATAAGGATATCTCTTTTGCGTGTCCGCTTCTGCCTCCCATGTAGCACTTTCGACTTGTTGATTCCTCCAAAGGACCATAACGGAAGCAACATCCTTGTTCCTCAACCTCTTCAATTTTCTATCCAAGATCTCTACTGAAACTTCTTCATAAGTCATGTTTTCTTCAACAACACCTACAACATCCAATAGGACAATAGTATTCGGGTCACCCACACATTTCCTCGATATGGATACGTGAAACACCGGATGAACCATGGCCATTTCACTAGGCAACTCCAACGTAGAGGCCACCTTAGCAATACTCCTCAACACCCTATAACGACCTACAAATATTGTACTTAATTTACCCTTCTTACCAAAATGAACCGCACATTTCATGGGTGACACCTTCAAATAGACGCAATCACCAACTTTAAGTTCATGCTCCCTTCTCCTCACATCAGCATAGGACTTTTGATGACTTTGGGCTGTTTTTAATCTTTCTCTAATCGACCTTACCTTCTCCATAGCCTCCAGAACCAGATCAGGACACAATAATGACACTTCCCCCACTTTAAATCACCCAACTGGTGATCTACAACGCCTACTATAGAGGGCCTTAAAAGGACTATACCAATGCTAGAATGATAGATATTGTTATAACAAAACTCAATCAATGGAAGATGAGAATCCCAACTACCCTTAAGCTCCAAAACACAAGCCCTAAGAATATCCTTAGGAGTTTGGATAGATCTTTCGGCTTGTCCAACCATTTGAGGGTGAAAGGTCATACTAAGCTTTACCTTGTTTCGAAGACCTCTTTGGAAGGACCTCCAAAAGTGTGAAGTGAATTGAGCACCACGATCCGAAATGATATCCAAGGGTACCCTATGCAATCTCACCAACTCATGAATGTACAATTTAGCATAGTCTTGGCCCCATAAGTAGTCTTAACCTATAGGAAGTGAGCCGACTTTGTCATTCTATCAACACAATCCAAATAGAATCAAAACCCTTTCTAGTCTTAGGCAACCCAACCACAAAATCCATGTTAATTTCCTCCCACTTACAAGTAGAAATCTCTATGTCTTGGGTTAGGCGACCTAGCCTTTGATGTTCGGCTTTGACTAGGTGGAACTATGACAACCAGATACAAATTTGGCGATGTATTTCTTCATACCTCCCACCAATACACATCCCTCAAATTTTTATACATCTTCTAAGAACCAGGGTGAATAGAATAGGAAGAATTACGAGCCTCATCAAGAATCTTCTCTCTCAAGTCATCAATACAAGGTGCACACAACCTACCTTGGTATCTAAGGGCACCATCTCTCCCTTGGGAGAAAACCTCCACCTTTCCCTCTCTCACCAAGGCCTTCAATTCTAAAAATGAGGGGTCAAGATCTTTCTATGCTTTTACCTAACCAACAAAGGAAGATTTTGAACCATCAACAACCACAATACCACCATTATCAACCTCTTCCAACCTAACCCTCAATCTAGCCAACCGATGAACTTCTCTATCCACCTCCTGGCCACTGCCATCAATATGAGCTAGGCTACCCATAGATACCCTACTCAAAGTATCCGCTACAACATTAGCCTTACCGGGATAATAGTGCACACTCATGTCATAATCCTTAAGAAGTTCTAATCACCTTTTTTGCCTCAAGTTGAGATCTTGTTAAGTGAACACATATTAGAGACTCTTATGACCTGTAAACACGTCAACATGCATCCATAAAAATAATGAGGCCAAATTTTCAAAGCAAATACCATGACGAGAATTCAAGATCATGAATAGGATAATTTTTTTCATGCACTTTGAGTTGCCTAGAAGAATAGACTATCACCTCACCATTTTGCATCAAAACACAACCCAAACCAATTCGGGAGGCATCAAAATACGCAACAAACCTTTCCAACCCTTCTGGTAGAGACAAGATAGGAGCGAAGACAAGCTTATCCTTCAAGGTCTGGAAACTCTTTTCACACTTATCGGTCCACAAACACTTAGCCTTCTTTTGAGTCAACTTAGTCATGGGAGAAGCGATAGAAGAGAACCCACTCACAAATCTCTGGTAGTAACCCACTAAGCCCATGAAGCTTGTAATATCTGATGGGGTCAATGGTCTAGGCCAATTTCTAATCACATCTGTCTTCTTAGGATCCACCTTAATACCATCCCCCGACACAACATAACCTAGAAAGGAAACCTCTTTCAACTAATTCACACTTCTCATTTTTAGCATACAACTTCTCTTCCGTCAATCTTTGTAGCACCACCCTCAAATGAGCCACACACTCCTCCTCACTATGAAATAGATCAAAATTTCATGAATGAAAACTACCATAATCAAATCAAGGTAGGGTTTAAAGACCCTATTCATAAGATCCATGATGATAGCCGGTGCATTGGTCAACCTAAAAGACATAACTATAAACTCATAATGCCCGTACCTAGTCCGGAAGGCTATCTTGGGAATGTCACACTCCCTTACCTTCACTTGATGATAACTGGACTGAAGATCAATCTTAGAGAAGTGATTAGACCGTTGAAGTTGGTCAAACAAATCATCAATTCTTGGGAGAGAGTACTTATTCTTGATGGTAACCCTATTAAGTTGCTAGTAGTCAATGCACATTCTAAGAGACTTATCCTTCTTCTTCACAAACAACACCAGTGCACCCCAAGGTGATTGACTAGGCCTAATAAAACCCTTCTCCAACAAATCCCACAATTTCTCCTTAAACTCCTTTAACTTGTCGGGGCCATACAGTAAGAAGGAATAGAAACGGGTTAAATATCGGGAAGAAGATTTCTACCAATGTCTATTTCCCTTTTTGGAGTAACACCAGGACGGTCATTTGGAAAGACATGAAGAAACTCATTCATTACAGGAATCGAATCTATAAGAAGGACTTTGGACTCCACAGCCTTAACCCTCATAAGATGATAAAGACACCCCTTAGAGATCAACTTTTGGGCTTTAATACAAAAGATAAACCTACCCTTGACCACCACATCATGACTCTCCCACTCAAGGACATGTTCATTTGGGAATTGGAATTTGGACCTACGGGTTCTACAATCAATAGAGGCATAATATGCATGCAACCAATCCATCCCAAGAATGACATCAAAATCAACCATATCAAGCTGAACAATATCAAAAGGCAATATTTCATGCAAGATGTAAATGGGACAATTTCAATAGACCCTTATAGCAACAATAGATGCACCAATAGGAGTAGACACTTCATAAGACTCACAGAACAATTTGAGCTCAACATCAAACTTTTTGGCAATAAGAGGAGTAACAAAAGAAAGAGTGGCACCTGGATCTATCAATGCATACACATCAAAATCGAAGATTTTTAACATACCAATGACAACATCAGGCACCTCATCAACCCTTTACCTCCCTTGGAGAGCATAAAACTGATTGTGCCTTGGGACACCACCTTTTTGGCCTCCTCTCCAAAAAGGAACAACATTTGCACCCCGGCCTTGTGGATGAACTTACTTACCCTTGTTTAGATTACGATGACAATCAACCTTCTTGTGACCCAATTCTCCACAACTATAACAAGCATTAGTGTCCCTCAATCATGGTCCACCGTGGTCTCTACCACATTTTTGACATATAGCAATAAGCGCCGCACCACCATCACTTTGGACCCTTTGGTTGTCATTGGAAAACCTCATATTAGGAACATGAGAGTACCTTTGTCCTTGATGAAACCAGCCACCCTTGGGAATTTGGAACTTACCGTCAAAGCGAGCTTTCTTGGCCTCATGGCCCTATCTCTTCCTCAATTTCTCCCCCTCCAACTGTACTGCATAAGTCATCAAGCGGGACAAATCTATGTCACTAATCAACATAGCGAACCGACACTCCTTATTCACAAAATCAGAGATACCTATCACAAACTTACTCATTCTAGATCTCGAGTCAGCAACCAAGTGTGGAACATATTTTAAGAGTTGGTTGAACTTGAGGGCAGACTCTCTCACGCTCATAGACCCTTGCTTCAAATTCAAGAACTCCATCATTTTGGCCCCCCTAAGCTCAAGAGGGAAAAACTAGTTGAGGAAAGTCGCCTTAAACTCCTCCTATAGAATCACATTGTTGTTCCCCTTCTCCTCCTTCCATTGAGTGTACCATATTTAAGCTACCCCCTTGAGTTGGTAAGCCACCAACTCCACCTTCTCTTCCGACCTCATACCCATGATAGCCAACACTTTGTAAACCTCATCATTAAACTCTTGAGAGTCCTCATCCACTTTAGACCCATTGAACTCTGGTGGGTTCGTTCTCATAAAGTCCCTCACCCGAGATACCGAAGTAGGAGCATGAGGGGCTTGGGCCTCTTGGTTGACTTGGTTAGCCACAACTTGAGCTAGCAAGGTGAGAGCATCCCAGAGCTCACTATGAGCCTGTTATTCCTCACGTGTGTGGGCTCTTCTTCCTATTGTGTTAGGCATAATCTAGCATAGAAAAGAACAATCCTTAAGGGGGAAAAACTTACCTTAACTTCTATGGCACGACATAGAGTAAGAGGAAGGGAAATATTTCCTAGAACGTCTCATAGCTCTTTACTCATAGTTGTGGTGCACAACACAACCATGAAAAACACTATAATAAACACGGTGTGTTGGATACCGAGGACTATTAACGACTTAGTGCTCTGAAACTTAATTTTCACTACTCAAGCCCAGGGCGTAGAAGTGACATGGTGAATGGGGAACCCGAAGCAACCCCAATCAAGCCTCTTAAGATATCATTACATATCCTTTGTGGCGGAAGCAATAAAACAACAATAAGAGATAGTTAAGAGGGGACACAGGGCTAAGGGACCTCCTTCATATCATAAAACATCAAAACAGTCAAAAGGAGTCAGTCTTATATCATCATTACATAACTTGTCCAACAACACCTCTAAGCATAGAGCATAGTGGGGGCCAAGATAAGCAACTGGGCTCACCCACATAGTCAAGCACACCATAAAGAAAAGAGAGTCTATACATAGAATAAATCAAGTGAAGTATGTCCTCAAAGTTGAGGACTCACAAACTTGCCCTGAGAGATATCGCACTAGCCACGTGGAGGAGGAGGACGATCAAGTGGAGCTCCGGTTCAAACATGGTAACATCATATAGGTATAGAGTATGCATTAGTAAGTTTTAATGTACTAAGTACATAGGATGCGATGCAACAATACATAGGCAACATAGTCAATATTCATAATAAGGCAGTGAATAAGAATATAGTAATATGGCATGCATGAATGATACTTGAAGTAAAACATGCTTATATAGAACATATGACATATGTAGTGAGAGACCAACATTATGATGCATTTTCATACCCTACAATCCATGGTGATTGAGGTATCAACCCTTCATTTGGTTGATGGTAGTTATACCCCGCCATCCATGGTGATTGAGGTCTAGCATCCCCTCACCTAGGTGTGGTCAACTTGCAACACTACAGATACTTTTCATGAAATCAACACATATATACCTTCCTTTCATCATCATAAAGTCATTCAAGTCATAGGTCATACAATGGATCATCAATAGCTCAAGAACCCTAAACCAAATATTTTATCAAACACTTCGTGGGTGTGTAATGTTAGTGTAAACCAATGCAATTAAAGAGTGAAACCATGCAAGAAATCTTGAAGTAAATCAACCCACCAAAACTTTGTAATACCAACTCATAATATACATCAAAACCCTTCACCGAATCTCAAAATAGATCAAAGATTCATAGCTAAAAACATGCTTAAATAGTCACACTCTTACAAAACCCCAACATATTTCATAGTCAAATTCATAGAGAAGACCCATAAGTAAAGTCAACTTAGAGTTATGTAATTTAGGTACCTAATAGTTGAAACCCACATACCTTGACTTTGGAGAATTTCTTGATGAAGATTAGAATGTAGAGTTGAAGCTTGAGTGATTTCCTTACGATTCAGAATGAGATTTGGAACGTGAATTTTGAGTTGAAATATTTGTCTAAGTGTTTGAGAGAGTATTGGGGAATGTCTTCTATGATATGAAGGGGAAATATGGTTAAGTATAAGTATTTTTGCGTATGGGAAGACTTAGGACCAAAACCCAAAAGCCTTGGACCGAATAGTAAAACTGGCACCATTTTAACACTGGTTTGCGCCCCAGCTGCGTCGCGCCAGGGGCACGGATCAACACTGGATAAGGAAATTTTTGGAATTTCTAATTTTGATACTGTTGCTCTAAAATTGGGGTTAGACCCATTACCTACTCAATATTGTCCCCTGATCAAGAATATGAAGTCAGATTTTTGATATCATGCATGAATTTTGAGATATATGGAAGTTATGATTCTGGCACTTCGAAGGCACAATTTTCGGGCACTTTTTGGAGTTGTTACAAGCATAAGGGTTGAAACCTAAGACATAAATCTTATAGGGGACTTAAATTAGTACCTTAGGCTTGAGTAGAATGGAAGAGATAGGGATATCGCTTTTGCATGTCCGCCTCGGGTTCCCATGTGGTACTTTCAACTTGTTGGTTTCTCCAAAGAACCTTGACGGAAGCTACATCCTTGTTCCTCAACCTCATCACATGTCTATCCAAAATTTCTACTGGAACCTCTTCATGAGTCAAATTGTCTTCAACAATACCCACCATATCTACACAATAGCTCTTGTGTCACCCACACACTTCCTAAACATAGACACATGAAGACCGGATAACCATATTCATATCATTGAGTAACTCCAACTCATAGGCCACCTTGCCAATCCTCCTCAACACTCTATAAGGACCCACAAACCATGGACTCAATTTAACTTTTTACAAAAATGAACCACACCCTTCATAGTGAGACCTTTAAATAGACCCAATCACCAACCATGAATTCAAGATCCCTTCTCCTCACATTGGCATAGGAGTTTTGTCTACTTTGAGGTGTTTTTAATCTCTCTCATCTCAACCTCACCTTCTCCATGGCCTCCATAACCAAGTCCCGACCTGACAAAGCCATCTCTCCCACCTCAAACCATCCAACCAGTGACCTATAACGTCTATCATAGAGAGCCTTAAAAGGATCCATACTAATACTTGAATGATATATATTGTTGTAAGAAAACTCAAAGAGTGGAAGATGTTCATCCGAACAACCCTTAAAATCAAAAACACAAGCCCTAAGCATATTCGCAAAAGTTTGGATTGTTCTTTTGGCTATGTCATCTATTTGAGGGTGAAAGGCCGTACTAAGCTTTATCTTGGTACCAAGACCTCTTTGGAAGGACCTCCAAAAGTGAAAAGTGAATTGAGCAGCATGATCTAAAACGATATACAAAGGCACCCCATGCAATCTAACCAACTCATGAATATAAGTTTTGGCATAATATTTGGCACCACAAATAGTTTTCACTAGTAGGAAATAAGTCCACTTTATCATTATATCAACAACAACCCAAAAAGAATCAAAATGCTTTCTAGTCTTAGGAAACCCAACCACAAAATCCATTTTAATTTCCTCCCACTTCCAGGTGAGAATCTCTATATCTTGGGCAAGGACACCTGGCCTTTGATGCTCGGCTTTAACTTGTTAGAAATTATGAAAATTGGTTACACACTTAGCAATGTCTCTCTTTATACCACCCCACCAAAAAACTTCCCTCAAATCTCTATACGTCTTTGTAGAACCGGGGTGAATAAAATTGGAAGAATTATGAGCCTCATCTAAAATCTTCTTTCTCAAGTGATCAACACTAGGCACACATAATCTACTTTGGTACCTAAGGGCACCATCTCTCCCTTGGGAGAAAACCTCCACCTTACCATCTCTCACCAAGGACGTCAACTCTAATAAGGCGGGGTTAAGATCTTATTTTTCCTTTACCTCCTCAACCAATGAAGATTTAGAGCCATTAATAACCACTACACCACTATTATAAACTTCTTCCAACCTAACCCCCAATCTAGCCAACCGATCAACCTCTCTGGCCACCTAGTTTCCACTATCATGAACATGAGCTAGACAATCTATAGACAACCTACTTAGAGCATCGACCATAACATTAGCTTTATCAAGGTGATAATGCACACTCATATCATAATCTTTAAGAAGCTCTAACCACCTTTTTTGTCCCAAATTGAGATCCTTTTGGGTGAACACATATTGGAGACTCTTATGATCGGTAAACACATCAACATGAACCCCATACATGTAGTGACGCCAAATCTTCAAAGCAAATACCACGACAACCAATTTAAGATCATGGGTAGTATAATTCTTTTCATGCACCTTAAGTTGTCTAGAGGAATAAGCTATCACCTTCCAATTTAGCATCAAAACACAATCGAAACCAATTCTTGAGGCATCACAATACACAACAAACCCTTCCAACTCTTCTATTAGAGATAAGATAGGAGCGAAGACAAGCTTATCTTTCAACATTTTGAAACTCTTTTCATACTCATCGGTCTACACAAATTTTTCCTTCTTTTGGGTTAACTTAGTCATGGGAGAAGCAATAGAGAGAAACCACCAACAAAGCTCTAGTAGTGACCCGCCAAACCTAAGAAACTACTAATATCCGATGGGGTCAAAGGTCTAGGCCAATTTCTAATTACCTCCATATTTTTAGGATCCACTATGATATTATCACCCAACACCATATGACCTATAAAGGCAAACTATTTCAACCAAAGCTCACATTTTTCATATTTGACATATAACTTCTTCTCCCTCAAGATTTGCAACATCACCCTCAAGTGATCCACATGCACGTTCTCATTATGGAAATAGATAAAGATATCATCAATAAATACTACCACAAGCAAATCAAGATAGGGTTTAAATATCCCATTGATAAGATCCATGAAGATAGCCGGTGTATTGGCCAATACAAAAGACATAACCACAAACTCATAGTGCCCATACCTAGTCCGGAAGGCCGTCTTGGGAATGTCACACTCCCTCACTTTCACTTGGTGATACTTGGACTGAAGATCAATCTTAGAGGAGTGACTAGCCCCTTGCAGTTGGTAAAAAGGATCATCAATCCTTGGTAGAGGGTACTATTCTTTGTGGTGACCCTATTAAGTTGCCTGTAATCAATACACATTATAAGAGTACCATCCTTTTTCTACACAAACAATACTGGTGCACCCCAAGGTTGATAGACTAGGCCTTATAAAACCCTTCTCCAACAAATCCGTCAATTGCTCCTTCAACTCCTTTAACTCCGCCGGGGCCATAAGTAAGGGAGAATAAAAATGGGTTGAGTATCAGGAAGAAGGTCTATGCCAAAATCTATTTCCCTTTTGGGAGGAACACTAGGAAGCTCGTAAGGAAAGACCTTAAGGAACTCATTGACTACCAAAATTGACTCTATAGGAAGGACTTTGGACTCAATATCCCTAACCCTCACAAGACGATAGAGATACCCCTTAGAAATAAACTTTTAGGTTTTAATGCAAGAAATGAATCTACCCTTGACTAGCACATCATGACTCTCCCACTCAAGGACGGGTTCATTAGGGAATCGGAATTTGACCCTATAAGTTCTACAATCGATAGAGGCATAATATACATGCAACCAGCCCATCGCAAGAATGACATCAAAATCCACCATATCCAACTCAAAAAAATCACAAGGCAAAATTTTATGCAAAATGAATGCAGGACAATTTATATAGACTCTTCTAGCAACAATAGATGCACCAACGGGAGTAGAAACTTGATATGGCTACACAACAATTCAGATTTAACATGAAGTTTTTTGTCAACAAGGAGTAATAAAAGAAAAAGTGGCACCCGGGTCTATCAATGCATACATATCAAAATCAAAGAGTTTTAACTTACCGATGATGAGATCAGACACTTCATCTACCTTTTGTCATCTCCCTTGAAGAGTATTGAACCAATTTAGCCTTGGAGCAGCCCCTGTTGGCCTCCTCTACCCTCTTGTTGGCCTCCTCTTCTCCTAGGACCTGCATTTACACCTTGGCCTTGTGGATGGCCATCTCTACCCTTATTTTGATTACGAGGACAATCAATCACCTTATACCCCACTTCACCATAACCATAACAAGAATTATTGTTCCTCACACATGGGCCATTATGCTCTCTACCTCATCTCTGACACATAACATTAAGTACCACAGCACCACCACCCTTGGAATCATTGATTATGATTAGCAACCCTTCTATTAGGAAAATTTGAAGAACTTTGGCTTTGGAGCTTGTGGCCTTGAGGAAATCGGCCACCCTTAGGATTTAAGAATCCACCTTCAAATTGGGCCCTCTTGGCCTCACCCATTCTCCTCTTTCTCAACTTTTCCCCCTCCAATTGTTCGGCCTAAGTCATGAGGCAGGACAAGTCCATATGACCTATCAACCGGGCCTCACGATACTCCTTATTCACTAAATTGGATACACCCATCATAAACTTGTTCATCCTAGACCTTGACTTGGCCACCAATTGTGGAGCATATTTGGAGAGTTGATTGAACTTGAGGGGATACTCCCTAACACTCATAGATCCTTTCTTTAGATTCATAAATTCCATCCTCTTGGCCTCCCTTAGCTCCAGAGGAAGAACCGATTGAGCAATTTTGTCTTAAACTCATCCCAAAAGATCACATTGTTGTTCCCCTTATTTGCTTTCCATTGAGTTAACCATATTTAGGCCACCCGTTTTAGTTGGTAGGCTGCTAACTCCGGTTTCTCATCCGAGTTAACCCCTATAATAGAAACACTTTTTACACCTCATTAATAAATTCTTGAGGATCCTCATCTACTTTAGACCCATGGAACTCTGGTAGGTTCATCTTAGTAAAATCCCTCACCCTTGAGGCCGAAGTAGGAGGGAGCATTTTTACGACCCAAACTAGGGCCTAGATGTAACACAATGCATGGGAACTCGAAGGAACCCCAAGCAACCATCTTAACATATCGTTCCACATTCTTGGTCGTGGAAGCACTTAAACAACAATAAAAGAGTAGAAATAAGGTCATAGGTACTAAGGGAAAACCTTCATTTCATAATCACCAAGAGAGTCAAGATTATAGCATCATTACATACTTGTCCAACAACACCTCTAAACATAGAACTTAGCGGGGCCAATACAAGTAATCGGGCTCACCATCCTAATAATGATAGTAGGTAATCCAAATATACTAGATATAGTCTAAACATAAGCATGAGAGAAGATAGATATTTCCCCCAAACATGAGGACTCACTAAAAGCTAACTTAAATAATTTGTTTAGCCACGTAGAGGAGAATTAATAGGAGCTCCAATTCCTACATGGTGATATCATGTAGGCATAGATTATGCTTTAGTACGTTTGAATGTACTGAGTATGTAGGAGCAATGCAACAAGATATAGGCATCATAGTAAAAATACATAATCATAAGTAAGTGATAGTATAATATTAATATGGCATGCATGATCAATGCTTGAAGTAAAATATTCTTAGTCATAATCAAGAAATGCAAACTCAATGTGGAGTATAAGTATGCCAACCCTTACACAAACATGCTTGAGAATGGCCGAGTAGTTACCCACTCACCTTACAGTATAGCCCTTTTCGAAGAGTGTTGTCGACACCCCTAGTTTACAATATAGTCCTTTGGGTAAGTAGTATGTGATGCATCTTAGCTTATGATACAATCCTTTCATCAAGAGTCATGATTAATTCTACCTTATGGCATGGCCTCATCGGTAGAAGTCCATAATTATCCTTACCTTACAATATAATCTCTTTGGTAAGAAGGTAGGTGTACTTACCTTACAATATGATCATATCGGTAAGAGAGATCCTACCTTATGGCATGTCATTTTTGATAGGTTGTCCCTACCTTACGATATAATCTTTTAAGTAGGAACCATGAGTCATTCTATCTTACGGCATGGCCTTTTTGGTAGATTGTCCCTACCTTACGATATAATCTTTTAAGTAGGAACCATGAGTTACTCTACCTTATGGTATGCCCTTTTTGGTAGATTATCACTATCTTATGATATAATCTTTTAGGTAGGGGTACGTATTATCTCATCAAACCATCACATTCAAGTGTCAAGAAAGAACTCCTTATTTTCCCAAGAACACAACACACATGAGAGCCCAACAACGAACTTGCAATGCGATAGGTCGTTTACATGATTTAAACACACATATATACCTTCCTTTCATCACCATAAGCCACTTGACTCATAAGCCATGCAATAGACCTTTAATAACTCAAGAACCCTAAATCAGATATTTTATCAAACACTTGGTGTGTGTGCAATGCTAGTGTCAAACCATGCAATTCAAGAGTAAAATCATGCAAGAAAATTCAATGTAAAATCACCCATCAACACTTGGTAATAACCTCACACAATGTATATCAAAATAGTACATCAAATCTCAAGATAGATCTAAGATTCATAACTTAAAACATGGATAAACAGTCACACTTTTACAAAAATCCTACATAATTCATAGTCAAATTCGTAATGGAAGATCCATAAGTAAAATCAACTTAGAAACATATAATTTAGGTAAAAACGAAGCTTGGACACAGTGGGTGAAAGGACCCAATAGTTGAAACCCACATACCTTGACTTTGGAGAATTCCTCGATGAAGATTGGAAATGGAGACTTGAAGCTTGAGTGAAATCCTTAAGATCCGAATTGAGTTTCGGCACTTGAATTTGAGTAAAATATTTTGTCTTAGTGTTTGAGAGGGTTTTAGGAAATGTCTTAAATAGTATGAGGTTGAAAAATGACTAAGTATAGGTATTTTTATGTATGGGGAGGCTTAGGTCTAAGACCCAAGAGCCTTGCGCCGAGACAACAAAACTATGCAAAAATTACACAAGGGCGTGCCCAAGGCGCTTCGCTCTAGAGGCGCGAACCCTATCTGGAAAGTGCATTTTTGGGAAATTGAAATTGCAATCTGTTTGCCCTAAATCGGGGTTAGACCCATTTCCCACTCAATTTTTCCCTCTGAACAAGAATATGAAGACAGATTTTTGATATCATGCACAAATTTTGAGATATATAGAAATTACAAATCCAGACACTTTCGAGGCACATTTTCAGGCACTTTTTGGGGTCATTTTAGTATCTTTCCCTTGGGAAACATTCATCCCCGAATGTTGAAAAAATATATATAAGAAGAATAATTATGAAGAAATTAGCCTCCACAAAAATGCAATGATAGGATTAAACACCATTTTCAAAATTTCAACATATGTATTAAAATCACTATGAACTTGTCAATGTAAACAAATGCATGCAAATGTCGTAGGGGCTAAAACATAGGACTTGAAATCATTAAAAAGAAAGGACTTAACGTGGTATCATATCTTGAATAGACTGAAGGAGGTATGGATATTGCTTCTCCGTTCCCTCTCCCATCTCCCCTAGAGACACAATCGACTTGACGATTCTTCTAAAGGGCCTTAACGAACACTACATCCTTATTAATCAACTTTTCCACCCATTCATCCAATATTCCATTTGGTACCTTCTCCTAAGACAACGTATACTCCACAACATCCATAGCCTCAAAGAATTAAATAGCACTAGAGTCACTAACACATCCCTTCAACTAGAAGCATGAAGAGACAGATGAACCATATCCATATCAATCGGCAATTCCTATTCACATGCAACCTTACCAATCTTCCTCAACACTCTATAAGAACCTAAAAACCATAAAGTCAAGTTCCTTTCTTGCCATACCGGACCACAACCTTCACGGGTGGGACTTCCAAGTGAACCAAATCATTAACACAAGCAAATACAACATACCTCAGTATCTAATGATACCATCTCCCCAGAAATGACCCACAAGCACATATAGCCTAATTCAGTATCATAGATCAAAATATGCTTAAACAACAAACATTTCATGAAACACCAATATAGTTTATAATCAAATTCATTATAAGAGATACCCATAGATAATTCTACTTGAAAACATTCTATTTACATAAAAAGAAGGTTAGGCACCATGGGTGAGAGGACCCAATTGTTGAAACTCACATACCTTATCTTTGGGGATTTCCTTAACGAAGATTTGAATGACAACTTGAAGCATGAATAGATTTCTTAAGATCCAGAGAAGAGTTTAGGACACTTGAATTTGGATGAAATATTTGGCTAAGTGTTAGAGAGGGTTTTGGATAATGTCTTGAGTGACATGGGGTTGAAACATCACTAAGTATATGTGTTTTTATGCATAAGAAGGCTTAGGCACAGGGCCCCAAAGCCTTAGGCTGAAATAAGAAAAAACTGTGAACAAAATGCACTATTCTGTGCCCTAGCCCCGTCGCACCAGGGGGTGCGGATCCTCTCTGTTTTTCATAAATTTTGAAAAACAAAATTTTGCTACGATTTCTCTAAAATCGGAGTTATAGCCATTTCTCACTCAATTTTTCCCCCTGATCATGAATATGGAGTCGAATTTTTGATATCATGCATGAATATTTTGAGATATATCAAAATTACGATTATGGGCATTTTCGAGACACATTTTCAAGCACTTTTTGGGGCATTTCATCTTCTATATGGGTTATTCAAGAAATGATGAATATGTTAAAATGTTGTTTTGGGTTTTCGTGATACTCAAACAAGGGTTTTACTATTATAATTGTGGGTTGATTTGGAAAACCATAAATGAGTTGATTTTACTCCTATCTTGTCTCATACTCTTTGACTACATGGTTTTAAGTGCATATGCTTGTACCCACCACATTTGACTAAGGTACATGATGAGAATCATATGTGAATGAATGATTATTGCATGGATTTGAAGACAAGCATGTTATGATAAATTATGGGCTCCCAAGCTTGTATTAAACTCATGAAAAGTTTTTATGATTTGTAAGTAAATTATTAAGCCCTTATCCTATGTTTCTACCCTCTTGTGAGTAAATAATATCTACATGTAGAGGTCAATCATGATACAATTTTACCATCATATACCAACTCTCACTAGAACGGGTCAAGCACATTATAATCTCTACCCTCATGTGTAATGATGCTTGCTACAAGCGGTCAAGTCTATGCATTGTTTTTACCCTCTAGTACAAGGTATACGCCATGTGTAGGTGTCAAGTATTTGAATGAGCTACTCATGCCATGTTACCGTCTTTTAATAATGCATCCATGTTATGATTAAATTTACGATTACTTCAAGTATTTTTGGGACTAGACTTAGAACCGAATGAAGCTTAAGGTGGATGCTCAATCCAAGGGGTCCTTGTATAAAGTCTTGGTCTCTTAACTATGTGCCATCATAGATTTATACTATTTCCCCTAAATGTACTTTTACTAGTGGATACAACTAGGTCAAGTTACCCACTATGTGGGCTCAAGCATGGTCTACCTTGGCAAATAAACCACTCCTTTATTCGGTGTGGAGTAAACATCAGGATTCCAAGAAGTGGCTCGCGTGGTCTTATATATTAGTTAGAGTCTCCTCCTATTTAAGTATGATTTTGATTATCTTCATGCATGTTTCAATTAAAGCATTGATCATACATGTCATATTGAGCTTATGTCTATTGATTATGATTATTCATCTTGATTGTTATGGCTTATGATTCTTGTTACATTACACCCCGCATATAACTTCTCTTCCCTCAACCTTTGAAGCACAACCCTCAAATGACCCATATGTTCTTCATCACCGTGGGAATAGATCAAAATATCATCAATGTGTCACGTCCCAAGCCTAGGGCATAGACATGACCGATGAATGGAGAAACCGAAGGGACCCCAAACAAGCCTCATAGCATTATCATTAGACATCCTTGGCCGTGGAAGCAATATAAAACATCATGAGAAACATGAACATGGGGAAATGGTACTAAGGGAGAAAGTGAGAGTGATACTTAAACAACATAAAGGAGTCAAAGCTCATTCATAAATACACATGTCCAACAAACACCTCTAAGTACATAGATAGAGCGGGGGCCAACACAAAGTAACCGGGCTCACTCCCACAATCAAATAGAACATAAGATAGTGTCTCAATATAAAGATAAGAGGGAAACATAAACCAAAGTCCCTGGAATGGAGGACTCACTGACAAGCTAGGAATGGCACAGTCTAGCCATGTGGAGGAGGAGGAGGATCAACTTGGACACCGGTCCTACATGGTGATATCATATAGGCAAGAGTATGCACTAGTATGTTTGACTGTACTAAGTATGTGGGATGACATGCAACAAGAGATAAGCATTATAATCCAAAATGCATCATGATAGGCAATAGGCATAATATAGCAATATGACATGCATGATCAATGCATAAGTAAAACATGCTTAAGAAAATCATGCTCATATAGAATATCATATGTGAAGGGCAGACCAAGCTAGATTTCCAAGGTATAAACCCTTTGGGGTTGGTGATGATAGGACCCATCACCCTAGTGTGTTAGGTATAAACCCCTCATCAAGGTTAGTGATGATCGCACCCATCACCCTAGTGATTGAGATATCAACCCCTCAATGAGATTGGTAATGATCGCACCCATCACCCTAGTGGTTGAGCAATCAACCCCTCAACTGGGTTGGTGATGATCGCACCCATCACCCTAGTGGTTGAGTCTTTGACCCCTCAACTAGGCCCCCAAATTAGGAAATGGTCTACCATAACACTTCAGATAGAATTCATCAAGTGCATATGCTCATTTCATCATCATATAGTCAGTCATATCATATCTCACGCTTTAAGCCTTCATTTCCTCAAGAAACCATAACCGAACATTTTATCAAACACCTTTGAGGTGTGTAAGAGGGTGAATATGATATTTAGGGAAGAAATCATGCAAAAATATCAGTGGTGAAACCTTTTATCAACACCTTACAACACCCCCAAGATATTCATATCAAAAACCTCATCAAATCCGACATTAGATCCAAGATTTGAAGCTCAAAACATGCTAAAAAGACCATACTTTCATTAACTAAAATAATGATATAGTAAATTTCTCAATATACAAGACCCACATATAAAATCATCTTTAAATCATGCAATAAAAAGTAAAAGAGGGTTTAGGCACCATGGTGAAAGGACCTAATGGTTCAACACCACATGCCTTAGCTTTTGTGAAGTTCTTGAAGAAGACTTTAATGGAGATTTGAAGCTTGAGTGAGATCCTTGAAGAAATCCTTAACATTGGCCTTGAGTTTGGGACTTGAATTTAGGGTTAGAAATGAGTCTAGGTTTTTGGGGAAAATATTGGGGAATGTTTTTGGGTGATATGAGGGTGAAATGAGGCTAAGTATAGGTGAAAATATGTTTGAGAAAACTTAGGTCTAAAACTTAGAAAAATCTAGGTGAACTAGAAAAAGACAATGCAGGAAAATACACCTTTCTGCGTCGCGGACATTCATTGGAAATTGCACCGAGTGAAATTTCATAATTTGATTCCTTTGCTTTAATTTCAAGGTTAGACCCTTGTCACCCTAATTCCCCCCCCCTCCCCAAACAAGAATATGAAGTTGGATTTTCAAAATTCCAAACAGAGTTTTAGATATACGAAAAACAAGATTCCGAGCACATTCGAGGCACATTTTCGGGAACTTTTTTGGGTTGTTTCACAATGAATACAACAACAAAAGAATCAAGGTAGGTCTTAAAGACCCTATTCATCAAATCCATAAAGAGGTACGGTGCATTGGCCAACCTAAAAGACATCACAACAAACTCATAATACCCAAACCTAGTCTGAAAGACTGTCTTGGGAATATCACACTCCCTCACCTTCACTTGATGATACCCGGACCGGAGATCAATCATAGAGAAATGGCTATCCCCTTGAAATTTGTCAAACAAGTCATCAATTCTTGAAAGAGGATGCCTATTCTTGATGGTGACCCTATTGAGTTGTTGGTAGTCAATACACATCCTAAGGGGCCCATCTTTCTTTTTCACAAACAAGACTGGTGCATCCCATGTGAATGACTAGGTCTAATAAACCCCTTCCCCAACAAATCCCTCAATTGTTATTTTAACTCGAACTCTGCCGGGGCCATACAATATAGGGGAATAGAAATGGGTTGAGTATCGAGGAGGAGGTCTATAGAAAAATCTATCTCCCTTTCGGGAGGGACACCGATAAGGTCTTTTGGGAAGACATCAAGAAACTCATTTACAACCGGAATTGACTCTATAGGAGGGACTTTGGACTCCACATCTTTGACTCTCACAAGATGGTACGAACACCCCTTAGAAATCATCTTATGGGCTTTAATGCAAGAAATGAACTTTCCCTCCACCACCACATTATGACTCTCCCACTCAAGGAAGGGTTCATTTGGGAATTGAAACTTGATCCTACGGGTTCTACAATCAATGGAGGCATAGTATACATGCAACTAATCCATTGCAAGAATAATATCGAAATCAACCATGTCTAACACAATAAGATCACAAGGCAATATTTTATGCAACATGTAAACCAGACAATTTCTATGAACTTTTCTAGCAACAATAGATGCACCAATAGGAGTAGACACCTCATATGACTCATGCAAAACTTCCAACTCAACATGGAACTTTCTAGGAAGAAAGGGGTAACAAAGGAAAGGGTGGCACCTGGATCAATCAAAGCATATATATCAAGCTCAAAGATTTTCAATATATTGGTAACAACATCGGGGACCTCACCAAACCGTTGCCTCCCATGTAGAGCATCAACTGGTTGTGCCTTGGGGAACCATATTGAGGACCACCTCTACCCAAAAGGACCGTATTTGCACCTGTCCCTAACCACGGATTCTTGGAAAATCCACCTTTTTATGACCAAGCTCCCCTCATTCGAAGCATGCATTCGAACCCTTCATACATGTACCCCCATGCTTCTTACCACATCTAGGATCTATATCATTAGGAGCCACTACACCCTCACCTTGAGTTCTAGGGAAGTCATTAACAATTTCCCTATTAGTAGCATGAGGAGACCTTTGGCTTTGATGAATCCAGCACCCTTTTGGAACCTACCCTCAAACCGGTCCATCTTGGCCTCATGTCCTCTCTTCTTCCTCAACTTTTCATCCTCTATTTTCTTGGCATAGGTCATCAACTGAGACAAGTCCATGTCACTAATTAAAATAGTAGACCGAAACTCTTCACTTACCAAATTGGAGACCCCTATAACAAACTTATTCGTCCTAGATCTGGGATTGGCCACCAAGAGAGGAGCATACTTTGAAAGTTCATTGATCTTAAAGGCACACTCCCTCACACTAAATTCATAAACTCAACCAAATTAGCTTCCCTAAGCTCAAGAGGGAAGAACCAATTAGGGAAAGCCAATTTGAACTCCTGCCAAAGAACCACATGACCATTCTCCTTCTATCCCTTCCATTGATCATACCATATTTAAGCCACACCCTTGAGTTGGTAAGCCGCCAACTTTGCCTTTTATTTGGGCCAACACCTATGATATTCAAGATTCTGTAGACTTCATCAATGAACTCTTCTGGACCTTCATCCACCTTTGACCCATAAAATATCGATGCATTCATCCTCACAAAGTCTCTTATCCTTGCTCCTGGTGTAGTAGCATGAAGGGCTTAGGCCCTTTGATTGACTTGGATGGCCATCACTCCAACAAGCATAGTAAGCGCATCTCAGAGTTCACCATTGGTAGGTTTCTCCTCAGGAGTTTGGGCCATTCTTTCTCGAGTGATAGGCATGATCTAGCATAGCATACAACAATCGTTAGGGGAAAAACTCACTACAACTCTATAGCACGACTTAGAATATGAAGAAGGGAAACATTACCTAAAATGCCTCATAGCCTCCTAGTCATGGCATGCTTCACAACCATTAATAGGACTCCAATCGACGTGGTGTTTTGGACTCCGAGGATCTATCAAACTAGTGTTCTGATACCAAGTTTGTCACGACCTGAGGCTAGGGCCTAGACATGACACGTCAAATGAGGAACCCGAAGGAACCCCAAACAAGGCTTTTAACTTGTCATTACACATCATTGGTTGCGGAAGCATATAAAAACAATAAAGAGCAAGAATAAGGGCAATGGGACTAAGGATAGATTGCATAAACATCATAATCAAGAGTCAAAGTAAAGCTCATAACATAGATACATAATGTGTCCAACAAACACCTCTAATACATAAATAGAGCGAGGGCCAACACAACGGGCTCACCCTCATAGTCAAAATAGAACAAAAGAAGGAACATCTCAATACATAATAGGAATAACATAGACTAAGGTCCCCGAAATGGAGGACTCACCAACCAGCTTTGGGTAGCACCAATCTAGCCATGTGGATGAGGAGGATGATCAGCTTGGGCACCGGTTCCTACATAGTGATATCATGTAGGCAAGAGTATGCATTAGTACATTTGAATGTACTAAGTATGTGGGATGCAATGCAACAAGAGATAAGCATCACAATCCAAAATACATAATGATAGGCAATAGGCATAATATAACAATGTGATATATAAGATTAATTCATAGGTAAAACATACTTAAGTAACTCATGCTCATATAGGATATCATATTTGAAGATGAGAGCAAGAAAACTATCCAACCTTTTGTTGCGCTAAGATGGTGATGGTCACTCCCCATCACCTTAGGACGTGAGGTACGGACCCTCACATAGTTAATGAAATTCACACCTATCATCCGGGTGGCAAAGTATGAACCCTTCACATGGTTGGCGAGTACTAACACTCACCTCTTCCAAGTAGTAGCTCACTTACTCTTCTATGTAAATTATGGTCCTTTCCCATCTATGCATGATATGTTATATGATTTAATGATTTCTCATGCATATTTTGACTAATACATTGATCATTTATAACATATTGAGCTTATATCTACTAATTACGATTATCCTTATTGCTTAGTTATGGTGTACGTGCTTTATTACATAGGACCCCACAAACTTATTACATTCCAGGTACTAAAATATACTTTTTGCATAGATGATCTAACCACGTAGGGACTTGAAATAACCCTAAAAGAAAAGTACCTGAAAATGTGCCTCAGAAGTGTCCGAAATCGTAATTTACATATATCTCAAAATACGTGCATGAAATTGAAAATTTGACTTCATATTCTTGATCATAGGGTCAAATTGAGTGGGAAATGGTCTAAACCTAATTTTAGAGCAAATGAATCGCAATTTGAATTTCCCAAAAATTAATTTCTAGTGAGTACTGCACGTTGCTTGCGCAATGCACCATAGTGTTTTCTTTTGTTCAGTTTTTAATCTCGGTCCAAGACTTCTATGTCTTGGGCCTAGGTGTTCCCATGTGATAAAATACCTAATACTTAGCAATATTTCACCCTCATATCATACAAAATATTTCCCAATACTCACTCAAATTGTTAGACAAATATTTCACCCAAAACTCAAGTCTCAAAACTCATCCAAATCTTTAGGTTTTCATCCAAGCTTCAAGTCTCCCTTTCAATTTTCACCAAGAAAAACTCCAAAGTCAAGTTATGTGGGTTTCATTCATGGGTTTCTTTCACCGATGATGCCCAAGCTTTTTTTTTTTTACCTAAATTGCATAATTTCAATTTGATTTACTTATGGGTCTTACTTATTAAGAATTAGACTATGAACTATGTTGGGGTTTCATGAAATTGTGACTATTTTACCATGTTTTGAGTTATGAATCTGTGACCCATTGGGATTTGATGAAGTATTTTGATGTATATTTCTTGAGGGTGTTGTCAAGTATTTATGGATGGTTTTACGATGGATTTTCTTGCATGATTTCATCCCTAAATTGCATGGTTTTACACTAGCTCTACACACCCGCCAAGTGTTTGATAAAATGTCCGGTTATGATTTCTTGAGGAATAGGGAGAGTCATGATGCGGTGGTCAATGGTAGGTTCATCTCTTGCATTAAATCCCGTAAGTTAATCTCTAAGGGCTGTCTTTATCATATTATGAGGTTTAGGGATTTGGAGTCAAAAGTCTTTCTCATAAAGTCGATTCCAGTGGCAAATGAGTTTCTTGATGTCTTTCTGAATGACCTTCCCCGTGTTCCTCCCGAAAGGGAAATAAATTTTGGTATAGACCTCCTTCCCGATGTAGAGCCCATTTCTATTCCCCCTTACCCTATGGCCCTGGTGGAGCTAAAGGAGTTGAAGAAGAAATTAAGGGATTTGTTTAAGAAGGATTTTATTTGGCCTAGCCAATCACGTTGGGGTGCATCAGTGTTGTTTGTGAAGAAGAAGAATGGGTCTCTTAGAATGTGTATTGACTACCAGTAACTTAATAGGGTCACCATCAAGAATAGGTATCCTCTTCCAAGGATTAATGATTTATTTGACCAATTGCAAGGGGCTAGCCACTTCTCTAAGATTGATATTCAGTCTGGGTACCATCAAGTAAAGGTGAGGGAGTGTGATATTCCAAGAACGGCCTTCTAGACTAGGTATGAGCATTATGAGTTTGTTGTGATGTCTTTTGGGTTGATCAATGCACCGACTATCTTCATGGATCTTATAAATAGGATCTTTAAACCCTACCTTAATTTGTTTGTTGTGGCCTTCGTTAATGATATTTTGATCTATTCTCATAGCAAGGAGAAGCATATGGCTTATTTGAGAGTGGTGTTGCAAAGTTTAAGGGAAGAGAAGTTGTATGCTAAATATGAGAAGTGTGAATTTTGGTTAAAATAAGTTGCCTTTCTAGGTAATATGGTGTTAGGGGATGGTATTAAGGTGGATCCTAAAAAGATGGATGTGATTAGAAATAAGCATTGACCATTGACCCCGTCAGACATTAGGAGCTTCTTGGGCTTAGCGGGTTACTAACGGAAGTTTATGAATGGGTTCTCTTCTATTGATTCTCCCATGACTAAGTTGACCCAAAAAAGGTTAAATTTGTGTGGACCAATTTTGAAAGACAATCTTGTGTCCGCTCCTATCTTCTCTCTACCAGAAGGGTTGGAAGGTTTCGTTGTGTATTATGATGCCTCCCGAATTGGTTTGGGTTGTGTTCTGATGCAAAATAGTAAGGTAATAGCCTATGCTTCTAGGAAACTCAAAGTGCCTGAAAAGAACTATCCTACTCATGATCTTGAATTGGCTGCCGTTGTTTTTGCTTTGAAACTTTGGCATCATTATTCGTATGGCATGCATGTTGATATGTTTACCGATCATAAGATCCTTCAATATATGTTCACTCAAAAAGATCTCAACTTAAGAAAGAAGATGGTTAGAACTTCTTAAGGATTATAATATGAGTGTGCAGTATCATCCTGGTAAGGCTAATATTGTGGCGGATGCTTTAAGTAGGGTGTCTATGGGTATCCTAGCTCATGTTGATGGTGGAGGCATAGAGGTGTCAAGGAGGTCCATCGGTTTGCTGGATTGGGAGTTAGGTTGGAAAAGGTGGACAATGGTAGTGTTGTTGTTGATGGTTCAAAGTCTTCCTTGGTTGATGAGGTAAAAGCAAAGAAAGACCTTGATCCCTCCTTGTTAGAGTTGAAGTCAGTGGTTAATGATGGGAAGGTGGAGGTTTTCGCTTAAGGGGGAGATGGTGCCCTAAGGTACCAATGTAGGTTATGTATGCCTTATGTGGATGGCTTGAGAGAGAGTATTCTTGATGAGGCTCATAATTCCTCCTATTCAATCCACCCTGGGTATACCAAGATGTATAGGGATTTGAGGGATGTGTTTTGGTGCGGAGGTATGAAGAAAGACATTGCCAAATTTGTTTTCGGTTGTTATAGTTTCCAACAAGTCAAAGCCAAACATCAAAGGCCTGGTGGCCTAACCCAAGACATAGAGATTCCAACTTGGAAGTGGGAAGAGGTTAATATGGATTTGTGGTTGGATTGCCTAAGACTAGAAATTGTTTTTTATTCTATTTGGGTTATGGTTGATAGGATGACAAAATCGGCTCATTTTCTATCGGTTAGACTCCATATAAGGCTGAAGATTATGCTAGGTTGTACATTCATCAGTTGGTGATGATGCACGGGGTTCCCCTTATCCATCACATCGGATCGTGGTGCTCAATTTAGTTCACATTTTTGGAGGTCCTTCCAAAGGGGTCTTGGTACTAAGGTTAAGCTTAGTATAGAATTTCACCCTCAAACGAATGTCCAAGCCGAAAGAACTATCCAAACACTTGAGGATACTCTTAGGGCTTGTGTATTGGAGTTGAGAGGTAGTTGGGATGATCATCTTCCATTGATTGAGTTTGCCTATAATGATAGCTATCATTCTAGCATTTGTATGACTCCTTTTGAGGCCCCCTATGGTAGGTGTTGTAGATCACTTGTTGGGTGGTTTAAGGTTGTAGAGATGCCTTTATTTGGATCAGATCTGGTTATGCAGGCTCTTGAGAAGGTTTTAGGATGATTAGAGAAAGGTTGAAAACAACCCAAAGTAGGCAAAAATCCTATGCCGATGTAAGAAGAAGAGACCTTGAATTTAAAGTTGGTGATTAGATCTTGAAGGTTTCAGCCATGAAAGGAATGGTTCGATTTAGTAAAAAGGGTAAGTTTAGTCCAAGATATGTTGGTTCTTATAGGGTGATGAGGTGGGTTGGCAAGGTATCTTATGAGTTGGAGTTGCCTAGTGAGATGGAACTAGTTCATCTGGTTTTCCATATGTCTATATTGAGGAAATGTGTGCATGACCCTAATGCTATTGTGACTCTTGATGTTGTGGGGGTTGTAGGAGACAACTTGACATATGAAGAAGTTCCAATATAGATAGTGGATAGACAAGTTAAGAGGTTGAGGAACAAGGATGTATCTTCCGTTAAGGTTCTTTGGAGGAATCATCAAGTTGAAAGTGTTGCATGGGAGCCCGAAGCGGATATGCAAAAATGATATCCTTATCTCTTCCATCCTACTAAATCCTAATATACTAATTCTAAGTCTTCTATATGATTTCATGTCTCATGTTCTAGCCCCTATGTCATTTGCACGCATTCATGTTTATATTGGCAAAGTTCATGCTGATTTTACACTTATGTGGAGATTTTGAAAATGGAATTTTAAGTGTATTGTTGCATTCTTGTTGGGGCTGACTTCTTCATAATTGCTCTTCTCATATACGTTTCCTTGACATTCGGGGACGAATGTTCCCAAGGGGAAGATACTGAAACGACCCCAAAAAAAAGTGCCCCGAAAATGTGGCTTGGAAGTGCCCGAAATCATAATTTTCATATATCTCAAAATCCATGTGTGATATTGAAAATACGACTTCATATTCTTGATCAGGGGTCAAATTGAGTGGGAAATGGGTCTAAGCCCAATTTTAGAGCAAACGAATCACAATTTCATTTTTCTAAAAATCAATTTCCAATGAGTACTACACGTTGCTTGCGCGATGCACCATAGAGTTTTCTTCTATTCAGTTTTTCATCTCGGTCCAAGACTTTTGTGTCTTTGGCCTAAGTGTTCCCATGCATGAAAGTACCTATACTTAGCCATATTTCACCCTCATATCATACAAAATATTCCCCAATAATCACTCAAACACTTAGACAAATATTTCACCCAAAAATCAAGTCTCAAAACTCATCCAGTTCTTAAGGTTTTCATCAAAGCTTCAAGTCTTCATTTCAAATTTCACCAAGAAAAACTCCAAAGTCAAGGTATGTGGGTTTCATTCATGGGTTTCTTTCACCCATGATGCCCAAACTTCATTTTTACCTAAATTGCATGATTTCAAGTTGATTTACTTATGGGTCTTACTTATTAAGAACAAAACTATGAACTATGTTGGGGTTTCATGAAATTGTGACTGTTTTACCTTGTTTTGAGCTATAAATCTATGACCCATTGTGGGATTTGATGTATATTTCTTGAGGGTGTTACCAAGTATTGATGGATGGTTTTTCTACAATAGATTTTCTTGCATGATTTCATCTCTAAATTACATAGTTTAGCCTAGCTCTACACACCCGCCAAATGTTTGATAAAATGTCCGGTTATGATTTCTTGAGGAACTGGGAGAGTCATGATATGGTGGTCAAGAGTAGGTTCATATCCTACATTTAAGCCCATAAGTTGATCTCTAAGGGATGTCTTTATCATCTTGTGAGGGTTAGGGATATGGAGTCAAAAGTATTTACATCTAGTCGGTCCTGGTGATAAATGAGTTTCTTGATGTCTTTCTGAATGACCTACCCATTGTTCCTCCCGAAAGGGAAATAGATTTCTGTATAGACCTTCTTTCTGATACCAAACCCATTTCTATTCCTCCTTACCATATGGACCCATACCATTGGTCCTTATAGGGTGATGAGGTGGGTTGGCAAGGTAGCTTATGAGTTGGAGTTGCCTAGTGAGATGGAATTGGTTCATCCGATTTTCCATGTGTCTATATTGAGGAAATGTGTGGGTGACCCTAATGCTATTGTGCCTCTTGATGTTGTGAGGGTGGTAGGATACAACTTGACATATGAAGAAGTTCCAATAGAGATCTTCGATAGGCAAGTTAAGAGGTTGAGGAACAAGGATGTATCTTTCGTTAAGGTCCTTTGGAGGAATCATCAAGTCAAAAGTGCTATATGGAAGGTCGAAGCAGATATACAAAAATGATATCCTTATCTCCTCCATTCTACTCAAGTCTAGGATACTAATTCTAAGTCTTCTATGTGATTTCATGTCTGATTTTCCAGCCCCTAAGTCATTTGCATGTATTCATGTTTGTATTGACAAAGTTTATGGTGATTTTACACTTATGTTAAGATTTTGAAAATGGTGTTTTAAGTGTATTGTTGCATTCTTATTGGGGCTGATTTCTTCATGATTACTCTTCTCATATATGTTTCATTGACATTCGGGGACGAATATTCCCAAGGGGGAGATACTGAAACGACCCCAAAAAAAGTGCCCCGAAAATGTGCCTCAGAAGTTCCCGGAATCGTAATTTTCATATATCTCAAATTCCATGTGTGATATTAAAAAGTTGACTTCATATTCTTGATCAGAGGTTCAAATTGAGTGGGAAATGGTTCCAACACCGATTTTAGAGCAAACAAATCACAATTTCATTTTTCCAAAAATCAATTCCCAGCGAGAAATGTGCGTTGCTATTGCGACGTGCCATAGTGTTTTCTTCCATTTAGTTTTTTATCTCGGTACAAAACTTCTGTGTCTTAGGCCTAAGTATTTCCATGCGTGAAAGTACCTATACTTAGCCATATTTCACTCTCAAATCATAAAAACATTCCCCAATACTTATTCAAACACTTAGTTAAATATTTCACCCCAAAACGCATCCAGATCTTAAGGTTTTCATCTAAGCTTCAAGTCTTCATTTCAATCTTCACCAAGGAAAACCTCAAAGTCAAGGTATATGGGTTTCATTCATGGGGTTCTTTCATCCATGATGCCCAAGCTTCCTTTTTACTTAAATTGTATTATTTCAA
Source organism: Solanum clarkiae (assembly GCA_011800125.2). Taxonomy (NCBI): domain Eukaryota; kingdom Viridiplantae; phylum Streptophyta; class Magnoliopsida; order Solanales; family Solanaceae; genus Solanum; species Solanum clarkiae. Next base: position 17,995,819 of record JAABOM020000092.1, on the reverse strand, counting down.
GTTAATTTACTTAATGGTCTTACTTATTAAGAATTAGACTATGAACTATGTTGGGGTTTCATGAAATTGTGACTATTTTACCATGTTTTGAGCTATGAACCTATGACCCATTGTGCAATTTGATGAAGGATTTTGATGTATATTTCTTGAAGGTGTTAGCAAGTATTGATGGATAGTTTTACAATGATTATCTTGCATGATTTCATCCCTAAATTGCATGGTTTTACACTGGCTTCACACACCCACTAAGTGTTTGATAAAATGTTTGGTTATATCTTCTTGAGGAATTGAAGGTCCAATGCATATCTTATGATTTGAATGGAATGTATGTATATGATATCCTCCTATATAATGTTGTGAAGTAACCATTCCCTACTCGGGGGGTAAGAGCCTGGGTAACCATGTCTAGGGGTTTGTACCTTGATAACCAATCAAGGGGTTCATGCGTTGCTAACCGGGTTGAGGGGTTAGTACCTTAATCACCAAGAGTGGTAGGGTGCAACTATCCACTAACCAATCAAGGGGTTCGTATCTTGATAACTGGTTTGAGGGGTTAGTACCTCAATCACCATGGGTGGTAGGGTACGACGATTCACCAACCAACCAAGGGGGTTGTACCGTGGTAGACTATGGGTTATATAATGATGGTCTCTTCTTACACATGTATTATGTTCTATGTACGCATGTTTTACTTAAATATTGACCATACATGCCATATTGTTATTATGCTATCTATTGCTTATCATTATGCATTTTGACTGTGTTTCCTATCTCTTGTTGCATTGCATCCTACAGACTTAGTATATTCAAATGTACTAACATATACTCTATGCCTACATGATGTCACCGTGTAGTAACAAGATCCCTACTTGATCATCCTCCTCCACGTGGCTAGTACGACATCTCTCAAGCTAGTTGGTTAGTTCTCTATTTCGGGGACAATGCCTATGTTCTTATTCTATGTATTACGACTCTCTTTCTTTATTGTATATTTTGACTATGAGGGTGAGCCCAGTTGCTTGTCTTTACCCCCGCTAATACCTATGGTTAGAGGTGTTGTTGGACACAAATGTATAATGCTATAAGCTTTATCTCTCTCTTGACTCTTTATGTTTATGATGTGAAAGACGTCCCTTAGCCCCAGTTATCCCTATTTACTATCTGTTGTTGTCATTTTACTGCTTCTGCGACCAAGTATGTGTAATGATGTGCTAAGATGCTCGCATGGGGTACGTCTAAGACCTAGGCTTGGGTCATTATAGTACCGGAGCTCCAATCCATTCTCCTCACATGGTTAGATGATTCAGTTGAAGACTACTTTTGGTGAGTCCTACTCGAGGGACAATAGCCATTAATTTCATGCTTTATTTAGATTTGTACATTTTTTGATACTATCTTATGAGGGTGAGCTTAGGAGATGTCTTTGCCCCCATTCCATTAATATAGAGGTGTTGTCAGATATTTGGATATGCAGGTATTGAGCCCAACTCTAATTATGCTATATATTATGAAAGATTCCCTTAGTCCTTTATTCCCTCTTATGTGTGGAATGCTAGTTGTATCGATGAGATCAAAATCTTTAAGTCCCTAATTGCCCCCATAGCGTGAGTCATACTTACATTCCCCTTAGACTTTACTTTCTATGTGATCGATGCCAATCCTCTTCCCTACAACATCCCCATAGCATGAGATGAAAGTTCCAATTCCCCTAGAAATTATGTGTTGTATGCTTAAATTTTTTCTTACGCAGCCAAGGATGTGTGATACATGCTTAAGAGGCTTGTTTGGGTTCATTTGGGTTCCCATTTGTCGTATCACATCTAGGACCTAGGCTTAGGCCATGACAAAGCCTGGTATCAGAGAACTTGATTTATAAATGGTCCTCAAAAATCCAATACACCGCATGAAGTAGAGTCTTGTTCATGGTCGTTAAGTGAGCCACAACAATGAATGGGGGGCTATGAGGTATTTTAGGAATTAATCATTTTTTCACACTCTATGACGTACTGTAGATTTGACTTGATGCTTCCTATCTCTAATGTATGGTCTTTTCTGTTCTAGATCATGCGTCAACGATGAGTGGCACAAAGAACTCCCACTTCCGAGGATTAACAGGCCCCTTCGACTCCCTATGTTCCCCAGGGGGAGGAAGGAGCCATTCATGCTGAGTATCGGAATGTGGCCACGTTATTGGTAAGGGAAGTGGCCAACCAAGAATTTTAAGCTCCTCATGCCCCTATCCCTGCCTCAACGTTGTGGGATTTCACAAAAATCAATCCTCCAAAGTTCTATGGCTCCAAAGTTGAAGAGGACCCCAAGAGTTCATCGACAAGGTGTACAAAGTTCTTGATATAATGTGGGTTAATTAGAAGGAGAAGGCAGAACTAGCACCCTATCAAGTAAAAGGTCTCCCTGAATTGTGGCTTGTTCAATAGAAGGGTAAAAGAGGGGATGGAGAGCCTATCACTTGGGAAGAATTCAAGACTGCCTTCCTCAACTGCTTCCTCCCCATAGAGCTAAGCGAGGCAAGGATGATGGAGTTTATGAACCTCAAGAAAGGTTCAGTGAGTGTTAGGGAGTATTCCCTAAAATTTAACAACCTCTCAAAGTATGCCCCTCACTTGGTTGCTGACCCTAGGGCAAGGATGCACAAGTTTGTGTCAGGAGTTTTCGACTTGATCAATGAAGAACGTCGCATTGCCATGCCCATAGGGGATACAGACTTATCTTAGCTCATGACTTATGCCGAGCAAAATGAAGAGGAAAATCTTAGATAAAGAAAAGTTGAAAGTCTAAGAGGTCTAGGTATGATGGTGGTTTCCAAAGTACCAAAGGTGGTCACTTCCAACAAGGCCACAAGTTCCAAGGCCAAGGGTCTTTTAATGCCCAAGGTAAAAGATTTGCTAACAATAAGGTGCCCAACCCTTGAGAAGGTGGTAATGGTTTCCAAATCATTCCCAGATGTGTAAGGTATGGTAAGAATCATGGTGGTAGATGCTACAAAGACACGAGCTCTTGCTTCAGGTATGGAAAAGTAGGCCACAAGATTGTGGATTGTCTGATGTGCTATCATACAGCATATTTGGTGCCTAAAATAAGGGATTTTGTGTGTTCTCGATGTGACTTTTTATGTTTTTTATATGTTTTGTAATTGCTTTTGTAGAAAATATTAGTTGTCTTAATGTTTTTATATGTTGTTGTTCTCGATATGACTTTTTATATTTTATATATGTTTTGTGTTTGTTTTTGTAGAAAATATAGGTTGGCTTGATCTTGGGGAAAAGTTGCACATTTTGTTGAATTTGGACCTACGAGATCCACTACGAGTCGTAGCCCAAGCTATGAGTCATAGAGGATGACCGTAGTGATTAACTGCTTCCAAAAATAAAAATCTGAGAAATTGAAGTTCAGCCATACGAGCCCAAACTACGAGTCATAGACCAGATATGACTCATAGCATGGATCGTAGCAGTTAATTCCAAAATTCCAAGTGCTACTTACGAAAGCCCAATTACGACTCGTAGATCACAATACAAGTCGTACCTATGAGCCGTAATTACTACCGACCAAATTTTATTATTAATTTTAAGGTATTTTTTTAAATAGTATAAATAGTATAAGTTAGGGTTTTGAGGATGAGATTGTAGAGAATTGAATTTTTTTCTAGAGAGAATCTTTTAGGGTATTAGAGTAGACACTTAGGGTTTCACATTGAAGACCCAATTTGGGGATTAGAATCACTTCTAATTTAACTCCATTATTCAAGCTTGTGAATCAAAAAATCAATGTGGTTTATTTTTCTTCATTTCCTTTGGGTAATCTCTCAACTATGTCTATTTCATTCATTGTTTGTGATTTTGTCCTAGCTATGAGTAGGTAAACCCCCCACAACTTAGGGTTGCCGGAACCACACGTAGCTAGCTTAAGATAACTCGTATTATTTGCATTTCTTTAATTGGGTATTTATATGTATTATTTATTTCCTTTGGATTGCTGGTTGTTTGGTGGTGACCAACACCAAACTCCGCCTAGTGTCATAATCCCAACCAAGGTAGTGATGAATAGAAAAAGGAAATGGGTGACAAGATTCGATTTATGTGTTCACATCTAATCAATTAAAATCGACCAAAGAGAGGCTTACTGGGACAATAGGTAACTATTAGTTGGCACACCATGGTTGTTGACCAAATGCTATGGTGAAATTCGACCTTCACCTTTACCAAAGGGCTGAAAGAACCTAAGTTCCTATCCTGCACGCAATGTCCCGATTGAGGTTTGGTTAATTGGGGTATTTGGGTTAGTGAATCATAGGAAACACAATTCTCAAGCTGACCCTTAAATTGATTGTCTCTTCGTGATTGTTAGTGTAGTTTCTGTAGTTATTTCACTCCAATTTGCAACCCACCCCCTTTCTAGAGAATATAGTTGATTGATACTTGAAATGATTGTTGGTGAGGCAATTTGGTCAAGCCATGTATTCTCTATGGATTTGACCCTACTCTTTCGTTAGATTTATACATGATTGCGACCGATTTACTGTTGGAGCGTGAACATCAAAATTTAAGGCGCCGTTGCCTGGGTGTACGACTAGGTTTTGACTTGATTTCACTAATAGTTAATTCAAGTGTTAATTTCTATATTCTCTTGTATTTTACTTTTTTTTTGTTTTTGTTTTATTTTGTTTGCAAGGTATACTAGGCTTGTATGCCCAAGAAAAGGAGCCAAGGCAATCCCTTAGTTCTAGTCAACTTAGAGATCCATCGAATTACGAGAAGAATAGTCCAAGAAAATGAGGACATCGCGATTGATGAAGCTATTGATCAACATGATGAATATGTGGGTAGAGATGAAAACCTACCTCAAAGGGAGAATAGGCCACACCATAGGGATTTCAACGAAAATGCATTAGGTTGGAATCAATATAGGTTGAACCCTATGGTCATGGAGGTCACAGTGAGCAATAGTGTTGCCACCGCCTACCGGCCGACACTCAGTTCACCATGTCTAGTGGCCTCATACAAGTGCTTCATAATCATGGGTTGTTATGGAGCTACCTTCGGAGGATCAACATAGTCATCTTAATAATGTTGCGTTTGTTTGTAAGAGTCTAATGGGTATACAAAATCTTTCGATAGATGTTGTTGGATTAGTAGTTTTTCCTCTATCTCTAACTAGAAATGCGGTAATATAGTTATCAGAACTCCCACAAAGTTTGATCACTAGTTGGGCTGAGTTACAAAGAGCCTTTTTAGAGAGATATTTTCCAAAGTCCAAAAAGCTTAAGCTCAAAGATCAAATTAACAATTTTGAGCAATTGTCGTGTCATTCAATTAGTATAACATGGGAAAGGTTCACGAAGTGTTTGAGGATGGTTTTGGACCACAAAATTGTTGATGATGCCTTGGTAGAGATCTCTTATCGGGATCTTAGTAAGAATAGTCAAGATTGTGCCTGATACTCCCCAAAAAGGTGCCCGAATATGTGCCTTGAAAGTGCCCATAATCGTAATTTCCATATATCTCAAAATTTGTGCGTGATATCAAAAATCCAACTTTATATTTGTGATCAGGGGGTAAAATTGAGTGGGGAATAGGTATAACCCCAATTTTAGAGCAACCGTAGAAACATTCATCTTCCAAAAATTACGAAAAACAGAAAGGATCCACCGCCACTGGCGCGACACAGCCAGGGCACGGATCAATGCATTTTATTCTGAGTTTTTCTTATTTTGACCTAAGGCTTTGGGGCCTCAGTCCTAAGCCTTCCTATGCATAAAAATATCTATACTATTCATTTCTCAACCCCGTATCACTCAACACATTCCCCAAAACCCTCTCTAACACTTAGACAAATATTTTATCCAAATTCAAGTATCCCAAACTTATCTCCAAATCTCAAGAACTTCATTTAAGCTTCAAGTTCTCATTCAAGTCTTCATCAAGGAAATCCCCAAATTTGAGTTATATGGGTTTCAACCATTGGGTCCTTTCACCAATGGTGCCCAACCTTCTTTTCTATGTAAATTGCATCTTTTCAAGTTGGATTATCTATGGGTATCTCTTATTATGAATTTGATTATAAAATATGTCGGGGTTTCATGAAATGTTGATTGTTTAAGCATGTTTTGAGCTATGAATCTATGATCTATTATGAGATTTGATGAGGGTCTTCAATGTATCTTCCATGAGGGTGTTACCAAGTGTTGGTGGATTGATTTACGTTATGTTTTCTCACATGATTTCACTGTTGCATTGCATGATTTTGAACTAGCATTACACACCCACCAAGTATTTGATAAAATGTTCGGTTAAGAATTCTTGAGCTATTGATGATCTATTTCATGGCCTATGAGTCAAGTGACTTTATGATGATGGTAGGAAAGTATGTATGTGATGAATTCATGAAAAGTATCTATGGTATTTCAAGTTGATCGCACCTTGTTGGGGTCTAAGCCTAATCACCTTGTTGAGGGGGTCTTTAGCATCAATCACCTTGTCGGGGTTTATTAAGCCCGTATGCCTTGTTGAGAGGTAAATACCTCAATCGCCTTGTCGGCCGATGGGTACGGCCGTATTACCTTGTTGAGGGGTATGTACCTCAATCGCCTTGTCAGGGGGTGGTAAGCCTATACTACCTTTTTTGCAGGGTATGTACCTCAATCGCCTTGTCAGGGGGTGGTAAGCCCGTACTACCATGTTGATGGGTATGTACCCCAATCACCTTCCAAGGGGGTGGTAAGCCCATACTACAACGTTAAAAGTTATATACCTCAATCACCTTCCAAGGGGGGTGGAAAGCCTTGGAGTTCAAGGAAAGCTTTCTTTGGCGATATGGATATGGTCTCTTCCTACACATGTATTATGTTCTATACAAGCATGTTTTAATTCAAGCATTGATCATACCTACCATGTCGCCAATATACTTTCCTTTGCGTATGATTATGCATTTTGACTATGTTTCCTATCTGTTGTTGCATTGCATCCTACATACTTAGTACATTTAAATGTACTAATGCATACTCTATGCCTACATGATGTTACCATGTAGGAACCGAAGCTCCTCACAATCATCCTCCATGTGATTAGTTTTTGGACATCTTGAAGATAAGTTTTGGTGAGTCCTCATGTTCGGGGACACTACCTGTGCTATTCTTCCTTATTGTATTTCTTTATGTTGAACTCTTGATACTATGAGGGTTAGCCCGAAAAATGTCTTGGCCCACACCCTATCTATACTAGAGGTCTTGTTGGACAAATAATGTAATTATGCTTGAGATTTGACTCTTCTATGATTTATGTTGCTAAAGACTTCCCTAGTCCCTTTATCCTTATATGTACTCTCTTGGTGTTATTTAATTGTTTATGCGACCAAGGATGTGTAAATAATATGCTAAGAGGCTTGTTTGGGTCCCTTCGGGTTCCCATTCATCGTTTCACATCTAGGCCCTAGGCTTGGACCATGACAAACTTGGTATCAGAGTACTAGGTTGTTAATGGTCCTCGGCATCCAACACACCTCATCAATTAGAGTCTTGTTCATGGTTTTTGAAGTGCACCACAACTATGAGCAAGAGGCTATGAGGTGTTTTAGGAAATATTACCCTTCTTCATGGCCTATATAGTGCTATAGAAGTTAAGTAAGGTTTTTCCCCAAACGAATGTTCTTTGGTATGTTAGATCATGGCTATTCCAGGAGAAAAAAAACTTCGTTCACCCAAGGAGCAACAAGCCCCTCCCGTTCCTCAAGCTTCTCATGATGGGGGAGTGGTCTATGAAGAGTTCCGATATGCTATTACCATGCTAGCCCATGACATGACTAATCAAATAACCAAGGGACCCAAACCCTCATGCTCCTACTCCAGCTTCTAGGTTGAGGGATTTCACAAGAATGAACCCATCGAAGTTCCATGGTTCTAAAGTGGACGAGGATCCTCAAGAATGTATTGATAAAGTGTATAAGGTGTTATCTATTATAGTGGTTAACTTGGAGGAGAAAGCAGAGTTTGCGTACTACTAACTTAAAGGGGTGGCCCAAATATCATTTACCCAATATAAAGTGGAGAAGGGGAACAACAATGTGATCCTTTGGGAGGAGTTTAAGGCTGCATTTCTCGACCAATTCTTCCCTCTTGAGGTAAGAGATGTCAAAATGATAGAATTTATGAATTTAAAGCAAGGATAAATGAGTGTGGGGGAGTACGCCCTCAAGTTCAACCAATTCTCTAGATATGCTTAACAATTGGTGGTCGAGCAAAGGTCTAGGATGAACAAATTCGTGATGGGTGTATCCGATTTAGTGAAAGAAAAATGTCATGCCACTATGTTTGTAGGTGATATGGACTTTTCCCGCCTCATGACTTATGTCGAGCAATTAGATAGGGTAAAGTTGAGAAAGAGAAGAATGGGTGAGTCCAAGTAGGCATCTTTTGAAGGTGGTTGGAACTTCGTAAAGATTATGATATGAGTGTGCACTATCACCCCTGTAAAGTTAATGTTGTGGCTGATGCTCTAAGTAGGATATCTATGGATAGCCTAGCTCATGTTGATGATGGTGGCAAGAGGTGGCAAGAGAGGTTCATCGTTTGACTAGATTGGGGGTTAGGTTGGAAGAGGTTAATAATGGTGGTATAGTGGTTGTTGATGGTTCTAAATCTTCATTGGTTGAGGAGGTAAAGTTAATGAAAGATGTTGACCCCGCCTTATTAGAGTTGAAGGCATTGGTGAGAGACGGTATGGTGGAGATTTTCTCCCAAGGGGGAGATGGTGCCTTTAGGTACCAAGGTAGGTTGTGTGTGCCTAATGTGGATGAATTGAGAAAGAAGATTTTAGATGAGGCTTATAATTTTTCCTATTCTATTCACGCCGGTTCTACAAAAATGAATAGAGATATGAGGGAAGTGTATTGGTAGGGTGGTAAGAAGAGGGATATTGCAAAGTTTGTATCCATTTATCGTATTTTACAACAAGTTAAAGCCAAGCATCAAAGGTAAGGTGGCCTAGCCCAAGATATAAAGATTCCTACTTGGAAGTGGGAGGAAATTAACATGGATTTTGTGGTTGGGTTGCTTAAGACTACAAAGCATTTTGACTCTATTTGGGTTGTGGTTGATAGAATGATAAAGTTGGCTCATTTTCCACCAATCAAAACTACTTATGGTGCCGAAGAGCCGCCAAATTGTATATTCATGAGTTGTTTAGATTGCATTGGGTGCCTTTTTTTGTCATTTTGGATCATGGTGCTCAATTCACTTCACTTTTGAGGTGCTTCCAAAGAGGTCTTAGTACCAAGGTAATGTTTAGGACGACCTTTCACCCTCAAATGGATGGCCAAGCCGAAAGAACTATCCAAACCCTTGACGATATGATTAGGACTTGTGTTTAAGAGTTTAAGGGTAGTTTGGATGAACATCTTAGTTTGCTTACAACAATAGCTACCGTTCAAGTATTGGTATGACTCCTTTTGAGGCTGTTTATGGTAGACGCTGTAAGTCCCCGATTGGATGGTTTGAGGTAGTAGATATGGCTTTGTTAGGTCCAGATTTGGTTGTGGTGGCCATGGAGAAGGTGATGATGATAAGGGAAAGATTGAAAATAGCTCAAAGTGGACAAAATTCCTCTGCAGATTTGAGGAGAAGGGATCTTGAATTTAAGGTTTGTGATTAGTTCTACTTGAAGGTCTCACCCATGAAAGGTGTGGTTTATTTTGGTAGAAAGGGTAAATTGGGTCCAAGATTTATGGGCCCTTATACAGTGTTAAGGAGGATTGCTAAGGTGGCCTATGAGTTGGAGTTGCCCAATGATACGAATATGGTTCATCAGGTCTTCCATGTGTCTATGTTGAGAAAGTATGTAGGTGACCTAAGTACTATTGTGGCTTTAGATGTTGTGGGTGTTGTTGAAGACAATTTGACTTATGAAGAGGTCCTGATAGCAATTTTGGATAGACAAGTGAAGAGGTTATGGAACAAGTATTTAGCTTCCATTAAGGTCCTTTGGAGGAACCAACAACTTGAGTGTGCCACATGGGAAGCCGAGGCGGACATGCAAAAGCAATATCCCTATCTCTTCAATTCTCCTCAAGCCTTAGGTACTAATATAACTACCCTATGTGATTTCAAGTTTTAAGTGTTAGCCCTTATTTCATTTTCATGCATCCATGTTTATGTTTACAACTTTATGGTGATTTTTGACACTTATGTTGAGGATTTTGAAATGATATTTAAGTGCATTGTTGCATTCATGTGGGGCTGAAATCATCTTTTTACTTATTTTTATGTTTCTTTGACATTCGGGGATGAATATTCTCAAGGGAGAGATATAGAAACGCCGCAAAAAGTTCTCGAAATGTGCCTCGGAAATGGCCATAATTGTCATTTCCATATATCCTAAAATTCATATGTGATACCGAATATCCGACTTCATAATCATGATCAGAGGGAGAAATTGAGTGGGGAATAGGTATAACCTGGATTTTAGAGAAACCGTAGAGAAATTTCATTTCCTAAAAATTACGAAAAACAGAGAGGATTCACGCCTCTGGCGCGATGTGGCCAAGAGGCAGATTCATGCATTTTGTTCCTAGTTTTTCTTATTTAGGCCTAAGCCGTTGGGGCTTTGGGCCTATGCCTTTCTATGCATAAAAACACCTATACTCAAACATTTTTCAACCCCGTATCACTCAAGACATTCCTTAAAACCCTATCTAAAAGTTAGTCAAATATTTCATCCAAATTCAAGTGTCCCAAACTCATCTCCGGCTCTCAAGAACTGCATTCAAGCTTCATGTTCTAGTTCAAATCTTCATCAAGGAAATACACAAATTTGAGGTATGTGGGTTTCAACCATTGGGTCCTTTAACCCATGGTGCCCAACCTTCCTTTTTATGTAAATTGCATCTTTTCAAGTTGTATTATCTATGGGTATCTTTTATTATGAATTTGATTATAAACTATGTTGGGATTTCATGAAAGGTTGATTGTTTAATCATGTTTTGATCTATGAATCTATGATCTATAATGAGATTTGATGAGGGGATTTAATGTATCTTGCATGAGGGTGTTATCAAGTGTTGGTGGGTTAATTTGTATTAAGTTTTCTCACATGATTTTACTCTTGAATTGCATGATTTTGAATTAGCATTACACACCCGCCAAGTGTTTGATAAAATGTCCGGTTAAGAATTCTTGAGCTATTGATGATCTATTGCATGGCTTATTAGTCAAGTGACTTTATGATGATGCAAGGAACGTATGTATATTATGAATTCATGAAAAGTATCTATGGTGTTCCAATCTGACCACACCTTGTTGGGGGGTGCCCAATCACCTTGTTGGGGGGTGTTAAGCCCGTACTACCTTATTGAGGGGAAAATAGCTCAATCGCCTTGTCGGGGAGTGGTAAGCCCGTACTATTTTATTGAGGGATATGTACCTCAATCTCCTTGTCGGGGTTGGTAAGGCCGTACTACCTTGTTGAGAGGTATGTACCTCAATCTCCTTGTCTTGGGGTGGTAAGCCTGTACTACCACGTTGAGGGATATATACCTCAATCACCTTCCATCAAGGTGGGAAGCCTTGGAGTTCAAGCAAAGGTTGCTTGGGCTATATGGGTATGGTCTTTTCCTACACATATATTAGGTTTTATACAAGCATGTTTTACTTCAAGCATTGATCATGCATGTCATGTTGCCATATACTATCCCTTACGTATAATTATGCATTTTGACTATGTTGCCTCTCTCTTGTTGCATTGCATCCAAAATAGATAGCACATTCAAACATATTAACGCATACACTATGCCTACATGATATTACCATATAGGAACTGGAGCTCCTCATGATCATCCTCCACGTGGTTAGTTTTTAGACATCTTGAAGATGAGATTTAGTGAGTCCTCAAGTTTGGAGACACTAGAAATGCTATTCTTGCTTATGATTATTTGTTTATGTTGAACTCTTAATACTATGAGGGTGAGCTCGAAAAGTGTCTTGGCCCCTGCTCTAGCTATTCCAGAGGTGTTGTTGGACAAGTGACGTAATTATGCTTGAGCTTTGACTCTTCTATGATTTATGCTATTAAAGACTTCCCTTAGTCCCTTTATCCATATTTTACTCTCTTGTTGTTGTTTAATTGTTTCCGCGATCAAGGATGTGTAAATGATATACTAAGAGACTTGTTTTGGGTCAATTTGGTTTCCTATTCGCCATGTCACGTCTAGGCCCTAGACTTGGGTGGTGACATTTAACAATCCATCTTGATATGAGAAGTCCCACATTTGAAAATCACGACTGAGATTCTAGATATATAAGTAAAGGACTGGTCTATATACTGTGAGGCGTCTTTTGAGGTGAGCCCAAAGGGAAAAATCTGTGATAGGATAGGACCAAGAGCAGACACAGTGTTGGCCTAGGTCATTATAGATGGTATCAGAGCCACTCTTGTGCCAGCCCTGTCAATGTTGGGCTAGAGTTCAACTGAGTTTAGTTGAATCCCGATGAGGTGGGGCAAATCTCATTGCTGAGACTAAGCGAATCCCTTGCGATGGGTCAAACCTCAGTAAGGACGCTGAGTCCACAGAGGGGGTGTATGTAACAACACATCTTGAGATAAGATGTCCTACATCGGCAAAACACAAGATAGATGTTGGGTATATAAGTAAAGGACTGATCTATATACTGTGAGGTGTCTTTTGGGGTGAGGCTAAAGGGATAAATCCATGATGAACTAAGTCCAAGAGCAGATAATACTTCACAGTGTCGGGTCAGGCTATTACAATGTTGATACCATTATGGGAGGCATGTCTCTTGATCAACATTTTGCACATATTACTGAAACAATGGAGAAAATGGTCAAAACAAAGCATGGGGCCAAAGAGAGAAAGAGGTGCTATGAAGAATTCATGTGCGGTGAACACTAATACTAAGCAAGCAAAGGAAAATGAGGAGATCATGCAACAACTTACTCAACTTTGCACAAGTATGGACATTGTGTTGAAGTAAAACCAAGTAAGTGTTCATGCAATAACTCACTAACCTCCAAAGGTGCCCATGTATGAAGAATCCTTCATTGATGAATAGGCTTGCTTTTATGAGTAATCAAGAGGCGAGTTTCTGAACCAATGTCCAAGGGTCCAACTCAGACTATTGGCAGCAAGGTTTTGAAAATCAGGTCGTAACTATAATAGAGTGGGTGTGGATATGAAACGACACCAAAAAAAAGTGATCGATAATGTGCCTCGGAAATGCCCGGAATTGCAATTTCCATATATCTCAAAATCCATGCGTGACATCGAAAGTCCGATTTTGTACTCTTGTTCAGGGGGTCAAATTGAGTGGGTGATGGTTCTAACCCTTATTTAAGCACAACCATAAAAAATTTGAAAATTGCGAAAAATGCGATTTCCAGCGAGCATCCGCGCCCTTGGCGCGACGCACCAAGTGCACACTATAGTGTATATTTGGCTAACAGTTTTTATCTCGGTCCAAAACTTTTGGGTCTTGGGCCTAAGTCCTCCCAATCATGGAAATACCTATACTTATCCATATTTCACCCTCATATTATTCAAAACATTCCCCAATACTCACTCAAACACTTAGACTCTTATTTCACTCCAAATTCCAAGTCCCAAAACTTATCTGGATCTTAAGGTTTTTACTCAAGCTTCAAGTCTCCATTTCAAATCTTCTTCTAGAAGTTCTCCAAAGCTAAGGTATGTAAGTTTCAACCATTCGGTCCTTTTACCCATGGTGCCCAAGCTTCCTTTTACCAAAAATTGCATGATTTGAAGTTGATTTACATATGGGTCTTACTTATTATGAATTTCACTTTACACTATATGTGGGTTTCATAAAATTGTGATTGTTTTAGTATGTTTTGAGCTATGAATCTAAGATCTATTGCGAGATTTGATTAAGGCTTTTGATGTATATTGCTTGAGGGTGTTATCAAGTATCTATTGATTGTTTAACACTGAGTTTTCTAGTATGATTCCACTCTTGAATTGCATGATTTTACACTAGCACTACACACCCACCAAGTGTTTGATGAAATGTCTGATTATAATTTCATGAGGAATTGAAGGCCCGATGCATGACCTATAAGTTGAATGACTTTACGATGATGAAAGGAATATATGTATATGCTATTCTCCTATATAGTGCTGGAAATTAACCAAGCCCTATTCGGGGGATTAAGAGCCTGGGTGACCATGTCGAGGGGTTTATACCTTGATACCAATCAAGGGTTGTGCATTGATAACCGGGTTGAGGGTTTAGTACCTTAATCACCAGGGGTGGTAGGGTACTATCCACCAAATAATCAAGGGGTTCATACCTTGGTAATCAGGTTGAGGGGTTAGTTCCTCAATCACCATGAGTGGTAGAGTGCGACGATTCACCAACCAACCAAAGGGGTTTGTACCTTGGTAAACTATGGGTTCCATAACGATGGTCTCTTCTTACACATGTATTACATTATATGTAAGCATGATTTACTACAAGCATCTACCATGCATGTCATATTATTATATTCTCATTGATTACCTAACTATGCAATTTGATTATGTTGCCTATCTGTTGTTGCATTGCATCCTATATACTTAGTACATTCAAATATACTAACACATACTCTATGCATACATGATGTTACCATGTAGGAACCGGAGCTCCCACTTGATCATTCTCCTCCATGTGTCTAGTACGACTTCTCTCAAGCTAGTTGGTGACTCCTCCATTTCGGAGACAATGTTTATTTTATTATACTATATGTATTATGATTCTATTTCTTTATTATATATTTTGACATAAGGGTGAGCCTAGTTGCTTGTGTTGGCCCTCGCTAGGTTCTATGGTTAGAGGTGTTGTTGGATATGTTACATATAGTGCTATGAGCTTTTGAATCTCTGTCGACTCTTGATATTAACAATGTCAAAGATGTCCCTTAGCCTTGGTTATCTCTATTTATTATCTGTTGTTGTTATTTTATTATTTTCATGACCAAAGATATGTAATGATGTGCTAAGAGGCTTGCTTAGGGTCCCTTCAAGTTCCCCATGCACCGTGTCACGTCTAGGCTCTAGGCTTGGGTCATTACAAACTTTGTATCAGAGCACTAGGTTGTTATTGGTCCTCAGCATCCAACATACGGCATCAATTAGAGTCTTGTTCATAGTTGTATTGTGCACCACAACTATGAGCAAGAGACTATGAGGCGTTTAGGAAATATTTCCCTTCTTCATGTTCTAAGTCGGGCTATAGAGTTAAAATAAGTTTCCCCCTTAGCGATTGTTTTTTGTTGTGCTAGATCATGCCTAACACAAGAGGAAGGAGACCCCGCACTCTCGAGGAACAACCCTCTCATAGTGAGCTCCGGGATGCTTTCACTTTGCTAGCACAAGTTATGGCTAACCAAGACAACCAACGGGCGCAAGCCCCTCATGTTCCTACTCTGGCGTCTCGATTGAGAGACTTCATGAGGTGGAATCTCCTAGAATTCTATAGGTCAAAGGTGGATGAGGACCCTTGAGAGTTTATTAATGAGGTCTACAAGGTATTGGCTATCATGGGTTTTAGATCGGAAGAAAAAGCAGAGTTGATAGCTTACCATATCATGGGATTAGCACAAATATGGTTTAATCAATGGAAGGAGGAGAAAGGAATCAATAATGTGGTGCTTTGGGAGGAGTTCAAGGTGGCTTTTCTTAATCGGTTCTTCCCTTTTAAGCTTAGGGAGACCATGGTGGAGTTTATTGAGAGAGAGTATGCCCTCAAGTTTAATAAACTCTCTAACTATGCTCCCCACTTAGTTGCCGGCCCAAGGTCTAGAATGAACAAGTTCATGATGGGTGTATCCGATTTGGTAAGTGAGGAATGCCGGTCCACTATGTTGATTAGTGACATGCAATCGTCTTGTTTGATGACCTATGCCAAACAAATGGAGGAGAAAATATTTAGGAAGAAGAGGGGTAATGAGGCAAAGAGGGCCCATTTTGAGGGTAGGTTCCAAAGTCGAAAGGGTGCCCGGTTCCATCAAGGCCAAGGGTCTTCTCATGTTTCTAGTAGGGGATTTGCCAATGACTTCCCAAGGGCCCAAGGTGTTGGTGGTGTGGTTCCTAATGATATGTGTTCTAAATGTGGTAGTGGCAATGGGGGCCCATGTTTGAGAGACACTAATGCATGTGATGGGTGTGGAGAAGTTGGTCCTAAAGACATTGATTATCCTCGTAACCACAAAAATGGTAAGGAGGTTCGTCTACAAGGTGCAAATGAAGTTCCTTTGGGTAGAGGTGGTAAACAAGGTGGTTCCCCAAGGCACAATTGGTTTTATGCTTTGCATGGGAGGTAAGGGGTTGATGAGGTGCCCGATGTCATCGCCAGTATGTTAAAAGTCTTCCATTTTGATGTGTATGCATTGATTGATCCATGTGCCACTCTTTCTTTTGTTACCATTTTTGTTGCCAAAAGATTTCATGTTGAGCCCGAATTATTGTGTGAGTCTAATAAAGTGTCTACTCTTATTGGTGCATCAATTGTTTCTAGAAAGGTCTCTAGGAATTGTCCCATTTACATCTTGTATAAAATATTCCCTTGTGATCATTTTGAGTTAGATATAGTGGATTTTGATGTCATTCTTGGGATAGATTGATTGTCTGCATATTATACCTCTATTGATTGTAGGACCTGTAGGGTTATGTTCCATTTCCAAAATGAACCCGTTCTTAAGTGGGAGAGTCATTATGTGGTGGTCAAGGGTAGGTTCATCTCTAGCATTAAAGCCCGTAAGTTGATCTCTAAGTTGTGTCTTTATTATCTTGTGAGGGTTAGGGATGTTGAGTCCAAAGTCCTTCCCATAGACTCGGTTCCATTGGTAAATGTGTTTCTTGATGTCTTTCTAAATAACCTTCCCGGTGTTCCTCCCGAAAGGAAAATAGATTTTGGTATAGACCTCCTCCCTGATACTCAACCTATTTCTATTCCTCCTTACCACATGGCCTTGGCGGAGTTAAAGGAGTTGAAGGAGCAACTGAGAGACTTGTTGAAGAAGGGTTTTATTAGGCCTAGCTAATCACCTTGGGGTGCATCGGTGCTGTTTGTGAAGAAGGATGGTTCTCTTATAATGTTCATTGATTACTGACAACCTAATAGGGTCACTATAAAGAATAATTATTCTCTTACAAGTATTGATGATTTGTTTGACCAATTGCAAGGGGCTACCCACTTCTCTAAGATTGATCTTCGGTCTGGGTACCATCAAGTGAATTTGAGGGAGTGTGATATTCCTAAGATGGACTTCCATACTAGGTATGGGGATTATGAGTTTGTTGTGATGTCCTTTGGGTTAACCAATGCACCAGCGATCTTCATGGATCTTATAAATAGGGTCTTTAAACCCTACCTTGATTCGTTTGTCGTGGTCTCCATTGATGATATTTTGATCTATTCACATAGTGAGGAGGAGCATATGGGTCATTTGAGGGTGGTGCTACAAAGATTGAGGGAAGAGAAGTTGTATGCTAAGTATGAGAAGTGTAAATTTTGGTTAAAAGAAGTTGCCTTTCTAGGTCATGTGGTGTTGGGGGATGGTATTAAGGTGGTCCTAAAAAGATGGATGCGATTAGAAATTGGCCAAGACCATTGACCCTGTTGGATATTAGGAGTTTCTTCGGCTTAGTAGGTTACTATCAGAGATTTGTCAATGGGTTCTCTTCTATTGCTTGTCATATGACCAAGTGGACTCAAAAGAATTCCAAATTTGTGTCGTCAAACGAGTATGAAAAGGCTTTCCCAACTTTCAAAGATAAGATTGTGTCCTCTCCTATATTTTCACTACCGAAAGGGCTAGAAGGACTTATTTTGTATTACATGCTTCTTGAGTTGGTTTGTGTTTTGCATTGACGCAAAATGGTAAGGTGATAGCCTATGCTTCTAGACAACTCAATGTGCATGAAAAGAATTATCCTACTCATGATCTCGAATTAGTCACCATGGTCTTTGCTTTGAAAATTTGGTGTCATTATTTGTATGGGGTGTATGTTGATGTGTCCACCGATCATAAGAGTCTTCAATATGTCTTCACTCAAAAAGATCGCAACTTGAGACAAAGAAGGTGGTTAGAACTTCTTAAGGACTATGATATGAGTGTGCATTATAATCCCGGTAAGGCTAGTATGGTGTTGTTATTGTTGATGGTTATAAATCTTCACTGGTTGAGGAGGTGAAATCTAAGCAAGATCTTGAGCCCGATTTGTTGGAATTGAATGCACTGGTAAAAGATGGTAAGGTGGAGGTTTTCTCCCAAGGGGGAGATGGTACCCTCAAGGTAGGTTGTGTGTGCCATGGTGTTGATGGCTTGAGAGAAATGATTCTTGATGAGGCTCATGATTCTTCCTATTCTATTCACCCTAGTTCTACTAAGATGTATAGAGATTTGAGAGAGTTGTATTCGTAGGAAGTTATGAAGAGGGACATTGCCAAATTTTTTTTCAGTTGTCACAATTTTCAACAAGTCAAAGTCGAGCACCAAAGACCGAGTGGACTAGAACAAGAATATAGACATTCCTACTTGGAAGTGGGAGGAGATTAATAAGGATTTTGTGGTTGGGTTGCCGAAGACTAGAAAGGGTTTTGATTCCATTTGGGTTGTGGTTGGTAGGATGGGAAAATTGGCTTACTTTCTACTAGTTAAGACCACATATTGGGCTGAAGATTATGCTAGGTTGTACATTCATAATGTGGTGAGGTTGCGTGGGGTTACTTTGTCCATCATATCAGATTCTGGTGCTCAATTTACTTCACATTTTTGGAGCTCCATTCAAAAGGGTCTTGGTACAAGAGTTAAGCTTAGTACTGCCTTTCTCCCTCAAACAGATGGCCAAGCCGAAAAACTATCCAAACTTGAGGATATTCTTAGGGCTTATGTATTAGAGCATAAGAGTAGTTGGGATGATCATCTTCCGTTGATTGAGCTTGCCTACAGCAATAGCAATTATTCTACCATCGGTATGGCTCCTTTTGAGGCCCTCTATGGTAGACATTGTTGGTCACCAGTTGGGTGGTTTGATGTTGGAGAGGTAGCTTTGTTGGGACTAGAACTGGTTATGGGATCTCTTGAGAAGGTTATGATAATTAGAGAAAGGTTGAAGACGGCCCAAAGTCTCCAAAAGTACTATGCCGATGTGAGGAGAAGGGATCTTGAATTCAAAGTTGGTGATTTGGTCTATTTGAAGGCATCACCTATGAAGTGTGTGGTTTGTTTTGGTAAGAAGGGCAAGTTGAGTTCAAAATTTGTGGGTCCTTATAGGGTAATGACGAGGATTGGCAAGGTATCTTATGAGGTGGAATTGCCTATTGAGATGGATTTGGTTCATTCAATCTTTCATGTATCCATGTTGAGAAAATGTATGGGAAACCCTAATGCTATTGTGCCTCTTGATGTTGTAGGTGTTGTTGAAGACAATTTGACTTATGAGGAGGTTCTGTTTCATATTTTGGATAGACAAGTGAAGAAGTTGAGGAAAAAGGATGTGGCTTCCGTTAAGGTCCTTTGGAGGAATCAACAAGTTGAAAGTGCGACATGGGAGGCCAAAACGGATATGCAAAAAATGATATCCTTATCTCTTCCATCCTATTCAAGACAAAGGTATTAATTCTAAGTCTTTTATGTGATATCATTTCTCATGTTCCAGCCCCTATTTCATTTGCATGCATTCATGTTTATATTGACAAAGTTCTTGGTGATTTTACACTTATGTTGAGATTTTGTAAATTGTGTTTTAAGCGTATTGTTGCACTCTTGTTGCGGTTGATTTCTACATGATTACTCTTCTCATATATGTTTCTTTGACATTTGAGGACAAATGTTCCCAAGGGGAGATATTGAAATGACCCCAAAAAGTGCTAAATGCACCTCGGAATTGCCCATAATCGTAATTTTTATATATCTCAAAATCCGTGTGTGATATCAAAAATTCAACTTCATATTCTTGTTCAGGGGGTCAAATTGAATGGGATATAGGTCTAACCCCGATTTAAGAGCAACTGTAGAAAAATTTGAAAATCACAAAAATGCGATTTCCAGTGATCATCCGCGCCAGCACCAAGGGCGCGCTGTAGTGTATTTTTGGCTACCAGTTTTCATCTTGGTCCAAGACATTTAGGTCTTGGGCCTAAGTCTTCCCATGTATGGAAATACCTATACTTAGCCATATTTCACCCTCATATCATTCAAAATATTCCCCAATACTCACTCAAATAATTAGACTCATATTTCACTCCAAATTCCAAGTCCCAAAACTCATCCGAATCTTAAGGTTTTCACTCAAGCTTCAACTCTCCATCTCAAATCTTCTTCAAGAAATTCTCCAAAGCTAAGGTATGTGAGTTTCAACCATTGGGTCCTTTCCCCCATGGTTCGCAAGCCTCTTTTTACCTAAAATTGTATGATATGAAGTTGATTTACTCAGGAGTCTTACTTATTACGAGTTTCATTGTACACCATGTTGGGGTTTCATGAAATTGTGATTTTATTAGCATGTTTTAAGCTATGAATCTAAGATCTATTATGAGATTTGATGATGGGTTTTAATGTATATTTCTTGAGGGTATTACAAAGTATCTATTGATGATTTTATACTGAATTTTATAGCATGATTCCACTCTTGAATTGCATGGTTTTACAATAACACTACACACCCACCAAGTGTTTTTGATAAAATGTCCAGTTATAATTTCTTGAGCAATTGAAGGTCCGATGCATGTGTTATGAGTTGAATGAATTTATGTTGAACATATGTATATGATATTCTCCTATATAGCGTTGGAAAGTGACCATGCCCTACTTGGGGGGTTAAGAGCCCAGGTAACCATATCATGGGGTTTGTACCTTGATACCAATAAAGGGGTTGTGCCTTGATAATCGAGTTGAGGGGTTAGTACCTCAATCACCAGGGGTGGTAGGGTGTGACCACCAAACAACGAAGGGGTTTATACATTGTTAACTGGGTTGAGGGGTTTGTTCCTTAATCACCATAGGTGGTAGGGTGCGACGATCCACAAACCAACTAAGGGTTTTGTACCTTGGTAAACTATGGGTTCCATAATGATGGTATTTTCTTACAAATGTATTCCGTTATATGTAAGAATGATTTACTTCAAGCATCTACCATGCATGCCATATTGTTATATGCTCATCTATTGCCTAATGACGCATTTTGACTAAGTTGCCTATATATTGTTGCATTGCGTCTTACATACTTAGTACATTAAAATATACTAACGTATACTGTATGTCTACATGATGTTACCATGTAGGAACTGGAGCCCCACTCTAACATCCTCCTCCGCGTGGATAATACGACTTCTCTCAAGCTAGTTAGTGAGTCCTCCATTTTGGGGACAATGTCTATTTTGTTATGCTATGTATTACGACTCTCTTTCTTTATTGTATACTTTGACTATGAAGGTGAGCCCGGTTGCTTGTCTTGGCTACTGCTAAGTTCTATGGTTAGACATATTATTGGACATGTTATGTATAAAGCTATGAGCTTTGACTCTCTCTTGACTCTTGATGTTCATGATATGAAATGTCACGACCAAGCCTAGGGCCTAGACGTGACACAGCGAATGGGGAACCCAAAGTAAATCCAAGCAAGCCTTTTAACTTGTCATTACACATCCTTGGTCACAGAAGCATATAAAACGCATAAAGCAAGCAAAAGGAACAAGGGACTAAGGGATAGCTTGTCAAAATGTCAATATTAAAGACAAGGAGTCATAGCTCATATCATAAATACACGACTTGTCCAACAAACACCTCTAGATACATAGATAGAGCGGGGGACAAGACAAAGCTATCAGGCTCACCCTCATGGTCAATAGAGCATAAGATAGTGTCACAATACATAGATAATAGGAACATAGACTATGGTCCCCGAAATAGAGGACTCACCAGCAAACTTGGAATAGCGCCGACTAGCCACGTGGAGGAGGTGGATGATCAACTTGAGCACTGGTTCCTACATGGTGATATCATGTAGGCATGAGTATGTGTTAGTACATTTGAATGTACTAAGTATGTAGGATGCAATATAACAAGAAGTAGACATCATAATCAAAATGCACGATATTAAGCAATAGACATAATATACAATATGCCATGTATGATCAATGCTTAAGTAAAACATGATTAAGTAACTCATGCTTATATAGGATATCATATGTGAAGAAGAGACCAAGCTAGTTGTTCAAGGTATAAACCCCTTG
>JAABOM020000092.1:17908274-17973464 GCA_011800125.2 Solanum clarkiae | reverse complement strand
ACTTGCTGTACAAAATAATTTAGGAATTAGACATAATGCACCTATTACACTTGACTTTATGGCACGATCTAAAGAATAGAAAGAAAGTAACAACTCCTAAATGCCATAAAGCCTTCTGCTTATAAATGTGGTGCATAACACATCGATAAACAAGATTCTACATAGACACGTCTTTCTAGATTCCCTAGGACGACCCGCTCTGATACCACTTTTGTCACTCCCTAAAGTCCCGTTAGGGCGAACTAGCACCCCTTGTCGATAAGGCTCGGGAGAACCAACCTGTATCTATGTGCTTTCTATATGTATTATAAGAGATTTCTACCTTTAACATGCCTTTAAGCAGATAAACAATGATAACTAGCCAAAAGGAAATGCATATGACTAGTCCATTGGGGCCATGGTATTTAAAGTACGAGACATGACCACACTTTACTTTACATAGTCTACAAAGCCTCTAAATAAAGAAAAACATCTGATAAGGGTCGGGACAGGCCCCGCCTCAACAAACTGTGCAATAAAAACACGTAAGCTCTAGACATATACAAATCCCCGAAACAACCAGGAGCTTGATGACAGCAGCTGAATATTCTGTACTCCTACTGGGGAGACCTACTGGCACTTGTACCTGCAGCATGAAATGTAGGTCCCCCGTAAGAGACATCAGTACGAGATAATGTACTGAGTATGTAAGGCAGGATATACTATATATAAGGTAACAACTCAAATGAAACCATGCATCTGTGGAAGATCATGGACCACCCTTAATTATACTGTGGAATCATGTACTTTATATTCTTTATATTACTTTACCTTTACTGTATAATCTGTGCACAGCTGTAAAACAAATGACCAACTGATCAGTGGTGAAACTGTATCGGGTTCGTCCCTGGCTAGGTTATACTCAACCCCTTGGTCTACCCCTCCCCCCATTGATAAGATCGTCCCTGGCTAGGTGCTATCTCCACCCCTCGGGCTACCACCTATCAAAACTGTATACTTTATCTTTCAATTACCTTGGAGATGATTCTTTTGGTGGCCATAATATTGTAGTTATAGGAATGTATATGTAGCATGTGACATGTAGATAATCATACAAGATAATATGATAATGAAAAAGAGTATGTTACACAAATAATGAAATGTTTATGAAATGGAACAACTCGTGGACTTTATTTAGCAATAAGGACTCATATGACTTGGTATCCACGTATGTATGCATATTTGAAGGTGACTATGTATGGGATCATATGAACATGTACAAGAGTGGAGACATGGTTAATAGTGTGTCGGATTTGGTGAATGCCTTTATGTACCAAGGAGAGATCTATGTTTTATGCCAAGTGATATGAAATCAAGTAACCTTACATAACTCGTCGTCGGACCTTGTTACTATCTCAAGATAACCCTCCCTTCCTCCAAATACTTATCTACAAAACAGCAAGGGATAAAACTAGCATTAGTAGCCAATAGACACATCTTGGCAGCCCAATTACATAACAAAACAACACACGGGCAGCAAGCGGGTGTTTATAAACCCGTGCGTATTCCTTTAACTTTTCCATCCCTAATTGTATTTTCTAATACACATTAGCATGTACACATCATGTACTTCCTATTTCAATTCCATAATAGTCTTACAACAGCCCACAAAGCACAACACATCACAATTCCAAATAATCTGAAAATGGACAACATAACGTTACCTTCCTTCACTACCTTTTGATATCGACAACTCCAAACCTATTCCAACTTTAACCAAACTGTTTCAGCATCGTTTACACATATAACCAGACCTAAAACAGTCTTATAACAGCACTTAATAAGTCATGAAGGACGTGAGCTAATAGCCTTATATACAACAGGCTGCAAGTTCTAATCAATATGACGCTTAAGATAACACAATAAAATGCGCTTGTTAAATGAAACCAAAATCAGGGCAGCAACCTTAGGGTGATGTTTAGAACTCAAAACATATTAAGAACACCAAGTTCTCTTCATTATATCGCCCACAAACCATAGAGAAGTCACTAAAATAAGAGGAAAATGTGCAACAACTCTCAAAATAGAATCTACCCAGAATTTCCGGCACAAACATTATACTTCTTGTTTTTCATACGAAAACCATACTAAACACATCTGTAAACTTACTTACCACTATCTTAAGGTATAGGAAGTGTACAAGAACCCTAGAATTCCCTTTTCGCTGCTTTGCAAGTCAATACACGTTGAGAGAAAAGTTGGAGACAAAGCTGATTTTTTTTCGTTCAAGATGACAATGACTTGTGGGAGATGATTTTGGCCCTTTTTAAATGGATCTTTGGCCGACTTACTAAGGATACTTAAGCCTTACATCACCAAGTTACTGATGCATCTCCTTGCGCCTTTCACTTGGGCCTTTTGGAGCTCCAAATGGATGGGCTTTTGCTTCCCATTTTTCAGATTTCTTCTTCTTAACTAGTTGGGCCTAACTTGCTAAGAATATTGTAATAGTCTTAGGCTCCCTTTATATTATTCTTGGGCTGATCATATAGTACATTTACGATGCTAAAAGATGTGCTAAAGTTGCACCCTTAACAGGAACTTTATTCGTAGTCGGACTTGGACAAATTCGACGTCAGGCGTCGTCTCCGTTTAGGTAGCAAATTTAAGCTAAGAAAGTAGGTGACTGACCTACTTGCTTACTAAGTCCTACAAGCACCTCAATTCTCTCACTTCATTTTAAGGTAGTAATCTCCTTTATTCGATACAAAACATGTATATTCTCGACCCTCTTAAGCGTTAGACACACATATAGCCCATTAATACGGATTCAAGCACTTTTAAAATTTAGCGCTAATTTGACCAAACCATATCATGTTTCATTTTTTGTACTAGTATTGTAATGTGTGGTGTGTTACACGGGTATGCCAAATATATGAAGGACTTAGTAACCAAGAAATGCACTTTGAGCCAAGAGTTCTCACAAGAACACCAACAATGTATGCGATTATGACTAGATGTCTCGCTCAAACGCGAGAGGATCCTAGTGCATTTACCACTCCCTGTACCATTGGTGATGTCGATTTTGCAAGTGCTTTGTGTTACTTAGGAGCGACCATCAATCTAATGCCTCTTGATGTATTCAAAAAACTTGGCCTTAGTACTCCTACCCCCACAAGAATGAGGTTTCTTATGGAAGATCGAATCATTAAAAAGCTGGAGGGAATCCTTTAGGATGTGCTTGTTAAAGTGGATAAATTCATCTTTCTGGCAGATTTCATGATCCTTGACTGCGAAGTTGATTTTGAGGTGCCCATCATTTTTGTGAGACTATTTTTGGCCATTGGGAGAGCCCTAGTGAATTTGGATTCAGGTCAACTGCGGTTTAGGGTTATTGATGTAGAGGTTATGTTTGATATTCTCCAATCCATCAAACACCCAGATGAGTGCAAAAGTGAGGTGTGGACCCTCGATGATAGTTGATGAAGGATGTTGACAAAGTTGAGCCATGACATTAAACAAGGCGCTTCTTCGGAGGCAACCTAAGCATTTTTAATAATTGTTGGCTCGTTTTAAGTGTTTTTAATTATTGAGATTCTTAGTTAGAAGGTTTGAGTTTGTTTTTATGATTGAAAAACATTGGTACAGTTGTAATATTTTAGAATTATTGTGTTTTGAGATTTGGTTTGTAGGTGAAAATTGAAGTACTGAAGATCTGAAAGACGGAACTTAGAGCAGCCTCTACGACCAAGCCTACGAGTCATAGTCATGCCTCGTCGAGAGAATCAGTGAGTATCAGAAGTTTGCATATACACTACAAGCTAACCTTATGACTTGTAGGGTCCTCTACGAGTCATAAGTGGGGTTCGTAGTGCCTAGGTATGAGTCCTAAATTTTTACAAGTGATGGGTCTGGTATGAGACTATGACCTACGAGTCGTAGGCTAGCCTATGACTCGTAGTCGGGGTCTCGTAGCCCTAATCTGCAGATTTTTAAAACTCGGCCTGATTTGCTTATATAAGGGGTCAAAATAAAATTTAACCCCTATTCTTAATCACAAACCTTAAATAGGCAACGGAAAACTCGAATGTACCCCTCTTTTCTCTTTTTCGACTAAAATCTTAACAACCCGCGTCATTTTCCAGCAAGGATTCCGGTGAGGTTACCAATTTCTAGGGTTTCATCTTGATTTTCAATTTTCTTCACTTTGGCTCACCTCTACAATCGATTGGTAAGCTCCGTTGTTACATTTTGCAATACTTTGTGGTGAATTTGTTCCCTATATGAGTATATGTTTTGCTTGATTATGATAAATCATGTTGCATAGTGAGCATGAACTAGACTTGTAATTAGGGATTTTAGGCTTTGAATGGTTGAGTTGTGAACCTACTTGTGTTGAAAATTCTTAAAGGGTGATGATGATTGCACAATTTATGATTCATTCATAGAAATGTAGTGTGTGATTGTTGCCCGTGCATGATCTGAATAGTTGTAGAAGTTGAAATTTAGGGGATATTGGTATGATGCTTATGTTTCAACTTATGGGGTTTGACTTAATTGATATGTATGACCATTGCATCCCTTTGGAATATGTTGTTAATGTCAAGTATGAGCTTTGAAAGTGTTTGGTTGGCATTGTGCTTGATGTTCTGCTAAAGTAAATCGATCCTTAGGGGTGACTGTTATTTTGTATTTATAAAGTGACCAGGGAATTGATTATGTGCTAAATATTTGTAATTGTTATTATATGCGAAGAGTGTTGATTGTGCTATTTAATGTGTTTCTTTGTTATGGGAAAACGTTAGGTACCTTTGATGCCTTCTATTTTCTGCTATGAGGCACTCCTATGACTCGTAGGTTCCTCTACAAGTCGTAAGGGTCCCTCATAGCAAGCAGTAGTCATTTGTGGTTTCTTCATATTTGTCATACGAGAATCACCTACGACTCGTAGTTCCTGCTATGACTCATAGTGAGAGTCTCTTAAGCTTATTTGAGTTCTAAAGAATGTTTATGAAAATGGCTACGACCTACGAGTCATAACTGTGTCTCATATCTCAGATCAGAAAACATTTTTGAAGGTATAATTGGTTCTACGAGGATAGTATATGACTAGTAGGTCACGCTACGAGTCGTAACTGCATTCGTATCTGCAAACCTGCAGTTGCACCACTGAATTTCTATTTTTGATTTGATTTTGTTCTTTTGTTCTTCATTATGCGTTATAATGGATCAAACATCTTGAACCTACATGTTTCTTTGTGGTTTGTTTGTAGATAAAATGCCCCCTAAAGATAAGTTTGCAATCCGAGCTCTTCAACGGAGGTTGATGGATGAATCTTTCGAAATCTAGCATTCAGAGGGCTCTGTGAAAGTCCATAGAGTCAGGGTCTTCGCCAATAGACCTCAAACTCGGGCACTTGTTGTGCAGATGCCCACGGAAGTTAGTAGTGCCTCCCGGTCTAAAGAGGAGGAACAACAGGGCAACAGGGACGAGTCAGATAACAACCTACCACTGATGACCCCCTCATATTCCGGCTCCGAGCAAGAGTCTGAGAGCACCTCCCAGACCCAAGAGGAGGAAGTCTAGTACCAACCCCCAACTAAACGTAGATGGTGTGTCCTTGGAATGAAAGAAATATACGACCAGGGGTTGGAGCCTAAGGGGAAAGGCAAGCCGGTTCGACAATTTCATGCCTATACTCGAGGAGGTGGTGCAGGATCGCTTTTATTAGCGGTTATTTAGAGAAAGAGAGCACAGCACACACCACCTGAAGTGGGCACTTCCAGTACGGCTATAGAGGAAAGGTAGCCCCAGGACCCCTCAAATCAGTCTAAGACTTGTTCTTGATGCACCATGATGTTTGACTTCTTTTGACCCCAGTTCTCATTTTATTATGTTGGATACTTTGTTCTTTGTTCTCTTTTCAGACAATATTTTTATTATGTTGGGTTTTGGTTGTGTTTAAATATTCTTATATTGGATGTTACTTTTACTTATATTTTGGATGTTATTTTTTGGTTTTTAATGGATGTATGTATATTTTTCTATCTTATTGCGTTTTGTTTTCATTTTCGTTTTTACTCTGAGGACAAAGTATCACATTTTGGTGGGGTAGTGGAATTTATGGGTTAAGGTGAAGTCTAAGTAGCCTCATCCATAACTTCTCCTATTTTTGATCCTAAAGTTTTCTTGTCGTGCTTCTTTTTCCTTGTGGATATTTACTTTTTCTGTTGAATCGGCATGTTTAGGTAGTGTAGATAATGGGTAAATTCATAATAGTGTTATCTGTTGGCATATACATAATTTTTAGATTTGTTTTCAATATTTTGATGAAAAATTAGGTATCCTCAAAATTTTTGAGGTTGTGATTATTGACGCATTCATACATTTTGGAGTATCTAGCAATGTTTGTTCTGATATTGTGAAGGTAAGTTGAGATTAAAAGGATGACTTGTGAGTCTATGCATGATTGTTGATGTAATTGCCTTGTGTGCTATGAGCTTATTTTGCTGCATTCATATATCTTGTATGGACCTAGAACTTGCCTTGTTACTCTAAAGTTGGTTTGGTGATGTGGTGGGTATGGAAAGGATCTTAGGCCTTTGTTCTTTGAGTGAAACCACTTTTAGCCTAAACGATCCACCAGATGAGTGAGTGAATCCCTTGTTCCAAACTGTTGAGTTTATCATGTACTCATTCTTTCTGGATACCTTGCTAGCTTAACCTTGTTTGATGAAATGCCAAGGATATTGTCCCTGGTCTATCCTTGAATATGCGAACCTTGATTGAGGCCAAAGGCCTAAGCTGAAAGTGGCTGCAGGCCAGTTTAAGGCATAGATATTGTGTACTTCACCTGAAGCTAAAAGCTTAAGTTGAGGGTGACCCTTATTGTGGTAAAGTAATGATAATAAGGTGGTCGGTTGGGAAATCAAGAAAGAAAGAAATGATTAAAAAATGCATGAACCGAGTGAAGAAAAAGAAGAAAAGTGCCTTAAAGTAGCAAAAAAAATGATCTTGAAATCAAGGAACAACTGAAAAAAGAGAAAGAAAGTACTCGAAAAAAGTTCAAAACAAGAGAATAAGGGTGGATTTATTGAATAAGGTTGGGTTATGAAAGCAAAAGGTGTTGGTAAACATGGTTAAAGGACATCTTTAGTCACTACTTGCCCAAAATGCCACACCAAAGCACCTTGAGCCTATGTTACAAGCCTATAAGTCCTAAAGTGATCCTACTCCACTCCATCACCAAGACAGAAGATGAGTATAGAGGCAAGTCTATGGTGTTAGTCAGTATGCAATGAATTTCAATTGTGAGAGTGAAAATGCTTCCTCAATCCCTGAATTCTAAATGCTTTTGAGTGAGTATGAGGGACTTCTTTCCGGTGAGGGCATTTGCGCTACTTGAGTAGCATATACTAGTGATTGTGGATGGTTGATGCTCCTTACCTTTTCATAGTTGGATTGCCAGGTCCCTCATTGTGTTCTTGCTTAGTCAATAACTTTGCAACCCTATTTTGAAAATAGCAATTCGATACCCAAATCGGAGGAGCTATTGTATATGCCATTAGTATAACAGCTATCTATTTCTCTTTGTCTGCGTAGATTGAGTCGTCGCTTGAGGACAAGCAACAATCCTAAGTTGAGGGTGTTGATGTGCTATCAAAATATAACACATTTGGTGCCTAAAACAAGGTATTTTATGAGTTCTTAAAGTGTCTTTTTAGTGTTTTGATCTGTTTTTTGTTAATCTTGCAGAAAAGTTAGATTGGCATGATTTGTAGAAAAGTTGCAAAATTTGCTGAACCATAGGCCTGACGAGCCCACCTACGATTTGTAACTCAAGCTACGAGTTATAGGGTGGTGTCGCAGCAAGAATCAAAGACCAAATTCAGAAATTTGCTAAGTGGAGGTCACCCCTACGAGGCCATTATACTAGTCGTAAGTTACACTACGACTCGTATAAGTGGACTCGTCGCAAGAATCAAAGAGCCAATATGTTAGACCATGAACTGAAGACCAAGACTACGATACCAACATATGAGTCGTAGTTCAAGTAATGACTCGTACCTATGGGTCGTACTAGTTTAGTCCAAGATGCCAAGAAACTGATACAAGACCCCGACTACGACTCATAGGTCATCCTACGAGATGTACCTGCATATCATATCAGATGCCAACTGTCTTTACTGTGTAAATTCTAAAATACTATATATAGTTTAAGTTAGGTTTTTAACATGTGAGTTGGACACGGATTCAGCCATAGAATATTGAGCAATATATTTTTTTAAGATTTTCTTAGTTTTTAGATTACTTTATTATTCTCTCTTGGAAAACCCATTTTGGGGATTGCAAACTTCGCTTTGTATTTATTGTTGATCAATCAAGCTTGTGGGTTTGCAATTTGTGGTGCCTAGTTCCTTCATTTTTATTGGTAAAGCTTCTAACTATGTTTATTTTTTGCATGCTTATGTGTGTTGCCATAGGCATGAGTAGTTAAGCACCCACAACTTCGGGTTGTGGGAACCATGGGTATTTGACATTGAAATGACCTAGGTGTCTTGCATTTCTATGATTGGGGTTTTGTATGTATTATCTATGTCCCTTCATGATTATTGTTATTTGATAGTGGCCAACACGAACCCCGCCTACTATCACGATCCTGACCAAGTTAGTGACGAATAGGAAAAGGGAAGTAGATGACAGAATTCAATTGATATGTTCTCGTCTAATCAACCAAAACCTGACCAAGGAGAGGTCGACTGGGACTATTGGTAATGGTTAGTTGGCATGCCATGGTGACCGATCAAGCGCCATAGTGAAATTCAACCTTCACCTTCACAAGAGGGTTGTAAGGATCTAAGTTACCGTCCTGCATGCAAATCACCAATTATAGCTATGTTGTCTCGGGTAATCAAGTCGACGAACCATGCAAGTTATCCCCAAAATTAAGTATTTCCTTGCATTATAGTTAGTGTTTATTTTATTTTATTTTTCAATCATAGAAACCCCCCCCCCCAATTTAGAGATTGCAGTTATAAATGCTAGAAATGATTAGTGGTGAAATCTTGTAATGAAGCCCTGTATTCCCTGTGGATTAGATCCTAACCTTGGTTAAGTTAATTGCTGACAATGATCGATTTCTTATTGGAGCATCAACATCATCATTCATGATTCCTGAGATATCAATTTAATTCAAAAGCATGGAAATTTTACACTCTTTGGACACCAAATCTGACGCATCAAAGATAAGCCTACTCATCCTTTCCCTGGATCAGCAACTAATGTGTTGTCAAACTACAACACTTTTGATGCTTAAAACTTAGAATTTAGGTGTTCTCAATGCGATGTTAATAGGTTTGATATTTTCTTATTTTTGTTTTGCAGTATTTCAGGGTTGGCACCAATGGTAGGCTCTACGAGGTGCTCTACGACCCGTATAACAGTTTACGACTTGTAGTCAAGCTTCCATGAAATGTTGCTTCAAATCTAGAATGTCTTTTATGAAACACCTCCACAGCCTTTAAAAGATTCTACTACTCATACGGGGTTCCGTCTGATGGAATTTCAGAAAGTCCCCATTTTTTGATCCTCAGGATACGATAACAGGTGTACAACTTGTAAAGTCTTCTATGACTTTTCTGCATGTTCATAGACTCAACTTTTGCAATATACCCCTCATTGGAATTTTACACAAAACCCCCTTTATGGCTCGTGGAATACTCTACAGCCCGGAAAGGGTTTCGTCGACCTTCAACTTTAGTAACTTCTGCATACTTTGCCCAAAAAATGGTTGATTAGATGAGAAACATCAATTGAATCCTGTTAATTAATCTACTTTCCTATTCACTACTGCCTTGATCCCGTTAGTAAGACTAGGCGAGTTATAACGTTGGTCACCGTTAAAAAGCATTCAAAATAAAGAATTAATTAAGACATGGCATTCAAAACAAAGAATTAATTAAGACATGGATGAACACTTTTCAAGAATTATGAATTATCCCATTTTACCTTACTAGTTCTTCATGGTTCCCACAACCCTAGTTGTGGATTTAGTTACTCATGATTAGTGTAAATGCAAGACTTATGAATTTGAATAGCATATTTGAGCACTTACACAATAGAATTAAGCACAAGAAAAATCCAACCCTTTAGTGAGAATTACAAGCTTGAAATTAGAAGATGGAAATTTAAAGTTTACAAGTGTTTCTCAAACTCTGTAATGTTTCTTTACTTTTCTCCCCTCGTCATCTCTGAAAGAATAATCTAAAAAACCTATTTATAGTGCTTAAAATATAAAATCATCATGAAATAGGACTACTAAATCGGATCAAGGGGAGGTTGTACTAGAACAATAGGTAGGTTAGTTTTGTCACACTGCAGGGATGGATCAAAACACGTACTGAAATTTTTCTCTCAACTAGATAAAAGAGTTTGGTAAACTTAACTTACCATTCTTCATGCTAAATACTGAAATAAATCACTAGCACATTATTCTTGCTAAGTAATAAAATCATGGGAACATATTCCTAGTTACTTCTATTTATTTTGACACAAATAAATATTAAATTGTGAGGCATTATTATTTTTATTGTGGTTCTCTATTTTCTTAAATTAACCCCCCCCCCAATTATGATAATGACTATGAAGTTAAAATTTTTATTATTGACAATATCTGTCCATATTGCCTGTGGGATCGACCCCGACACACAAGTTGGGTAAATATATTGCAAACAACCATTTATATTTATTTTAAGAAGTATATTTTGGATGTCACCAAAAAATTGGTGCTGTTGCCAAGGAATATGACTAGATTTGGCTAATTCAATGTAATTTGAAAATTAATCCTTATTTCCCTCATTTTATTTTTTTTTGTTATTTTTGTTTTCTTTAATGGCATAGGTGTAGTGTATGCCCAACATGTGAAGTTGAGGCATATCCTTGACTCTATTTAACATAGACATCCAAAGAAGATTAAGAAGAACGGCCCAAGATAATGCATACAACCTGGCAAATACAGCTCTGAATTGGAATGACAATGAGAATGCAAAGAATGAAAACCCATCTCCGCTTGAGAATATTGCTCCACAACCACAGGACTTCAATGCCAAAGCCTATCAGTGGAACCAATATCGGCTCAACCCTATAGCTATAGAGGTTACTGGAGCTATTGTGTTACCACCACTACAAAATGACATAAAGTTCGTGATTTGAAATGGGTTGCTTCAGATGCTGTAGAACCATAGGTTGTTTGCGGGCCCACCATCATAAGATCTATATAGCAATCTAGGTAACATTGCATTTGTGTGCAAGAGTATGATAGGAACACAGAATCTGTCTATGGATACTGTGGGATTTCATGTCTTCCCATTATCTCTAACAGGCAATGCAGCGCTATAGTTATCCAAGCTCCTGCATGGTTCGATTCCCAGTTGGATTGAGTTAGAGAAGGCCTTTTTGGAGAGGAACTTCCCAAGATCGAAGAAGCTCAAGTTGAAAGACAAAATTAACAACTTTGAGCAACTTCCTGGTCACTCGATTAATACTACATTGGAGTGGTTCACAAAGTGCTTGAGGAGTGTCCCATACAACAAAATTATCGATGATGCCTTGGTGGAGATCTTCTTTTGTGTCCTGCACGAGAATAGTCAAGCTTGTGTTGATACCATTATGAGGGGCATGTTCGTAGACCAACCATTAGCAAGGACTACTGAAAGGATGGAAATGGTGGTAAGACAAATCGTGCATAGGTGAAAAGAGACAGAGCATCTACCAAAAGTGCTTGCGCCGTCAGTATTTGTTCAGAGCAACCTAAAATAAATGAAGAGATCATGCAAGAGCCTACTCGAATTTGTGCAGGTATGTAGGTGATGATGAAGTAGAATTAGGAACAAGTTAATGCAGTTGTTCATCAACCTCCACGAGTACGCATGTATGATGATCCCTACTATGAAGAAGACACTTGCTTCATTGTTGATCAGATAGGGGGTTTCCGGATCAACGCTCAAGGGCCCAATCAGGACTATTGGAGCCAAGGTCAAGAAAACCAATGTCAAAAATATAATTGAGATAGAGCTTTTAGTGACAACCATGGAGGTTACTATGACAGGAATCAGGGCCAAGACAAACATGCAGATTGGCACTTTAGAGATGGCTAGATAAATGGTCCTTATGTGCCACCATATAGCCGCGACATCGGTGCTAGTAGTTCCAGAGTTGAGGAGATATTTGACTATTTGTTGAAGAAAGCTGATACACAAGATAAGACTCTGAAGGGGATGCATTCTGACATCTCCAGCATAAATTAGAAAGTTGAGTTTTATTTTTTTGCTATCAAATATCTTGAGAAATAGTTTGCTCAAGCGTCAACTCAACTCAACCAGTGTCAGAGGGGTATACTTCCTAGCAACATAGTTCAGAACCCAAAGAATGAAGGGCAGTGCATGGTGGTTACTACTCGTGGTGGCAAGAGTATTATTGATCCCCAATGCTAGTAGTCCAGGATGATGCTAGAGAGAGACAGTTGAGGTCAGGGATATGGATACCAAAAATAATCATGGAAAGGATGTGGTGAGTGATACTGCAAAGGCACCACAAAAGCTGAAGCCCATTCCTAGGCCTCCTCCTCCCTTCCCTGAGAGAATTGAAAAGAAGGAGGAGGAGGGCAAGTTCAAGCACTTTCTCTACATGCTGAAACAACAATCCATCAACATCCCTCTCCTAGAGGTATTGGATAAAATGCCAGGGTATGCAAAGGTCATGAAGGACCTAGTTACGAAGAAGTGCACTGTGAGTCAACAGCTCTCTCAAGAGCTTCAATATTGTAGTTCAATTGCTACGAGGTCCTTGGTACAAAAGTGAGAAGATCTTTGTGCTTTTACAATACCCTACACCATTGAATGTATGGACTTTGTAAGGGCATTGTGTGATCTCGGTGGTAGCATAAATCTAATGCCCCTTACGATCTTCAAGAAGCTAGGACTAGGAGCCCTTATCCAATGACCATGCAATTGTTGATAGCTGATCGCACCGGTGAAGAAGCCTATGGGGATACTTTATGATGTTCTTGTTAAAGTTGAGAAATTCATATTCTCTGTAGACTTTATGATCTTAGATTGTGAAGTTGACTTCGAGATACCAATCATCTTAGGAAGGCCATTCTTAACCACTGGTCAAGCACTAGTGGACATGGAAGCTGGTCAACTCGGGTTTACATTGAATGATGAAGAAGTTGTCTTTAATATCTGTCAGTCAATGAGGAGGCCAGATGATCTGAAGAAGTAAGCATGGACACTTGATGAAGTCTGAGCTCTCAAGTTGTCTATGTCATGCCACAATAATAATCAGGTACTGCTTGGGAGGCAATCTAAGATAGAGGTTGGCTTTTAGGCACCCAGGTATGTCTTTTTTTTTACCCCAGTACTTTATTTATTCTTTTTGTGTGCATTGAGGATAATGCACCTTTTTTTCAAAAGGGTGTGGGTAGTTATAATCCTCGGTGATGACTAAGTAGCCTTGGCCTATAACTACCTCAAATTTTGAATCCTAGGGGTTTTCTTGTCTATGCTTTTATCCCTATAAATATTTATTTTCTATTCAATTGACATGTTTATGATGTTTAGGTAGTATTGGTAGCATATAGTACTAATATCTGTGGCATACATGTGTTTTTATGTATTTTTGTGAAAAATGATACCTACCAAATTTTTGAATAATTAGTCTAGATAGCAAACATGCATGTTTAATTGTGTTGACAATGCCTATTTTGATAAGTGAGGATAAAATTGAGATAAAAAGCTTTATCTGAGAGTCTATGTTGATAATGTAATTAGTGCCATGTGAGTGTGAACTTAATTTGCTAAATTCATGTATTGTATTTTATTCAGAACTTGCCCTATTACAACTGTAGGTTAGTTGGTTAGGAAAGGATCTTAGATCATTTTTCGTAACAACCCACTTAGCCTGAATGACTAACCAAATGTGTAAAGTATCCCTTGATCCTAATGTTTGAGTCTAACAAGTGTCTTTTCTTTGTAAAAACCTAAGTGACCTAGTCTTATTAGCTGTAAAATCCTAAAATTGGCCCTGGTCCTTCCTTGAACAATATGCACATTGACTGAGGCAAAGATCCTGAGTGGATGGTGGCTACCAAAAGTGGACCTGGTTCCGAGGTTGGATAATGTGCAGCTTAACTGAATCTAAGAGCCTAAGTTAAGGGTGACTAGTGTAAGGGTAAAACGAAAAATGAGGGAAAAGTTAGTGATACATGGGAAAAGAGAAACAATTGTGTACTAGGTGCACGAAAAATGAGTGATGCCTAAGTTAAGAACTACAAAGAAAAATGAAGTACAAAGACAAAGCAAAAAGCTGAAAAATGAAATTATAGCCCCAAAAAATTTGAGAAAGGGAAAATGGAATGAAAAGTAACAGTATTGGTAGGGCAAAAATGTAGAGAATTGCAGTGCAAAGGAGGGACTTTAGTCACTATATTACCAAAACATCATACCAAAGCTCTCTGAGCCTACGTTATAAGCCAGTAAAGTCCTAATGTATCCTAGTCCAAGTAGTCAAAGGTCTTAGTCATGAATATAGGGGCAAGCCTATGGTATTGAGCATGATATCCGAATGTCTCTTGTGAGAGTGAGTGATTTTTCATAGTACAATGTTATACCTGAAAATATCATTGTGAGTGAGATATAGGACCTTTTTTGTGAGGTCACTTGCATTACATTGTTAACATTACACTCATTCAGCTATTATGGCTTGTTGAAGGTTACCTCGCTTGTCATAGTTGCATTGTCACATAGATTGACATGTGTAGGGTCGCTAGATAGCTATCTGATTTTGTTTTAAAAAATAGTGTGGGTATGTGTATGTTTGGTTTGATGTATGCGATTTGGTTGATGTTTGTGTGTTACTGTGCTGCTTATCTCAATTGAGTCCATCACTTGAGGACAAGTAAAAATTTTAAGTTGAGATTGTTGATATGCTGTCAAAATACAACATTTTTGATACTTTAAACAAGGAAATTTATGTGTTCTCAATGAAATGATAGTAGGTTTGATATGTTTTTATGCTTGTTTTGTAGGATTTCAGGATTGACACTATTTTTTGGCAAAGTATATAGAAGTTGCTAAAGTTAAAGCTCCACGAGATCCTTCACGGGCCATAGACTATTGTACAAGCCATAAAGGGGGGTTCGTGTGCAATTCCAGTGAGGGGTGTATTTTAAAAGTTGAGTCTACGAATATGCAAATGAGCCATGAAAGACTTTGCGAGTGGTAGACCTCCTTGAAACGCCCCAAAATTGTGCTTCGAAATGACCATAATCGTAATTTTCTTATATCTCAAAATTTGTGCATGATATCAACAATCCAACTTCAGTTCTCAATCAGGGGGGAAATTGGGTGGGAAAAGGGTATAACCCAGATTTTAGAAGACTCGTAGTGAAAAATAATTTTCTCTAATTTGCATAAAACAGAGTCTGTCCGCGCCTAGTCTGCGACATGCCTGGGGCATGGATCAATGTTATTTCTTCCTCCGCGATGGGTCCGTGTCATGGATCAGATGTGGACTAGTTCAACATTTTTCTCAGTTTTTCTATTTCGGCAAAGGGTATTGGGGTCATAGCCCCATGCCCACTTATGCATGAAAACACATATACTTAGTCATTTTAAAACTCTATACCACTCAAAACCCTCATAAAAACCTCTTCAAGACTTAATCAAATAACTCATTCAATTTTCAAGTATTTCAAAATTGACTTTACAACTCAAGGATTCTCTTCAAGATCTAAGTTCTCTTCAAGCTCATCTCAAGAAAACCCAAGTTTGAGGTATACGGGTTTGATCCATTGGGTCCTTTCACCAATGGTGTCCAATCTTCCTTTTCATGAAAATTGCATGTTTTCCAAATGTATTACCTATGGGTATCTTTTATTATGAATCATGAGAATGAATCTTGTTGGGGTTTTATGAAATATTGATTGATTATGCATGACTATCTATTCCAATCATATACCATGATTTGATTATTTCTATTGAGACTGTGCATGTTTTGAGCTATGAAACTATGATCTATTATGAGATTTGATGATGAATTTCAAGGTACCCTACATAAAGAGGTTTTACTACATGTTAGTGGGTTGATTTGAATTAAGTTTTCTCATCTTATTTAACTCTCGAATTGCATGATTTTGAACTAGTATCATGAACCCATCAAGTGTTTGATAAAATGTCAAGTCAACAATTCTGAAGTTATTTACATGATTTACAAGTCAAGTGACTCCATGATGATTAAGGGCTTTCAAGTATGTATTGAATTCTTGAAATTATCTATGATTGTAAAAGTTACAAGTTAAGCCCTATTTCAAGGATTTTACCTCTTGTGATCCATTCATGTTTAATCAAGGGTTCATCTATGATTATGATCTATTCTCATGTTTCAACTTAGGCTCACTATTAGAGGTCAAGAATGTTTCAAGAGCTACTCTGGTCATGTTTCATATTTCTTACAAGTTATACAAATTATGATTATTTCAAGTATTCTGTGGGATTTGACTTAACATCGATTGAGGATTAAGATGGGGGGATGGACTCAAGAGGTCCTTATATAAAGTCTTTTGTCTCTAAGCTATGTGCCACCACAAGATTATGATTATTACCCATGCTATACTAGAGGATCCACCTAGTTCATGTTATCATGTTTGGTTTGCCTGTGCAAGTAGACCACACCTAGCCAGGGGTGTCATGCCCGTTCCACCTTACCCAAGAGGTTTCATGCCTTGGATTCCAAGTTGTAATTATTTGGTCTATGTCGGTTGAGGTTGCTTCCCTCATATGTGTATACCATATGTATTGTGCGAGTTGAATGATTTACAAGCATGTTTTACTTCAAGCATTGATCATGCATGCGATATTGAAATTACACGTATATATTGCTTATTATTATGTCTTGTTGCATTGCATCCTACATACTTAGTACATTCAAATGTACTAACGCTTACTCTATGCTTACATGATATTATCATGTAGGGATCGAAGCACCTTTTTATCATCCTCCGCGTGGCTAGTACGATTCTTTGAAGCAAGCTTCGGTGAGTCCTCAAGTCCGAGGACACTATCTATGTTATTCTTTCTATTTTGAGACTTCTTTATGTCGAACTCTTGTTACTATGGGGGTGAATCCAGAAAGTGTGTTGGCCCCCGCTCCATTCCATGTTAGAGGTATTGTTGGATATTTTGATGTATTGATGTTATGAGCTTGACTCTTTTATGCTTTTATGAATATCAAGATTTCCCTTAGTCCCGATTCCCTTTTTTTACATCTCTTGGTTGTTGTTTACTTTGCTTCCACAACCAAGGATGTGTGAATGATATGCTAAGAGGCTTGTTTGGGACCTCTTCGGGTTCCCATTTGTGTTGTCACATCTAGGCCCAAGGCTTGGGTCGTGACAAACTTGGTAACACTGATCCATGCCCTAGGCGCATTGTGGCCTGGGTGCAGACAGACACTGTTTTATAAAAATTAGGGAAAATTATTTTTCGTTGCGGGTATTCTAAAATCTGGGCTATACCCATTTACCACTCAATTTCACCCCCTGATCGAAAATGTGAAGTCGAATTTTTGGTCTCACGCATGGATTTTGAGATATAAGGAAATTACGATTATGGGCAATCCAAAGAACATTTCTGGGGCATCTCAATTTCTCCCCTTTGGGAATATTTGTCCCCGAATGTCAAAAAAATATGCATAAGAGAAGTAATCATGAAGATTTCAGTCCGACATGAATGCAAAAAATTCATTGAAACATGATTGTCAAAAAGTCTCAACATGAATGTCAAAAATCACATAAACTTATTACCATGAACATGAATGCATGCAAAATGACATAAGGGCTGAAGATAAGACTTGATATCATATAGGGGACTTAAATTAGTATCTTCGGCTTGAGTAGAGTGGAAAAGATATGGATATCGCTTTCTCATGTCTACCTCGGCTTCCCATGTGGAATTTTCAACTTATTGGTTCCTCCAAAAGACCTTGACGGAAGCTACATCTTTATTTCTCAACCTATTCACTTACCTACCCAAAATCCCCACCAAGACCTCCTCATAGGTCAAATCATCTTATACAACACCCACAACATCCAAGGGTACTATAGCACTTGGGTCACTCATACACTTTCTCAACATGGACACATGGAAGATCAGATGAACCATGTTTATCTCCATAGGCAACTTTACCCACTCTCCTCAAAACATTGTAAGGACCCAAAAACCTTGGGCTTAATTTCCCTTTCTTGCCAAACCTGACCACACCCTTCATAGGTGAAACTTTCAAGTAAACCTAATCACCAACCATAAACTCAAGATCTCTTCTTCTCACATCGGAGTAGGACTTTTCTCTACTTTGGGCTATCTTCAATCTCTCCCTTATCAACCTCACCTTCTCCAAGGCTTCTGTTACAAAATCCGGACATAGCAAAGACATTTGCCCCACTTCAAACCACCCAACCAGGGATATACAATGTCTACCATAAAGAGCTTCAAAGGGAGCCATGCTAATGATTGAGTGGTAGCTATTGTTGTAAGAAATTCAATAAGTGGATGATGTTCATCCCAACCTCCCTTAAACTCCAAAACACAAGCTCTAAAAATATACTCAAGAGTTTGGATAGTCCTCTTGGCTTGACCATACATTTGAGGATTTAAAGCCATGCTAAGCTTTATCTTGGTACCAAGACCTCTTTCGAAGGACCTCTAAAAGTGAGAACTAAATTGAGCACCATGATATGAAATGATAGACATGGGTACCCCATATAATCTAACCAACTCATGTATATATAACTTGGCATAATCTTCGAAACCATAAGTTATTTTGACCAGTAGGAAGTGAGCCGGCTTTATCATTCTATCCACAACGACCCATATAGAGTCAAAATGTTTCCTAGTCTTAGGAAACCCAAGCAGAAAATCCATGTTGATCTCTTCCTATTTCCAAGTAGTAATTTCTATATCTTGGGCTAGGCCACCTGGCCTTTGATGTTTGGCATTCACTTGTTGACAATTGTGACATCCCAATATGAAATTAGAAATGTCCCTTTTCATACCACCCCACAAATACACTTCCCTCAAGACTCTATACATCTTTCTAGAACCGGGGTGAATGGAATAGGATGAATTATGGGCCTCTTTCAAGATCAATTCTTTCAAGTCATCCACATTTGGCACACACAATCTACCTTGGTACCTAAGGGTACTATCTCCCCATTGGGAGAAACCTCTATCTTACCATCTCTCACCAATACCTTCAATTCTAGCAAGGCAG
This sequence comes from Solanum clarkiae, assembly GCA_011800125.2. NCBI lineage: Eukaryota > Viridiplantae > Streptophyta > Magnoliopsida > Solanales > Solanaceae > Solanum > Solanum clarkiae. The sequence continues at coordinate 17,954,158 of JAABOM020000092.1, read as the reverse complement.
GATCGAGATTTTGTTTTGCCTTTACCTCTTTAATCATGGAAAATTTAGAACCATCAACATCTACCCTACCACCATTATCAACTTCATCAAACCTAACCACCAATCTAGCCATCCGGTGAAGCTCTCTAGCCACCTATTTGCCAATATCATCAACATGAGCTAGACTACTTGTGGACACCCTAGCATCGACCATAATATTAGCTTTGCCGAGGTGTTAATACATACTCGTATCATAATCTTTAGGGAGCTCTAACCACCTTCTTTGTCTCAACTTAAGATCTTTTTGGGTAAACACATATTGGAGACTCTTGTGGTAGGTAAACACATCAACATGAAGCCATACAAGTAGTGACACTAAATTTTCAAAGCAAATACCATGGCCACCAATTCAAGATCATGGGTGGGATAATTCTTCTCATGCACCTTAAGTTGTCTAGAGGCATATGCTATCACCTTACAATTTTGCATCAAAACATACCCCAAACCAATTCTTGAGGGATCACAATATATAACAAATCCTTCCAATACTTTCGGTAGAGACAATATAGGAGCGGAGACAAGCTTATCTTTCAAGATTTGGAAACTCTTTTCACATTGATCGGTCCACACGAATTTCACCTTCTTTTGTGTCAACTTGATCATATGAGAAGCAATAGAAGAGAAACCATCTACAAACCTCAGGTAATAACCCGCCAAACCCAAGAAACATCTAATATCCGATGGAGTTAAAGATCTAGGTCAATTTCTAGTCACCTCCATCTTCTTAGGATCCACCTTAATGACATCACCTGACACCACATGCCCTAGAAAAGCAACCTCTTTCAACCAAAACTCACATTTTTCATATTTGGCATACAACCTCTCCTCCTTCAAGATTTGCAACACCACCCTCAAGTGATTCGCATGCTCCTCCTCACTATGAGAATAAACCAAGATATCATCAATAAAAACCACCACAAACAAGTCAAGGTAGGTTTAAAAAAAACCCTATTCATGAGATCCATAAATACAATAGGTGCATTAGTCAATCCAAAGGACAACCACAAACTCAAAGTGCCCATATCTAGTCCGGAAAGCCATCTTGGGAATGTGACATTCCCTCACTTTCACTTGGTGAAACCTTGACCGAACATCAATCTTAGAAACGTGAATAGCCCCTTGAAGTTGATAAAAAGGTCATCAATCCTTGGTAGGGGGTACTTGTTCTTCATGGAGACTCTATTATGTTGTCGGTAATCAATGTACATTCTAAAATAACTATCTTTCTTCAAAAATAACACCGATACACCCCAAAGTGACTTACTAGCCCTTATGAAACCCTTCTTCAATAAATCTCTCAATTGATCCTTTAACTCCTTCAATTTCACCGGGGCCTATACTCTAAGGGAGGATAGAAATGGGTTGAGTATAAGGAAGGAGGTCTACACCAAAGTCTATTTTCCTTTCAGGAGGAACACCAAGAAGCTCATCGGGAAAGTCATCTAGAAACTCTTTAACCACCGGAACCGACACAATAGGAAGGACTTTGGACTCAGCATCCCTAATCCTCATAAGATGATAAAGGCAACCCTTAGAAATCAACTTTTGGGCTTTAAGACAAGAAATGAGTCTACCCTTGACCACCACATCACGACTCTCCCACTCAAAGACGGGTTCATTAGGGAACTGGAATTTAACCGTATGGGTCCTACAATCAATAGAAGCATAATATGGACGCAACCAACATCCCATGAATTACATCAAAATCCACCATATCTAATACAATAAAATCACAAGGCAAGACTTTATGCAATACGAACAGGGGACAATTTCTATAGAATCTTTTAGCAACATTGGACTCACCAATGGGGGTTGACACTTCATAAGGTTCACACAACAATTCGGGACTAACATGAAGCTTTTTGACAACAAAAGGAGTAATAAAAGAAAGAGTGGCACCCAGGTCTATCAATGCATACACTTGAATCAAAATACTTTAACATGTTGGTGATGACATGGGGCACGTCATCCACCCTTTCTCTCCCTTGAAGAACATATAATCTATTTTGCCTTGGTGTACCCCCTTGTTGGCCTTCTCTTCCCTTTTGACCCGCATTTGCACCTTGGCCTTGTGGATGACCATCACTACCTTTGTTTTGAGCATGAGGACATCAATAACCTTATGACCCATTTCACGACAACCAAACAAAGCATTAGAATTTCTCAAACATGGACCACTATGATTCCTTTCATACCTTGGGCATCTAGGATTTGTTATTCCTCCATTACCACCTTGGAATCTTGGGTTGGTTGCCGTATCATTGACAGCCCTTTTGTTAGGAGCATTGGATGACCCTTGGCCTTGGAACTTGTGGCCTTGAGGAAACTAACCACCCTTAAAACCTTGGAAACCACCTTCAAAATGAACACTCTTAGACTCACCACTTTTTCTTTTTCTAAGCTTTTCCCTCTCTAGTTATTCGGCATATGTCATGAGGTAGGACAAATCCATATCACCTACTAGTATGGCAGTACGACACTCCTCATTAACTAGGTCGGACACTCCCGACACCAATTTGTTCAGCCTTGATCTAGGCTCGGCAACCAATTGTGGAGTATACTTGGAGAGTTGGTTGAACTTGAGGGCATACTCCCTCACACTCATGGAACCTTGCTTAAGGTTTATAAACTCTATCATCTTAGCCTCCCTTAGCTTTATAGGAAAGAACCGGTTGAGGAATGCGGCTTTGAACTCTTCCCAAAGGATACCATTATCATTTCCCTTCTCCAACTTCCATTGTGTAAACAAAATTTGAGCCACCTATTTGAGTTGGTAGGACGGAAACTCTGCCTTTTCCATTAAATTAACCCCCATGATGGATAGCACCTTGTACACCTCATCTATGAACTCTTGGGGATCCTCATCCATCTTGGATCCATGGAACTCCAGTGGGTTCATTCTTGTGAAATCCCTCACCCTTGAAGCCGAAGTGGGAGCATGAGGGGCTTGGACCCCTTGGTTGATTTGGCTGGTCATAGCATAAGCCAACACTGTAATAGCATCTCGAAACTCATCTTGGGCTACCCATCCCCTTGAGGAGCTTGAGGAGCGAGAGGGACCAGTTGCTCCTCGAGTGTATGGGCTCTCCTTAGTCTCCTCCTTGGAATCGGCATGATCTAGAAGAGTAAAGAGCGTTCACTAGGGGAAAAGCCTTACACTTACATCTAAAGCATGATATAGACCATGAAGAATTGAAACATTTCCTAAAACACCTTATAGCCTCCCATTCATAGTTGTGGCGCACTTCACAACCATGAATAAGACTCTAATCGACACAATGTGTTGGATTCCGCAGACCATTAACAACCTAATTCTCTGATACCAAGTTTTTCACGACCTAAGCCTTGGTGCTAGATGTGACACGGTGAATGGGAACCCAAAGAGGTCCCAAACAAGCCTCTCAGCATATCATTCACACATCCTTGGTCGCAGAAGCAAAGTAAACAACAATCAAGAGGTGTAAAAAAAAAGGGAAGCAAGACTAAGGGAAATCTTGATATTCATAAAATCATAAAAGAGTCAAGGTCAAATACATAAAAATATCCAACACCTCTAACATGGAATAGAGTGGGGGCCAAGACACTTTCGGGGCTCACCCTCATAGTAACAAGAGTTTGATGTAAAGAAGTCTCAAAATAGGAAGAATAACATAAATAGTGTCCTCAGACTTGAGGACTCACCAAAGCTTGCTTCAAAGGATCTTACCAGCCATGTGGAGGATGATCAAAAGGTGCTCCGGTCCCTACATGGTAATAGCATGTAGGCATAGAGTATACGTTAGTACTTTGAATGTACTAAGTATGTAAAATGCAATGCAACGAGATATAAGACAATATAGTCAAAATGCATAATAATAAGCAATAGATAAGTGTAATCTCATTATGGCATGCATGATTAATGCTTGAAGTAAAATATGCTTGAAAATCATTCAAATCGTGCAATACATATAGCATACACATGTATGGGAAGTGACCTCAACTGACAGAGACCAAGTAGCTACAACTTTGAATCCAAGGCATAACACCCCCTCGGTAAGGTTGAATGGACATGACACCCCCCTCCCCCGGCTAGGTGTAGTCTACTTGCCACAACAAATTAAACATGATAATATGAACTTGATGGATCCTCTAGTATAGCAAGGGTAATAATCATAATCCTATGGTGGCACATAGTTTAGAGACGAAAGACTTTATATAAGGACCATTTGAATCGAGCCCCCATCTTAAGCCTCAACTGGTGCTAACTCAAATACCACATACTTGAAATAATCATAATTTGTATAATTTGGAAGAAACATGAAACATGACCAGACTAGCTCTTGAGACATGCTTGACCTCTAACAGTGATCCTAACTTAAAACATGAGAGTAGATCATAATCACACATGACCCCTTGCTTAAACATGAATGACTCACAAGAGGCAAAATCCTTGAAATAGGGTTTAACTTGTAAATTGTAAAATCATAGATAATTTCACGAATTCAATACATACTTGAAAGCCCTTAATCATCATGGAGTCAGCTGACTTGTAAATCTTGTAAATAACTTGAGAATTCTTCACTTGTTATTTTACCAAACACTTGGTGGGTTCGTGATACTAGTTTAAAATCATGAAATTCAAGAGTTAAATAAGATGAGAAAACTTAATGCAAATCAACCCACCAACATATAATATAACCCTCATGTAGGGTACCTTGAAATTCATCATCAAAACTCATAATAGATCATAGTTTCATAACTTAAAACATTCATAGGCTCAATAGATATAATCAAATCATGGTATAAGCTTGAAATAGATAGTCATGCATAATCAATCAATAATTCATAAAACCCTAACAAGATTCATGCTCATGATTCATAATAAAAGATACCCATAGGTAATAGAACTTAAAAACATAAAATTTTCATAAAAAAGAAGATTGGGCTCTATGGGTGAAAGAACCCAATGGATGAAAACCACATACCTCAAACTTGGGTTTTCTTGATAGGAGCTTAAAGAGAATGTAGAGCTTCAAGAGAATCATTTAGTTCCAAAGTTAAGCTTGAAATCTGTGAAATTTGAATGAGACATTTGATTAAGTCTTGGAGAGAATTTGTGAGGGTTTAGAGTGATGTAGAGTTGAAAAATGACTAAGTATGGGTATTTTCACGCATAAATGGGCATGGACTATGACCCCAATGCCCTTGGCCAAAATAGAAAAACTAAGGAAAGTGTTAAACTGGTCTGCGTCTACGGACCTATCATGGAGGAAGAAATAAATTGATCTACACCCCAGGTGGACAAATACTATTTTAAGAATATTAGCAAAACTTATTTTTTGCTATTGGTCTTCTAAAATCCGAGTTATACCCATTTCTCACTCAAAATTTCCTCTTGATCGAGAATATGATGTCAGAATCCTCAGTCAAGATATGTCATATGATATAAGATTATTTTTAAAATATGGCAAGGTGGCATACAAGCTTGATTTGCCTTCAGAATTGGGGGCAGTCCATCTAGTGTTTTATGTACCTATGTTGCGGAAGTGTATTGGAGATCATTCACGTATTACTCACATTGAGGATACCCACATTGCTGAAGATATATCTTATGATGAGGTACTAGTGGCTATTTCTGATCGATGAATAAGAAAGATTTGAAAGAAAGAAGCTACTTTTTGTGAAAATGTTGTGGAGGAACAACGATATTGAGGAAATAACTTTGAAAGCCAAAGAGGAAATAAAGAAGAAGCACCCCTAACTGTTTACAACTTAAGTTGAGTCGAATTCCAAAACTAGCATTTATCTTTTTACAGTTACTTCAGTGATAAAGGATTTGGAAGTGTAATTTGTATGTATTGTCGTGCAATAGCTATACGAAGATTAGTGATTAGAATTTTCAGAAGTTGATTGATGGTTTTCAAGGATAATAGATATATTCCAAAAAAACAACATTTTGGTAGATAGTAATGCAACCAAGGGGCTATCTTGACACATTCGAGGAGGAATGATCTTAAGCGGGAGAGACTCTGAGACCTTGTGTTTCTCGTCTTCAATAATATGTATAGTGTGGCATGTTATATAAGATATATATATATGATTTTGGATAGAGACTCTGAGACCTTGTGTTTCTCGTCTTCAATAATATGTATAGTGTGGCATGTTATATAAGATATATATATGATTTTGGATAGAACCTAAAGATTGTAAGACTGCAAATATGTGTTAATATCAAGGACTTGAAGTTTTAAGTCAAAGGAATCCCCTGAATACACATTCAGGATTAAGGAAATGGCCCAAGTGGCACCTCTCCCTTTTCGAAAGGTTTAAATTACATTTTACTTTTCGGATACGACTAAGAGTGTACAATTTAATAATAATCGACTTTTAATGGGTATTTTAATAGCACAAAGGTCATATATTAAGTTTTGGATTCAAGAAAATTACAAGATAAAGATTGGCCAAAGTTACCATAAGCTCTTTTTAGAAATCCTTCTTAAGTTTGAGTCGAATATATCATGCCATATTTCCCAAATTATAAAGAGTTCAAGGGCCCATGACCTATCAAATTGAAGCTCTATGAGTATAGTTTATAACTCACAAAACTACGCATAAATCCAACTTCAAAATAAAAGGTTATGACAGTTTTACCGTGATGCGTGAGCAAAAAATTGAGTTTTGGGATGGGTCGGGTCAAGCCCACTTATAGGTCGGCTAGTTTGACCTTTTTAAAGCTAAACACAGTTACATTTCATCCCAAATAGTTTATAAACTAAAGATAATTCTCTCAAAAGGTCCCTAAGCAATGTAGATATATTCTTCGCATTATTACCGTTAAAATTCATCCCCAAGCATAGAAACGTGTGCTTTACGCTGTGCAATTGCTTTACCCTCCTATTAGTTGTGTCTGGGATTGTTTTTGGACTGTAAAAAAGTGGTGTTCTTACTGGTTGTTCTTGGTTTGCAGCTGGAGTGTTCAGGTAATAATCTTGGGGCTCTTTTATGGTCATTTTTATGAAGTTCTACGGATGTTTCCTCGCGTAAATGTTATATAGCAAATCTGATCATAAATTGCATACACATAGTGGTTGCAAGACCTAGGAAGTAAGGAACAACTTTCATGAAGAAATTTTGGGAATTGGACGTTTGTTGCAGAGGTATGTTAAGTCTAAGCTCCGCCTTCTTTTGGCATGAAATCCGAAAAATTCCCAAAACAACAAATGTGATATTTTACTATTCTATTGCTTGAAAGACCTTCTTAAAAGGTATTGGGATTACAGCTGAATTGTTTTCATGATGGTATTGGGTTGATATTCCTTTCGTCCGGTTAAACTGGACATTCAATATTTGTATACCAATTTATCGATTTTCCTGACCACCTGTACATATATTGAGGTGTCTCTCTTTTTGGTATGGTGTCACTAAAAGTAAAGGTAGATTACGAGAGGAATGTAGTATTCATAATTGGGTCTTTCTTTCTTAATCAAACTGTATTTGAAGAACTTAAAAAGTAACATGTTGATTTCCAATAATCTCCAGTATAATGCTCCTACTTAAACTGCTAAGGCACTTGATTCTTTTTAAATACTTTCTTTTACTAATTGTCACGACCCAAGCCTAGAGCCTAGACATGACACGATGAATGGGAACCCGAAAGGAGTCCCCAAACAAGCCTCTTATGTATACATGACACATCCTTGGTTTAGCGGAAACATGAAAGAGAAAGGAGAACATATCACATAGTATCTAAAGGAGATGGGACGAAGGGAAATCTTCACCATACTTAAAAAAAATAAGATTCAAGCTCATTACATAACATCCATATCCAACATACCTCTAGTATGAGTGGAATAGGGGCCAAACATCTCCCAAGCTCATCCTCAAAGATAAAGGAAAGTCCACATAGATAGGTTTTAACAAAAGCATGAAAATAAAGTGATGTTGTCCCTGAGGTGGAGGACTCACCAACAACAATCTTCAACGATTTGGCTAACAACATGGAGGAGGAGGATGAATAGGAGCCCTGATTCCTACATGGTGAGATCATGTAGGAAAAAATATGTGTTAGTACTTGGCGGGGTGCAAAGAAACAAAAAACATAAGTCCTAATAATCAAGATGCATAATCATAATCAATAGACATAAGCTTAATATGACATGTATAATAAATGCTTGAATTAAAACATACAAGAAGATAACAAAAATTTGCATAATATGTTATACATATGTGGGAGGAGACCCTAACCGACATATAAGACAAAGCGAGCTACTACTTGGAATCCCAATGTTCACTCTACACCGAATAAAAGAGTGGTCTACTTGCTAAGGTAAACCAAACTTGACGCTACAAAGTGGGGAACTTGCCTAGATGGTTCCACTAGTAAAAGACCCGTTGGATCGAGCCCCCACCTTAAGCCCCATTTCGGTGCTAAGTCTACTCCCACGGAATATAGAAGTAATCATAAGTTTAAGCATAGCTTACATAACTTGTAAGAACATGATAACATGGAATTAGTTGCTCATTCAAATACTTTCTCCTACACATGGTGTATACCTCATACTAGAGGGTAAAAACAATGCATAGACTTGCCCCTTCTACTAGATATCGCATTACACATGAGGGTAGAGATTATAATATGCTTGTTCCTTCTAGTGAGAGTTGGTACATGAAGGTAAAATAGTATCATGCTTGCCCCTATATGTAGATATTATTTACTCACAAGAGGGTAAAATATAGGATAAGGTCTCAATATTCAACTTGAAATTATAGAAGCTTTTTATGAGTTTTATACATGCTTGGAAGCCCGTAACTTATCATAACATGCTTTCCTTGAAATTCATGCAACAATTTTCATCAACATTTGAATCTTTGCTGTGTAAATTTATTCAAACATAGTGGGCATATACTTACAATTATGCATTTCAATAGTATGAGCCAAGAGAGGAGTAAAACCTATTCATTTTGAAGTTATTCAAATCAACCCACCAATACTATAATAAACCCTTGTTTGAGTATCATGAAAACCCCAACAATGTTTTAGCATAAATCATCATTTCTTGAAGAACCAAAATAGTAGTCATGTGTACAATGCATAATAATATCATCACAGCAAGAGTTCATAATACCCCTAAAGTAATCCATAAATCTCATGTAGTTGGAGAAGAAGAATGGTTGGACTTGTAGGAGGGAAGGCTCCCATAATCAAACATACATACCTTGATGATAGTAGATAGAAAAACCTTGGGATATGAGGAGAAATTTGGAACCCCAGCTTGCACCTTCTTGCTTGAAGCCTTGAAGGAACTTGAGAGTGTTTGAGAGAGTTTAGAGACTTAGTGCTTTTGGAATGAGGAAGAATGAGATGTATTAGGGTTATGTAAACTGATAACGAACATAGATAGGGACAAAACAACGTAGTTTGGACTTATAAGAAAGAAGAAAGGTCAAATTTACCCCTATTAAAATCCAGATCGGACGAGTATACAAGACCTCGTCTCCGGGCTGTAGAGCACTCTACGAGCCGTAGATGACCTTTTGTAAACTAAAGGTCCTGAAATTTTAGTTACTTGAATATGTCATGAAACCCCTATTGCATGATCTATGACTCATAGAGTGATTTACGAGTCGTATGATGAGTCTTAAATCAAAATTCAGAATGTTCCAAATTTCACCAAGTCTGTCAGATTCTACGAGACCTACTTTACAAGTCATACTCTAGCTTACGAGTCGTAAACCCTTTCGTAAATATCAATAACAAAATTTTTCTCAAGCTTATTTCTTGAATCACTCTAACCCCATAAGTGGAGTCTTCATTATCTCCCCCTTTGGGAACACTCATCCTCGAATGTGCTAAGGCAAGCTCTAAGAAATGGGTTCATGTACCCTATGCCATGCACCATATATAAATGCAACATATGCACAATTTAAAAAGATTTTAAACCATTTTTCACATAGCACTAATGATGCAACCATCAAATCCACATAAACATGTATGAATCTCATGAAAATGGCATGTAAATGAAGGAGATTCTAAGATGGGAAAATTGTACCATCTCACGCTTGATCGAAATGGAAAAGATAAGGATATAGCTACTTCATATCAGCTTCAGCTTCCCATGTGGAAATTTCAACTTGCTGGTTCCTCCAAAGGACTTTGATGGACACCACATCTTTATTCCTCAACCTCTTCACTTACCTATCAGGTATTTTCACCAGGACTTCCTCATAGTCTAAGTTATCTTCTACGACACCTACAACATCCAAAGGTACTATAGAACTTAGGTCACCTACATACTTCCTCAACATAGACACATGGAAGACTGATTAAACCATACTCGTCTCTGAGGGCAACTCTAATTCATAGGCAAGCTTACTGATTCTCTTCATAATTCTACAGCGTGCTACAAATCTTGGGCATAACTTTCCCTTCTTGCCAAATCAGACCACACCCTTTATGGGTGAGACCTTCAAATACACCCAATCACCACATCAAACTCAAGATCTCTCCTTTTCATGTTTGAGTAGGACCTTTGCCTACTTTGAGCCATCTTCAACCTCTCCCTTATCAACCTTACTTTTTCCAAAGCATCCATGACCATTTTTGGTCCTAATAAAGCATTTTCCCCCACATCAAACCATCCTATGGGAGATCTATAGCCTACAATATTGGGCTTCAAAGGGAGCCATTACAATACTAGAGTGATAGCTATTGTTGTAAGAAAAATCAATGAGTGGAAGGCATTCATCCCAACAACTTTTGACCTCCAAAATATAAGCCCTAAGTATATCCTCAAGAGTTTGAAATGTCCCTTCAGCCTAGCCATCTGTCTGAGGATGAAAAGTCGTACTAAGCTTAACTTTGGTACCGAGACCCTTTTGGAAGGAAAGTGTATTGAGCACCACAATCCGAGATAATAGAAAATGGTACCCTATGTAACTTGACCAACTCATGAATATATATCTTGGCATAATCTTCGGCACCATAAGTTGTATTAACATGTATAAAATAAGTCAATTTTATCATCCTATCAACAACAACCCGAATAGAATCAAACTGCTTCCTAGTCTTTCATAACCTAATCATAAAATCCATATTGATCTCTTCCCACTTCCATGTAGGAACTTCTATATCTTGAGCTAGACCACTTAGCCTTTGGTGTTCGGCTTTGACTTGTTGGCCACTGTGACAATCGATTATGAACCTAGCAATATCTCTTTTCATACCACCGCACCAATAATCCTCCTTCAAGTCTCTATACATTTTTGTAGAACCAGGGTGAATAGAATAGGAAGAATTATGGCTCTCTTGTAAGATCAAGTCTCCTATCCCATCAATATTAGGTACACACAACCTACTTTGGTAAAGGACATCAGCTTCCCCCTTGGGAGAAAACTTCCACTCTACCATCCTTCACCAAAGCTTTCAATTCTAGCAAGGTGGTGTCAAGGTCTTATTTGGACATAACCTCTTTAATCAAAGAAGATTTGGATCCATCAAATACAACTACACCTCAATTTTCAACTTCATTCAACCTAAGTCCAACCAAGCTAATCGATGAACTCCTCTCACCACTTCCTTATTGCCATCACCAATATGAACTACACTTCCCATGGACACTCTGCTTAGAGCGTCGGCCACAATGTTAGCTTTGTCGGGATGATAGTGCACACTCATGTCATAGTCCTTGAGGAGTTCTAACCACCTTTTTTGCTTCAAATTGAGATCCTTTGGGTGAACACATGTTGGGGACTCTTGTGGTTGGTGAACATATCTACATGCCACTAACTCAAGGTCATGGGTGTGATAATTATGCTCATGCACCTTCAATTGTCGGGAAGAATATGCTATATATGACCTCACCACTTTGTCTTAATACATACCCAAAACCAACACTTGAAGCATCATAATAGATCACAAACCCTTCAAACCCTTCTAGTAGAGCCAAAATAGCGGCAGATGTAAGTTTATCTTTCAAAGTATGAAAACGTTTTTCACATTCATCCTTCCACAAAAATTTTGCCTTCTTTTGAGTTAATTTCGTCAAAGGGAAGCAATTGAGGAAAAACCATCCACAAACCTCTGGTAATACCCCACTAAGCCCAAGAAACTCCTAATATCTATGGGAGCCAAGGACGTAGGCCAATTCTTTATAACTTCTATTTTCTTAAGGTCCACTTTTATCCATCACCCAACACTACATGCCCTAGGAATGTGACTTCCTTCAACCAAAATTCATACTTATCAAATTTGGCAAACAACCTCTCATCCCTTTACATTAGCAAAACTATCCTCAAATGTTTCACATGCTATTCACTCCGAGAGTAAATCAATATGTCATCTAAGAAGATCACCACAAACATGTCAAGATGGGTTTAAAGATCCTTCATGAGATCCATAAATATTACTGGTGCATTTGTTAGGCCAAATGACATCACCACAAATTCAACATGCCCATATCATGTCTGAAAAGTCATCATAGGAATGTCACACTCTCTTACCCTCATTTGCTGGTACTCGGACCGAAAATCAATATTAGAATAACGACTAGCCCCGTGTAGGTGATCAAATAGGGCATCTATCCTTGATAAAGGATACTTGTTCTTTATTGTGAACTTATTGAGTTGTCAGTAATTGATGCACATTCAAAGTGAGTCTTCTTTCTTCTTTACTAACAACACTGTGCACCCCAAGGCGACTTACCAATCCATATAAATCCCTTCTCCAACAAATCCTTCAATTGGTCCTTAGCTCCTTTAACTCCATCGGGACCATATGGTAAGAAGGATTGAAATAGATTAAGTATCTGGGAGGAGTTCTGAAACACCCCAAAATATGCTTTGAAAATGCCCGTAATCATAATTTTCATATATCTAAAAAGTCATGCGTGATATTGAAAATTAAACTTTATATTCTCGATCAGGGGACAAAATTTAGTGGAAAATGGGTATCACCCATATTTTAGAGGACCCATAGCAAAAAATAAATTTCACTAATTTGCGATTTCCAGAGAGTATCCCCGCCCTGGCCGCGACATGCTAGGATGTGGATTAGTGTTAATTTGGCCTTTGTGATAAGTCAGTGTCGCGGACCAGATGTGGACCACTGTTGATTTTTCCTGTGCCGGCCAAAGGCATAGAGGTCACATGCCCATGCCCACTTATGTGTGAAAATACCCGTACTTAGTCATTTTTCAACTCTATATCACTCAAAACACTCACAAAAAACTCTCCAAGACTTAACCAAATATCTTATTCAAGTTTGAAGAATTTCATGCTTAACTTTGGAACTCAAAAATTTTCTTCAAGCTCTAAGTTTCTTTCAAGATCATCTTAAGAAAATTCAAGTTTGAGGTATGTGGGTTTCAACCATTGGGTCCTTTCATCCATGGAGCCTAATCTTCCTTCTTATGAAAATTGTATGTTTCCAAGTTGTAACATCTATGGGCATCTCTTACTATGGATTATGATTATAAATTATGTTAGGGTTTTAGGAAATGTTGATTTATTATGCATGTCTATCTATTTCAGCTTATACCATGAATTGGTTTTGTCTATTTAGACTATGCATGTTTTGAGCTATGAAACTATGATCTATTATGAGATTTATTGATGGATTTCAAGGTATCTCACATGAGGGTTTTACTATATGTTGGTGGGTTGATTTGCATTGAGTTTTCTCATATTATTTCACTGTTGAATTACATGATTTTGAACAAGCATTATGAACTCACTAATTGTTTGATAAAATATCATGACAAGAATTCTCATGTTATTGATGACCTATTACATGGTTTATCAATTAAGTAACTTTATAATGATTAAGGTCTTGCATGTATGCATTGAATGCATGAAATGTATCTATGATGTTGCAAGTAGACCACACCTTGTTGGGCTTGACATGCCTAATCACCTTGTTGAGGGGGTGAAATGCCTCAATTACCTTGTTGGGAGTAATATTCCCATTGACCTTGTTGCGGGGTAGCATGTCCAATCACCTTGTTGAGGGGTGACATACCTCGATTACCTTGTTGGAGGGTGAAATGTCCAATCACCTTGTTGAAGGGTGACATACCTCGATCACCTTATTGGGGGTGACATGCCCAATCACCTTGCTGAGCGGTGACATACCTCACTCACCTTATTGGAGGGTGACATGCCCAATCATCTTGTTGAGGGGTGACATACCTCAATCACCTTACAAGGGGGTGACATGTGTTAGATTCCCAGTAGTAGGTCGCTAGGTCTATGTTGGTTATAGTCTCTTCCCACACATGTGATATGTACTATGCAAGTTGTATGACTTACAAGCGTTTTTTTCTTCAAGCATTGATGATGAACCCCATATTGATAATATACTTATCCATTGCTTATGATTATGCATTTTGACTATATTGGCTTATGTCTTGTTGCATTGCATCCTACATACTTAGTACATTCAAACGTACTAGCACATACTCTACACGTACATGATATTACCATGAAGGGATCAGAGTACCTCTCGATCATCTTTCACGTGGCTAGTTTTGGTATTTTGGAAGATAAGCTTTGGTGAGTCCTCAAATCCGAGGACACTATCAATGCTACTCTTGTTATTTGATATTTCTTTATGTTGAACTCTTGTTACTATGATGGTGAGCCGGAAAAGTGTCTTGGCCCCCACTTCCATTCCATGTTAGAGGTGTTGTTGGATAATTGATGTACTTATACTATGAGCTTGACTCTTTTAGCTTTTATGGATATCAAGACTTTCTGGTAGTCTCGCTTCCCTTATTTATATCTCTTGTCTTGTTTACTTTGCTTTCACGACCAAGGATGTGTGAATGATATGCTAAGAGGCTTGTTTGGGGCCCCTTCGGTTACCCATTCACCCTGTCACATCTAGGCCCTAGGCTTGGGTCATGACAAACTTGATATCAGAGCACTAGGTTGTTAATGGTCCTTGGAATCTAGTACACTGCATCAATAAGAGTCTTATTCATGTTGTAGAATGTGTCGTAACTATGAATGAGAGGATTTGAGGCGTTTTAGAAAATCTTTCACTTCTTCATAGTCTAAATTATGCTTAGATGTGAGTGTAAGGCTTTTCCCACTAATGAATACTCTTTGTGCTTCTAGATTTTGCCGATTCCAAGAGGGAGACTAAGGAGAGCCTACACTCGAGGAGCAACCAACCCCTCCCGCTCCTCAAGGTTGAAGGGTAGCTCAAGATGAATTTTGGGATGCTATTACAATGTTGTCTTGTTCTATGACCAACCAAATTCACCAAGGGGTCAAAGCCCCTCATGCACCTGCTCCGGCTTCTAGGGTGAGGGATTTCACTAGAATGTACCCACTGGAGTTCCGTGGATCAAAACAGGATAAGGGTAACGAAGAGTTCGTCGATGAGGTGTACAAAGTGTTATTTATAATGAGGGTTAATTCAGAGAAGAAAACGGAGTTAGCAGCCTACTAACACAAAGGGGTGGCTCCAATTTAGTTTACACAATGGAAGTTGGAGAGGAGAGATCATGATATCATTCCTTAGGAGGAGTTCAAAGTTGCATTCCTCAACTGGTTCTTTCCTATCGAGCTAAGAGAGGCTAAAATAATGGGGTTTATGAACCTTCACCAATGTTCCATGAATGTGATGGAGTATTCCCTCAAGTTCAACCAACTCTCCAAGTATGCTCCACAATTGGTTGTCGAGCCAACATCAAGGATGAATAAGTTTATGTCGGGAGTGTCTGACTTGGTTAATGAGGAGTGTCGTACCGCCATGTTAGTGGGTGATTGGAATTTTCCCATATCATGACATACGCCGAGCAACTAGAGGGAGAAAAGCTTAGAAAAAGAAGAAGTGGTGAGTACAAGAGGGCTCGTTTTGAAGGTGGATTGCAAAGTTCCAAGGGTGGCCGATTTCCTCAAGGCCACAAGTTCCAAGGCCAAGGGTCTTTCAATGCTCTTAATAGGAGATTTGCTAATGATTATCCAAGATTATAAGGTGGTAGTAGGGGGTCCTTAACCCTATGTGCTAAAGATGTGGTAGGAACTATAATGGCCCATGTTTGAGAAACTCTAATGCTTTCTATGGTTGTGGTGAAGTGTGTCATAAGGTGGTTGATTGTCCTCATGCTCAAAACAAATCTAGAAATAGTCGTCCACAAGGCCAAGGTGCAAATGTGGGTCAAAAGGGAAGAGGAGGCCAACAAGGGGGTCCTCCAAGGCAAAATAGATTCTATGCTCTTCAAGGGGAACAAGGGGTGAATGAGGTGCTCGATGTCATCACTGGTATGTTAAGAGTTTTTGATTTTGATGTGTATGCATTGATAGACCGAGGTGTCACTCTTTCTTTTATTACCCTTTTGCTTCCAAAAAGCTTCATGTTAGTCCCGAATCATTGTGTGAACCTTATGAAGTGTCAACCCCTGTTGGTAAGTCCATTGTTGCTAAAAGAGTCTATAGAAATTTTTCCATGTTCATATTGCTTAAAATCTTGCCTGGTGATTCTGTTGAGTTAGATATGGTGGATTTTGATGTCATTCTTGGGATGGATTGGTTGCATGCATATTATGCTTCTATTGACTGTAGGACAAGTAGGGTTAAATTCAAATTCCCTAATGAGTCCTTCCTTAAGAGAGAAAGTCATGATCTAGTGGTCAAGGGTAGATTCATTTCTTGTCTTAAAGCCTAAAAGTTGATTTCTAAGGGTTGTCTCTGTCATATTTGAGGGTTAGAGATGTTAAGTCCAATTTCCTTCCTATTGAGTCGGTTCTGGTGGTTAATGTGTTTCTAGATGACTTTCTCGATGAGCTTTGCAGTGTACCTCCCATAAGGAAAACAGACTTTGGTATAGAACTCCTTCCTGATACTAAAACTATTTCTATTCCCCCATAACATATGGCCCCAGCGGAGTATAAGGAGTTGAAGGAGAAATTAGGGATTTGTTGGAAAAAGATTTCATAAGGCCTAGTAATTGGGGTGTACCAGTGTTATTTGTGAAAAAAAAAAGATGGTTATCTTAAGACATGCATTGATTACCGGCAACTTAATAGAGTCACTATACAAAACATGTACTCTCTACCAAGGATTGACGACCTTTTTTATCAACTTCAAGGGGCTAGTCACTTTTCTAAGATTGATCCTAGATCCGAGTATCACCAAGTGAAAGTGAGGGAGTGTGACATTCCCAAGATGGCTTTTCGGACTATCACCTTACCAGTTTGCATCAAAACACACCCCAAACCAATTTTTGAGGCATCACAATATACAACAAATCCTTCCAACCTTTCCAATAGAGACAAGATGGGAGCGGAGACAAGCTTATCTTTCAAAGTTTGGAAACTCTTCTCACATTCATTGGTCCACACAAATTTTGCCTTCTTTTGTGTCACCCTAATCATAGGAGAAGCAATTGAAGATAAGCCATTCACAAACCTCCGGTAATAACCCGCCAAACACAAGAAACTTCTAATGTCTGAGGGAGTCAAAGGTCTAGGCCAATTTCTTATCACTTCCGTCTTCTTAGGATCCACCGTAATGCCATCACCTAACACCACATGCCCTAGAAAAGCAACCTCTTTCAACCAAAA
This sequence comes from Solanum clarkiae, assembly GCA_011800125.2. Lineage (NCBI taxonomy): Eukaryota > Viridiplantae > Streptophyta > Magnoliopsida > Solanales > Solanaceae > Solanum > Solanum clarkiae. Next base: position 17,936,573 of record JAABOM020000092.1, on the reverse strand, counting down.
CTCAATTTTTTCGTATTTAGCATACAACCTCTCCTCCCTCAATATTTGCAACAACACCCTCAAGTGATTCACATGCTCCTCCTTACTATGGAAATAAATTAAGATATCATATAACTTGAGACAAAGAAGGTAGTTAGAGCTCCTTAAAGATTATGATATGAGTGTGTCTCATCACTCTGGCAAAGCTAATATTGTGGCCAATGCTCTAAGTAGGGTATCTATGGGAAGTCTAGCTCAAGTTGATGATGGTGGCAAACAGGTGGCTAGAGAAGTTCACCAGTTGGCTAGATTGGGGGTTAGGTTGGATAAAGTTGACAATGGTAGTGTTGTCGTTGTTGATGGTTCTAAGTATTCCTTGATTGAGGAGGTAAAGGTAAAACAAGATCTTGATCCCGCCTTGCTAGAGTTGAAATCCTTGGTGAGAGATGGTAAAGTGGAGGTTTTCTCCCAAGGGGGATATGATGTCGTTAGGTACCAAGGTAGATTGTGTGTGCCAAATCTGGATGACTTATGAGAATTGATCTTTAAGGAGGCCCATAATTCATCCTATTCCATTTACCATGGTTCTACAAAGATGTATAGAGATTTGAAGGAGGTGTATTGGTGGGATGGTATGAACAGAGACATTGCCAAGTTCATATTCGGATGTCACAATTGCCAACAAGTGAAGGCCAAACATCAAAGGTCGAGTGGCCTAACCCAAGATATAGAGATTCCTACTTGCAAGCAGGAAGGGGTTTGGGTTGCCTAAAACTAGGAAACATCTTGACTCTATTTGGGTTTTTATGGATAGAATGACAAAGTCAGCTCACTTCCTACCATTCAAAACTACTTATGGTGCTGAAGATTATGCCAACTTGTACATTCATAAGTTGGTCAGATTGCATGGGGTGCCCTTGTCTACCATTTCAGATCGGAATGCTCAATTTATTTCTCACTTTTGGAGGTCATTTCAAAGGGGTATAGGTACCATGGTTAAGCTTAGCACGACTTTTCATCCTCAAATGGATGGTCAAACTGAGAGGACTATCAAAACTCTTAAGCACATGCTTAGGGCTTGTGTTTTTGAGTTTAAGGGCAGTTAGGATGAACATCTTCCATTCATTGATTTTGCTTACAATAATAGCTACCACTCAAGTATTGGTATGACTCTATTTGAAGCTCTTTATGGTAGGTGTTGTAGATCCCCGGTTAGGTGGTTTGAAGTAGGGGAAATGGGTTTGCTAGCTACGCATTTGGTCATGGAAGCCTTAGATAAGGTGAGGTTGATAAGGGAGGGACTAAAAAAACCCAAGGTAGACAAAAGTCCTACTCCTATATGAGGAGAAGAGATCTTGAGTTTAAGTTTTGTGATTGGGTTTACTTAAAAGTCTCACACATACAGGGTGTGGTCCGGTTTGGCAATAAAGGGAAATTAAGCCCAAGATTTGTGGGTCCTTATAGAGTTTTGAGGAGTGTGCATAAGGTTGCATATGAGTTGGAGTTGCCTATGGAGATGAATATAGTTCATCCAATCTTCCATGTGTCCATGTTGAGAAAGTATATGGGTGACCCAAGTGCTATAGTTCCCTTGGATGTTGTGTGTGTTGTAGAAGATAATTTGACTTATGATGAGGTTTTAGTGGATATTTTGGATAGAAAAGTGAAGAGGTCGAGAAATAACAATGTAGCTTTCGTCAATGTCGTTTGGAGGAACCAACAAGTTTAAAGTGACACATGGGAAGCCGAGGTAGACATGAGAAAGCAATATCCACATCTCTTCCACTCTACTCAGGATGTAGGTACTAATTTTAACTCCCCAATATGATTTCATGTCTTAGGTTCAGCCCTGATGTCATTTTTCATGCATTCACGTTCATGGTAACAAGTTTATGATGATTTTGACATTCATGTTGAGACTTTTTGAAAATGATATTTAAATGCATTTATTGTGTAGATGTTGGGCTGAAATCTTCATAACTACTTCTCTCATGCATGTTTTTTTGACATTCGGGGACGAATGTTCCCAAGGGGGAAATATTGAAATGCCCCGAAATGTGCTTCGAAAATGCTCATAATCATAATTTTCATATATATCAAAATCCATGCGTAATATCAAAAATCCAACTTCATATTCTTGATCAAGGGGCAAAATTGAATGGGAATTTGGTATAATTCATACTTTAGACCCATAGAAAAAATAAAATTCGCTAATTTATGATCTCCAGAGAGCATCCGCACCCTGCCCGCGACACACTAGGGGTGCAGATTAGTGTTAATTTGGCCTTCGCAATCGGGCCAATTGCGGATCAGACGTAGATCAGTGTTGATTTTTCATTAATTTTTCCTGTGTTGGACAAGCTCATTGGGGTCATAACCCCATGCCCACTTAAGCGTGGAAAGAACCATACAAAGCCATTTTCAACTGTATATCACTCAAAACCCTCACAAAAATCTCTCTACGACTTAACCAAATATCTCATTCAAATTTCTAGAATTTCAAGCTTAACTTTGGAACTCGAGGGTTCTCTTCAAGCTCTAATGAAACGACCCAAAAAAGTGCCCGAACATGTGCCTCAGAATGCCCAGAATTTTAAATTCCATATGTTCAAAAACCATTATTTATTTCAAAAATTTGACTTCATATTCTTGTTCGGGGCTAAATATTAGGGGAAAAGAGTCTAACCCCAATTTTGGAGCAACCCTGGGCGACACACAGATGCTTTATAACTGGTCCAGTTTTTGACTTTGGTCCAAGATTTTAAAGTCTTGGGCCTCAGTGTTTCCAAATGTGATTTTGCCCATACTTAGCATTATTTCACCCTTATATCACCCAAAACATTTCCCATAACTTACTCAAACACTTAGCCATATTTTCACTCCCAAAATTCAAGTCCCAAACCCTTATCCCAAGCTAAGGTTCTCCTTCAAGGTTCTCCTTTAATCTTCAAGTCTCCATCTCCAATCTTCACCAAGTTCATCTCCAAGCTATGGTATGTGGGTTTCATTCATGGGTTCCTTTCACCCATGATACCCAACCATCCTTTTACTCAAATTGCATTATTTGAAGTTGATTTACAAATGGGTCTTGCTTATTATAAAATTCACTGCACATTAAGTTAAAGCTATGTGACATTGTGACTATTTTGCTATGTTTTGAGCTATAAATCTTTGATCTACTGTAATATTTAAGGAGGGGTTTTGATGTTTATTTCTTGAGGGTGTTGCAAAGTGTTGAGTGATGGTTTTACAATGGATTTTCCTGTATGATTTTATCTCTATATTTCATGGTTTTGTACTACAATTACACACCCTCTAAGTGTTTTATAAGATATCCGGATGTGTTTTCTTAAGGAGTTGAAGGTCCAAAGCATGAGATATGATATAAATGACTATATGATGATAAAATGAGCTTATGTGTATGATATACTCTGTATAAAGTGTTGCATTAGACCATAATCGATCCTGGGGGATAAGAGCCCAGGTAACCAAGGTGGGGGTTTGTACTCATCAGCCATGTGAGGGGTTTGTACTTCGCCATCCTGTAGATATGGTGTGATTGTCATTAATAATGTGAGGGATTTGTACCACACAACCACCAAGGGGTTTGCACCTTGAAAAGCTAGCTTGGTCTCTTCTACACATATGATATTCTCTATGAGTATGAGTTACTTAAGCATGTTTTACTTAAGCATTGATCATACATGTCATATTGTTATATTATGCCTATTGCCTATTGTTATGCATTTTGATTATGATGTCTATCTCTTGTTGCTTTGCATCCTGCATACTTAGTACACTCAAATGTACTAACGCATACTCTTACCTACATGATATCACCATATAGGGATCGAAGCCCAAGTTGATCATCCTCCTCCTCCACATGGCTAATTTAATACTACTCAAGCTAGTTGGTGATTCCTTCACTTGGGGGACCTTAGTCTATGTTGCTCGTATTATGTTCGAAGATATTTTTTTTATGTTCTATTTTGACTATAAGGGGGAGCTCTGTTGCTTGTTTGGCCCTCGCTACATTCTATGTAGTAGAGGTGCTATTGGATAAGATATGTATCTATGTTATGAGCCTTGACTCTTCCGTCTCTTGATTATGATGTTATGCAAGTTGTCCCATAGTCCCTTGGCCTTGTTTTGCAAACTTTTACATGTTAAGTAAGTATTAATCTCTCTCCTGTAGTCCCAATTCCCCTTTGTTTATGTTTCTTATTTTGTTTTATATTGCTTCCGCGACCAAGGATGTGTAATGATATGCTAAGAGGCTTGTTTGGGCTTCCTTCGAGTTCTGCATTTGCCGATCACGTCTAGTCCCTAGGCTTGGGTCATGACAAAGATGGTATCAGAGCACTAGGTTAATAGATCCTTGAAGTCACACACACCGCGTAGATTAGAGTCTTATTAATAGTTGTCTTGTGCACCACAACTATGAGTAGGAGGCTATAAGACGTTTTAGGAAATATTTCACTTCTTCATGATCCATCTCATGCCATAGAGTTAGGTCCCCTAAGGATTATTACCTACCCTAACTGTTATGTTACAGGGTATGTCAGAAGCTACTAAGGACGGTGCTATGATGAATGCGAAAATTTGTAATGCTCTATGCAATGTGGCCAAAGTGGCAGCAAAATTGGCAACTCACCTCGATCAACATGTGGGTGTTTCTGACACTTCTAGTGGTAAGAGGAGATGTAGTGAGGCCAAGAGGGCTCGCAATATGGGTAAGTTCCAAAGTCTCAAGTGTAGGGGTGGTGGTGGTATGGTACCTTATGCTAGGTGCCCAAAATGTGGTAGAGGCCATGATGACCCATGCTTGAGAGGTACTAATGCTTGCTATGGTTGTGGAGAGATAGGTCATAAGGTTAAGGATTTCTTTCGTAAATGCAATAAGAACAAAGGAGGTGATGGCGGGATGACTAATTCCATGTGCACTATGTGTGGGAAAAAGCATGGTGGTCCATGTCGGAGAAACACTAGAGCTTGCTTTAGATGTAGTAAAGTGGGTCACAAGCTATTGGATTGTCAATTTATTCGAGGGGGTGTGCAGGTGGTCGACTTTTGGATCGAGGTGGTCATCTTGATCAAGTGGCTACAAGAGGGGATGAGATGCCCGATACTATTACTGGTAAGTTGAGTTTCCCTTGGCTTTGATGTGCATCATTGATAGGCCCGATGTGCCACTATTTCTTCTCTATTCTCTTGGGTTGCTAGTGGGGCTTCTTGTGTACCCAAATTGTTGTATGGACCTTTGATGTTTATCTAGGAGGTTCATAGGTGTTGATCCGGGTTTCTATTGCATTAGGTCTTGCCTTGTGGCTTGTTGGAGTTGGTATGATGGATTTTCATGACATTATAGGGATGCAATAGTTGCATGCATGTTGTGTCTTCATGGATAGTGGGACTCGTAGAATTAGATCCCGAATTCCTAATGAGCCCATTCTTTAGTGGGAGGTTGTCGAATGGTAGTAAGGGAGGTAGGTCCATTTCTGATCATAAGGTGCAATTAGTCTCTAAAGGGTTGCATTTATCATATTATGAGAATCGTAGGTGTTGAACCTAAATTGTTTTGTTTATAGAATTGTTGTTGGTGGTAGATGAGGCCTTGAATGTCCCTTTTCAATATTTTGGGTTTGAGGTAGTGTCTTTTGGTTTGACTAGTGCGCCAGTTGTGCCTACAAGTCTCGTGAATAAGATCTTTTAGCTCCTACCCTACTAAGCTTATGGTGGTTTTGGTGATGATATGATGATTTGTGTTCCCTAATGAGATAGTGCATATAAGTCATTTGAGGGTAGTACCGCAAAGTTTAAGGAAGAAGGTTGGATGCTAAATAGGAGAAATGGGGATTTTAGTTGTAAGAGGTTGCCTTCCTAGGTCGTATGATGTCGGGTGATGATATTAAGGTGAAATCTAGTAAGACAAAGGTGATTAGAGATTAGCCTAGACCTTAACTTCCTTGGGTTAGGAGTTTCTTGGGTTTAACGGGATGTTATCTGATCTTCTGAGTAGGTTCCCTTCTATTGGTCCTCCTATGCCTTAGTTGACCTTAAGTAAAGCCAATGTTGTGACCGACATTTTGAGTAGGGTGATTTGATAGGTCCAGGAGTTGTTATTCCTTGTGTTATTCCTTTGTGCTAATAGGATTCATGTAGGTGTCCTGGATGGTTATGTGAGTCTATTGTGGCTAGCAGGGATCTATAAGGATTGCCCCATATTCTTGTTGCATAGAGTCTTGTCTTGTGATCTTGGTTAGCTCTAGCTTGATAGGTTAGACATCTTGAGGTGGTTTGGCTATTTGCATAATATGCTTTTGATGAGTGTAGAACCTGTGAGGTTGTAATATGACGGTTAAAGATTGTCAATCTATTTGGTCAACTACCATGGGTTAGTCATTTCTCTAAGGTTAATTTGAGGTTCAGGTTTTGTTCTCAAGTGTGGAGGAGGGTAGGTGATTGTCACGACCCAGGCCTATGGCCTAGACGTGACACGATGAATGCAGAATCCGAAGGTACCCCAAACAAGCCTCTTAACTTGTCATTACTCATCGTTAGTCGCGGAAGCATACAAAAAATATCGATTGAGAATAGGAACAATGGGACTTAGGAAAAGCTTGCATAAACGCCATAATCAAGAGCCAAAGTCAAAGCTCATACATAAATACAAAACATGTCCAACAAAAATCTCTAAAAACATAGATAGAGCAGGGGCCAAGACAAAGCAACCGGGCTCACCCTCATAGTCAAATAGAGCATAAGATAGTGTCTCAATACATATATAAGAGGAAAACATAAACCAAAGTCCCCAAAATAGAGGACTCACCAGCAAGCTTGGAATAGCACCATCTAGCCACGTGGAGGAGGATGATCAACTTGGGCACCAGTTACTACATGGTGATATCATGTAAGCAAGAGTATGCGTTAGTACGTTTGAATGTACTAAGTATGTGGAATGAAATGCAACAAGAGACAGGCTTCATAATCAACATGCATAATAATAGGCAATAAGCATGATATAGCAATATGCCATGTATGATCAATGCATAAGTAAAACATGCTTAGGTAATCCATGCTCATATAGAATATTGTATGTGAAGATGATACAAAGCTTTACAAGGTACGAACCCCTCGGTAGGTGGGTGATGTCGCCACTCCATCACCTAGGTGGAGATGAGTATTAACCCTCATTCTAGGTTGGTGATGTGGCCACCCCATCACCTAGGTAGAGATGAGTATTAACCCTCATTCTAGGTTACCTGAGCTCTTGCCCCACCCCACCCCCCCGGATTGGGCGTGGTCTATGCAAAACTTTATATAGGATTCACCATAATCTCTAATGCAATACCTCATGTAGGAATAATCATGTACATAAGCTCATTTCATCATTATAACATCATTTATATTATATCTCACGCCTTGGACATTCAATTCTTCAAGAAAATATAGCCAAACATTTTATCAAACACTTGGGGGTGTGTAATGGGGGTAAAAGAGAATGCAATTTGGAGATGAAATCATGTAAGAAAATCAGTGATAAAACCTTTAATCAATACCTTGCAACACCCCAAGACATTCATATCAAAACCCCTCATCAAATCCAACATTAGATCCATGATTTGAAGCTTAAAACATGCTAAAACAATCATATATTCATGAACTAAAATCACTGTGCAGTAAATTTCAGAATATACAAAACCCATATGTAAAATCAACTTTAAATCATGCAATATTAAGTAAAAGAGGGTCAGGCACCATGGGTAAAAGGATCCAATGGTTCAACGCCACATACCTTAGCTTTTGTGAAGTTCTTGAAGAAGACTCTAATGGAGATCTGAAGCTTGAGTGAGATCCTTGAAGAAATCCTTGAGATGGGTCTTGAGTCTGGGACTTAAATTCAGGATTAGAAATGAGTCTAAGTGTTTGGGGAAATATTGAGGAATGTTTTGGGTAATATGAGGGTGAAATAAGGCTAGTATAGGTGAAAATACATTTGGGAAAACTTAGGTCCAGCACTTAGAAAAATCTGGGCAAACTATGAAAAGACAGTGCAGAAATAACACGTCTCTGTGTTGCGGAGAGGATGAGAGGCTCTTAGGAAATCGCGCAAAGTGAAATTTCATAATTCAATTCCTTTGCTTTAAATTTGAGGTTAGACCCTTATCACCCTAACTTGGAACTCCTGAACAAGAATATGAAGTCGAATTTTCAAAATTCCAAACGAATTTTTTGATATATAGAAAATTAAATTTCGGGCACTTCCAAGGCACTTTTTCTGGAACTTTTTGGGGTCGTTTCAATGATTTTCCTAAGTGTTCTTTTGAACTAGAAATGATCATTTTGAATATTGGTAGAGTTATTAGTTAGCTCATGCACCGGTAGTGTTTGTGGGTTTCATGAATAGGGTCTTAAAATCCTACCGTGATATGTTTATGGTGGTCTCTAATGATAAGCTATTGATTTGTTTAGAGCTTGTGAATCATTTGGGGGTAGTGTTGCAAGTCTTGGAAGATGAGAGATTGTTTGCTAAATATGATGAGAGTACATTGTGTATAGCAAGTAGGTGGTAAGAATTCTTTTAAGGATCATGAAATGAGTGTGCATTTTTTTCCCCAGTAAGGCTAATGTTGCGGTCGATGCTCTAAGTAGCCTAGCATGTGTTGTTAATGGTGGTAAAGAGGTGACTAGTGGAATCCATCGGTGGGCTAAATAGGGAGTTAAGTTGAAGGAAGTTGAGAATGGTAGTGTAGTGTTCTTGATGGTTCCGACTCTTCTTGGGTTAAGAGGCCTAGATTAGGCAAGCCCTTGATTTCCGCCTTATTAGAGTTGGAAGTTTTGGTGGAAAATAGTAAAGTGGATGTTATCTCCCAAGGGGGAAATGGTGGTTCATGGCAACAAGTGGAATAGGTGTGGTTAAGGTTGGCAAATGAGTTTATAGTTGTGAGTCCTTTTAGAGTGTAGAGGAAGTTGGTAAGGTTGCATGTGGATGGTATTTTCCTAGGGATATGATTATGGTTTGTTTGATTCTTCATATTTCTAGGTTGAGGAGATGTGTTGGTGGCTCTAGTGCCATAGAACTCTTTGAGATGGTCGGCGCTGTGGAGGATAAGTTGACTTGAAAGAAGGTCCCGGTGGAGGTGTTGGATAGATGAGTAGAAGAGTTGATTAATGAGGATGCAGTGTTCATTAAGGCCCTCTTGAAAGGATCATCAAGTCAAAGGTGTCTCCAAGGAAGCCAAAGCGATCTTATGGGAGTATATTCGTGCCCCATTCACTCTAATCAAGCCTAAGATAATGACTAAGTTCTTCATGCGGTTCCATGTCTTATGTTTCAGCCCCTATGTCATTCATATGTATTCATGTTTAAGTTGGTAAGTTTATGATGATTTTACACTTATGTTGAGATTTTAAAAATGGTGTTTTAAATGTAAAGTTACATTCTTGTTGGGGCTGATTTGTTCATGATCACTCTTGCCTTATACGTCTCTTTTACATTCGGGGACGAATGTTCCCAAAGGGGAGATATTGAAACAGCCCAAAAAATTGCCTGAAAATGTGCCTCAAAATGCCCGAAACTTTAAATTTCATATATCTAAACACCCATTCGTTATTTCGAAAATTCGACTTCATATACTTGTTTAGGGGATCAAAATTAGGGGGAAAAGGGTCTAGTCCCAATTTTAGAGTAACCGTATCGAATTATGATTTTTCAAGTTGGCACAAAACAGTGTTGCTTCCGCATTCCCTGGGCGATGTGCACATGCTTTAAAACTGGTCCAGTTTGGACTTCCATCCAAGACTTTTAAGTCTTGGGCCTAAGTGTTCCCAAATGTATTTTCGCCCATACTTAGTATTATTTCACCCCTCGTATCACCCAAAACATTTCCCAATACTCACTAAAACACTTAGCCATATTTTCACTCCCAATATTCAAGTCCCAAACCCTTATCCCAATCTAAGGTTCTCCTTCAAGGTTATTCTTCAAGCTTCAAGTCTCCATCTCCAATCTTAACCAGGTTCATCTCCAAGCTAAGGTATGTAGGTTTCTTTCATGGGTTCCATTCACCGATGATACCCAAGCCTTCTTTTACTCAAATTGCATAACTTAAAGTTGATTTACAAATGAGTCTTACTTATTATAAATTCACTGCAGACTAAGTTAAAGCTATGTGACATTGTGACTGTTTTGTTATGTTTTGATCTATAAATCTTTGATCTATTGTAATATTTAGGAGGGGTTTTGATGTATATTACTTAAAGATTTTACAAGGTGTTGATTGATGGTTTTACAGTGGATTTTCCTGCATGATTTATTTGTATATTTCATGGTTTATACTAGCATTACACACCCTCTAAGTGTTTGATAAATTATCCAGATGTGTTTTCTTGAAGAGTTGAAGGTCCAAAGCATGAGATATGCTATGAATGACTATATGATCATGAAATGAGCTTATGTATATGATATACTCTATATAAAGTGTTTCATTAGACATACCTGATTCGGGGAGATAAGAACCCGGGTAATCAAGGTGGAGGTTTTTAATCATTAACTATGTGAGGGGTTTGTAATTTGCCACTGTGGTGATAAGGTGTGATTATCATCACACTGTGAGGGGTTTGTACCACACAACCACCAAAGGGTTTGTACCTTGAATAGCTAGCTTGGTTTTCTCTACACATATGATATCCTATTTGAGTATGAGTTACTTAAGCATGTTTTGCTTAAGCATTGATCATACATGACATATTGTTATATTATGCCGATTTCCTATTCTTATGCTTTTTGATTATGATGCCTATCTCCTGTTGCATTGCATCCTAAATACTTATTATATTCAAATATACTAACACATACTTTTACCTACGTGATATCACCATATAGCTATCGAAGCCCATGTTGATCATCCTCCTCCACCACGTGGCTAATTCGGTACTAATCAAGCTAGTTGGTGAGTCCTCCACTTCGGGGACCTTAGTCTACGTTGTTCTTATTATATATACAGACATTCTTGTTTATATTCTATTTTGACTATGAGGGTGAGTCTGGTTGCTTGTCTTGGCCCCCGCTAAGTTCTATGTAGTAGAGGTGTTATTGGATAAGATATGTATCTATGTTATGAGCCTTGACTCTTTCGTGTCTTGATTATGATTTTATGGATGTTTTCCCATAGTCCCTTGCCCTTGTTTTCCAAACTTTTGCATGTTACATAAGTATTAGTCTCTCTCATGTAGTCCCAATTCCCCTTTGTTTATGTTTTTTGTGTTGTTATACGTTGCTTTCACAACCAAGGATGTGTAATGATATGCTAAGAGACTTGTTTGGAGTTCCTTTTGGGTTCCCCATTCGTCGGTCACATCTAGGCCCTAGGCTTGGGTCGTGACATCTAAGTTTCCTTCAAGATCATCTCAAGAAAAGCCAAGTTTGAGGTATGTGGATTTCATCTATTGGGTCCTTTCACCCATGGAGCCCATTCTTTCTTTTTTTGAAAATTGCATGTTTCCAATTTGTATCGTCTATAGGTATCTCTTATTATCGATTATGATTATAAATTATACTGGGGTTTTATGAAATGTTGATTGATTATGCATGTCTATCTATTTCAATCTTATACCATGAATTGGTTTTGTCTATTGAGTCTATGCTTGCTTTGAGCTATGAAACTATGATCTAGTATGAGATTTCATTATAGATTTCAAGGTATCCCACATGAGGAATTTACTATATGTTGGTGGGTTGGTTTGCATTGAGTTTTCTCATATTATTTCACTCATAGAATGACATGATTTTGGACAAGCATTATGAACCCACCAAGTATTTGATAAAATATCATGACAAGAATTGTCATGTTATTGATGACCTATTACATGATTTATAGGTCAAGTGACTTCATGACGATTATGGGCTTGTATGTATGCATTGGATTCATGAAAAGTATCTGTGATGTTGCAAGTAGACCAGACTTTGTTGGGAGGTGACATGCGCAACACCTTCTTGATGGGGTGACATGCCTTAATCACCTTGTTGGGGGGTGACATGCCCAATCACATTGTTGAGGGTTGACATACCTCGATGACCTTGTTGGGGGGTGACATGCCCAATCACCTTGTTGAGGGGTGACATACCTAGATCACCTTGTTGAGGGGTGACATACCTCAATCACCTTATTGGGGGGGGAGTGACATGCCCAATCACCTTGCTAGGTGACATACCTCAATCACCTTACAAGGGGGTGATATGCCTTGGATTCCAAGTAGTAGATCTCTTGGTCTATGTTTATTATGGTCTCTTCCCACAAATGTGATCTGTATTATGCAAGTTGTATGACTTTCAAGGATGTTTTACTTCAAGCATTGATCATGCATGCCATATTGTTAATATACTTATCTATTACTTATGATTGTGTATTTTGACTATGTTGAGTTATGTCATGTTGCATTGCATCCTACATACTTAATACATTCAAATGTACTAACGCATACTCTATGCCTACATGATATTACCATGTAGGGACCGAGGTACCTCTCAATCATCTTTCACGTGGCTAGTTTTGGTACTCGAAAGATAAGATTTGGTGAGTCCTAAGTCAGAAGACACTATCTATGCTACTCTTGTTATTAGACATTTCTTTATATTGAACTCTTGTTACTATGAAGGTGAGCTTGGAAAGTGTCTTGGCCCCCGCTCCATTCCATGGTAGAGGTGTTGTTGGATCATTAATGTACTTATGCTATGAGCTTGACTCTTTTATGCTTTTATAGATGTCAAGACTTTCCCTTAGTTCCGCTTCCCTTATTTATATCTCTTATGTTGTTTATTTTGCTTCCATGATGAAGGATGTGTGAATGATATATTAAGTGACTTGTTTGGGGCCCCTTCGGGTTCCCATTTGTCATGTCACGCTTAGGCCCTAAGCTTGGGTCATGACAAGATCTACACCGAAATCTATCTCTCTTATGGGAGGGACACCGGGAAGTTCATCGGGAAAAACATCAAGAAACTCATTGACAACCAGAACCGACTCAGTAAGAAGGACTTTAGACTTAATATCCCAAACTTCATAAGATGATAAATGCAACCCTTGGTACTCAATTTTCGGGCCTTAAGGCAAGAAATAAGCCCACACTTGACCGATGAATTATGACCTTCCCACTTAAAAAACAGGTTCATTAGGAAAATGGAACTTAACCTTAGGAGTCCTACAGTCAATGGAAGAATGGTATATATGTAGGCAATCCATCCTAAGAATGACATCATAATCCATCATGTCAAGTTCAACAAAATCACAAGGAAACAATTTATGCAATATAGACATGGGACAACCCTTATAGACTCTTTTAGCAACAATGGGCTCACCAACGAGGGTAGATACCTCAAAAGGTTCACTCAATAATTCAGGACATACATGAAGCTTATAAGCGACAAAAGGAGTAGTGAAAGAGAGAGTAGCACCCAAATTCGATAAGGTGTACATATCATAATCATAAACCTTTAAAATACTAGTAACAACATCAGGCACCTTCTCTGCTCCTTGCCTCCCTTGAAGCACATAGAACTGGTTGTGACATGGAGCACCCCTTGTTGGCCTCCTTATGCCCTTTGATCAATATGAACACCTTGTACTTGAGGACTATTATCCTTACCCCTGATTGGAGCATAGGAGCAATCAACAATCTTGTGGCCTACTCTTCCACACCAATAGCAAGCATTCGAATCTCTCAAGCATTTGCCACCATGATTTCTTCCACACTTTGGGTACTTAGGGAGAGTCATTCCAACAATGCCACCTTGGACCTTAGGATTAGGAACCCTAGCATTACCAAACCTTTTGTTTTGAGAATTGAAGGACCCTTGGCCTTGGAATTTGTGACTTTACTGGAAACGACCACCCTTAGCATCTCAAAAACCACCATCATACTGCGCCCTGCATATGTCATGAGTCGAGACAAGTCCATATCACCCACAAGCATAGCGGCGTGACATTCTTCATTCACCAAGTCGAACACCCCCAATACAAACTTGTTTATCCTTGCCCTAGAATTGGCAACCAAGTGAGGAGCATTTATTGAAAGCTTATTAAACTTGAGAGAATACTTTCTCACTCTCATTGACCCTTGCTTAAGGTTTATGAACTCCATCATTTTGGCTTATCTCAATTCATTAGGGAAAAATAGGTTGAGAAAGGTAGGCTTAAACTCTTCCCATTGGATGGGATCATCATTCCCCCTCTCAAGTTTCCATTGAGTAAACCAAACTTGTGCAACACACTTGAGTTGATAGGCCACAAGTTCCTCCTTATCCTCCGAACTTACTCTCATAATAGCAAGCTCTTTCTATACCTTATCAATGAATTCTTAGGGGTCCTCCTCCATCTTGGAGCCATGAAACTCCAAAAGGTTCATCCTTGTAAAATCCCTAACTCTTGGAGCCAGGTGTGAGCATGATGAGCTTGGGCTCCTTGGTGTAATTTGTTGGTCACGGCTTGTATCAATGTGAAGATGACATTCTAGTATTCAGCATGGGTAACCCCTTCCTCTTGGGGAACTTGAGGAGCCGAAGAGGACGGACCCTCTTCGGGTAAGAGAGCTCTTTGAATCACTCTCCTTGGTTGCAAAATTATCTATAAGATCAAAAGAACACCCATTAAGGAAGGAAATATTATTTTAAAACTAAGGCGCGATGTAGATCATGAGAAGTGAACCAGATCCTAAAATGCCTCATAGCCTGCCATTCATAGTTGTGGTACGGTTCACAACCATGAACGAGACTCTACTCAACACGGTGTGTTGGATTTCCAAGGAACATTTATAAACCTAGGTCTCTGATAATAAGCTTGTCACAACCCAATCCTAGAGCCTAGATGTGACACGACGAATAGAAACCCGAAGGGAGTCCCCAAACAAGCCCCTTAAGCATACTTGTCACATCCTTGGTTTATCGGAAACATGAAAGAGAGAGGAGTACATAACACATAGTAGCTAAGAGAAATGGGATGAAGGGAAAACTTCACCATACATAAAGATAATAAGAGTCCAGCTCAATATAACATCCATATCCAACAATACCTCTAGTATGAGTGGAACGGGGGCCAAGACATATCTGGGACTCACCCTCAAAGATAAAAGAAAATCTAAATAGATAAGTTTTAATAAAAGCATGAAAATATAGTGGATGTTGTCAATGAAGTGGAGGACTCACCAATAGTGATCTTCAATGATTCAGCTAACCATGTAGAGGAGGAGGATGAATAGGAGCTCTAGTTCCTACATGGTGAGATCATGTAGGAAAAAGTGTGTTGGTACTTGGAACGTACTAAGTATGCGAGATGCAATACAACAAGAAACATAATCCATAATAATCAAGATACATAATCATAATCAACAGACATAAGCTCAATATGTCATGTATAATCAATGATTGAATTAAAACATACATGAAGACAATCGAACTTACATAATATGTCATACATACGTGGTAGGAGACCCTAACCAACATATAATACCATGTGAGCTACTACTTGGAATCCTGATGTTCACTCCACACCAAATAAAGGAGTGGTCTACTTGTCAAGGTAAATTAAGCTTGACCGCACAAAGTGAGGAACTTTCCTAGATAGATCCACTAGTAAAAGCCCATTTAGGGAAATAATGTAAAGCTATGGTGGCATATAGTTAAGAGGCCAAGACTTTATATAAGGATCCTTTGGATCGAGGCCCCACCTTAAGCCTCATTTCAGTGCTAAGTCTAGTGCCACGAAATACTTGAAGTAATCATAAGTTTAATCATAATTTGCATAACTTGTAAGAACATGATAATATGGCATGAGTAGCTCATTCAAATACTTTCCCCTACACATGGCGTATACCTTCAACTAGAGGGTAAAAACAATGCATAGACTTGCCCCTTCTAGTGGGCATCGCATTATGCATGAGGGTAGAGATTATAATATGATTGCCCCTTCTAGTGAGAGTTGGTATATGAGGGTAAAATAGTGTCATGCTTGCCCCTACATGTAGATATTATTTACTCACAAGAGGGTAAAATATAGGATAAGGGATCAATATTCAACGAGCAAAGCATAGAAGCTTTTCATGAGTTTTATACAGGCATGGGATCCCATGACTTATCATAACATGCTTGTCTTGAAATTCATGCAATAATCTTTCATCTACATAAGAATCTTTATCATGTAAATTTAGTCAAATATGGTGGGTATATGTACATGTAGTTAAAATTATGCATTTCAAGAGTATGATCCTAGAGTGGAGTAAAATCAATTCATTTTGAAGTTATTCAAATCAACCCACTGATAATATAGTAAAACCTTTGTTTGAGTATCATGAAAACCCCAACGATCTTTTAGCATAAATCATCATTTCTTAAAGAACCCAAATAGCAGTCATTTGTATAATCAATAATAATATCATCATAAGAAAGTGTTCATAATACCCCTAAAATAATCCATAAATCTCATATAGTTAGAGAAGAAGAATGGTTGGACTTGTAAGAAGGAAACTTCCCACAATCAAACCTGCATACCTTGATGATAGGAGATAGAAATACCTTGGAAGATGAGGTGGGATTCAAAACCCTAGCTTGCACCTTCTTGCTTGAAGCATTTAAGGCACTTGAGAGTGTTTGAGAGAGTTTAGAGACTTAATGTTTCACGGAATAAGGAAGAATGAGATGTATTAGGGTTATGTAAACTGGTAAGGAACAGAGATGTGGTCAAAATGACGTAGTTCGGACTTAGAAAAAATGGGAAAGGTCAAATTTACTCCTATTAAAATCTAGTCGAATAGGTCTATGAGACCCTGTATACGGGCCGTAGAGCACTCTACGAGTCGTAGATGACCTTTCGTAAAGTAAGGGTCCTAAAATTTGAGTTATTGGAATTTGTCACAAAACTGCTATTGGAGGATTTACAACTCATAGAGTGATTTACAAGTCGTATGATGAGTCATAAATCAAACTTTAGAAAGATTCAAATTTCACCAAATCTGCCAGATTCTACGAGATCTACTTTATGGGTCATACTCTAACTTATGAGTCACAAACCCCTTCATAAAAATCAACACCCTAATTTTTCTCAAGCTTATTTCTTGCATCTCTCCTATCCCATAAGTGGGGTCTTACACTAATTGACACGGAACCAAGTATAAGCATTATGTAAAACACCATTATGAACTTTTTCAGAGTTAAGGCTTCATTCTAAATGTGGGTTAAGTTTCCAAACTTGTTAAAAAGACATACAACATCCTACGAGTCCTGTCTATATGCTATGACAACAATTATGATGTTATGAGAATAAGTGTACCAATGGGCCAAGATTGGCTAAATGACAATGATTATGATGTTATGGAGAATAAGTGTACCAATGAGCCAAGATTGGCCAAGTTCTTGTTATGGCCTACTTTGTTCATACAATATTCATATCATACATTGCACTTTATGTATGAACCTCGATCTATAATTGTAGGTATGAGGCCTATTTTCCCAAATAATATATATATATATATTATATGGTACAGATGGCCACAGAGTGGAAAATATGATATGAGTTAGCTATCGGAAAGGACCATCATTGCTGGCATATTGTTAGGTATATCATGCATTTGCATCTGTCACGTCCCAAGCCTAGGGTGTAGATATGACATGGCGCATGGGGAACCTGAAGGGACCCCAAGCAATCCTCTTAACATATCATTACACATCCTTGATCGCGAAAGCAATAAAATACAATAAGAGTATGTAAAAATGGATAAACGGGGCTATGGGACAACTTTCATATCATAAACATCAAGATTCAAGAGAGATTTAAAGCTCATGGCATCATACATAACATGTTCAACAACACCTTGAAGCATAGAACTTAGCAGGGGCCAAGACAAGCAACCAGGATCACCCTTATAGCTAAAATATACAATAAAGAAAGAGAGTCATAATACATAACATAAGAACATAAACATTGTCCCCGAAATAGAGGACTTACCAACTATCTTGAGAGACTTTGTGCTAGCCACGTGGAGTAGGATGATCAAGTGGGGCTTCGATTTCTACATGGTAACATCATGTAGGCATAGAGTATGCATTAGTACGTTTGAATGTACTAAGTATGTAGGATGCAATAGAACAAGAGATAGGCATCATAATTAAAATGCATAATAGTAAGCAATAGATAGCATAATAAAAATATGACATCTATGATAAATGCTTAGGTAAATCATGCTTACATGGAATATAATACATATGTAAGAAGACACCATAATCATAAAACTCGTAGGTTACCAAGGTAAAAACCAAGTTTGGTTGGTTGGTAGATCGTCGCACCCTACCATCCATAGTGATTGAGGAACTAACCCCTCAAGTCGGTTACCAAGGTACAAACCCCTTTTGTTGGTTGGTGGATCGTCGTACCCTACCATCCATAGTGATTGAGGAACTAACCCCTCAACTTGGTTACCAAGGTACAAACCCCTTGTGTCATGACCTAAGCCTAAGGCCTAGACATGGCACGGCACAAGGGGAAATCGAAGGGACCCCAAGCAAGCCTCATAAAGTGTCATTACACATTCTTGGTCGCGGAAGCAATAAATCAAGCATCAAAGATAAAAGAGTAGGGAAAGCGGGTCTAAGGGAAAAGCTTGCACAATATCATGGTCAAAATACAAGAGTTAAACTCATATCATAGATACATAACATGTCCAACAAACACCTCTAATACATAGATAAGAGCAGGGGCCAAGAGAAAGTAATCGGGCTCACCCTCATAGTCAAAATAAACAATAAAGATGAATGTCTCAATACAAAATAGAAGAAACGTAGACTAGGTCCCCTAAGTGGAGGATTCACCAACTAGATTGAATAGCACCGAACTAGCCATGTGGAGGAGGATGATCAACTTAGGCACCGGTTCCTACATGGTGACATCATGTAGGCATAGAGTATGCGTTAGTATGTTTGAATGTACTAAGTATGTCAGATGCAATGCAACAATAGATAGGCATTATTATCTAAAAGCATAATATCAAGCAATAGACATAATATACAATATGACATGTATGATCAATGCTTAAGTATCTCATGCTCATATAGGATATCATGTATAGAAGAGACCAAGGTAGCTATTAAAGGTATAATCCCCTTGGTGGTTGCGTGGTATAAACCCTCACGTGGTTGATAGTAATCACACCTTACCAACTCGGTGATGAAGTATAAACCCTCGCATAGTTGATGAGTAAAAACCCCCAACATGGTTACCTGGGCTCTTGTCCCCCCAAATTAGGAATGGTCTAATGCAATATTTTATATAGAGTATATCATATAGATAAGCTAATTCCATCATCATATAGTTATTCATATCATATCTCATGCCTTGGACCTTCAACGTCTCAAGAAATCACATCTAGATATTTCATCGAACACTTAGAGGGTATGAAGTGGGAGTATAAATCATTACAAAATAGAGCACACAAGAAAACCCATTGTAAAACCATCAATCGCCACCTTGCGACACCTAATGACATACGCATCAAAACCCCTTCTCAAATCTTACAATAGATCAAAGATTTATAGCTCAAACATGGCAAAAAATTCACAAGTGTACATAGCTTTAATATAGTGTGCAGTGAATTTCATAATGATCAAAACCCATTTGTAAATCAACTTTAAATCATGCAATTTATATAAAAGGAGGCTTGGGTATCATGGGTGAAAGGAACCCATGAAAGAAACCCACATACCTTAGCTTGGAGATGAACTTGGTGAATATTGGAGATGGAGACTTGAAGCTTGAAGAAGAACCATGAAGGAGAACCTTATCTTGGGATAAGGGTTTGGCATTTGAGTTTGGGGAGTGAAAATATGACTAAGTGTTTTGGGGAATATTGGGAAATGTTTAGAATGATATAAGGGTGAAATTTTGCTAAGTATAGATAAAAACATGTATGGAAACTTTTAGGCCCAAGACATAAAGTCTTGGACCAAGGCAAGAAAAAATAGTGTTTCAAAAAAAACACTTGTCCGTATCGCAGAGGGATGTGATTTCCTCAGTGGAAATCGCACCTGGTGACATTTTATGATGCCATTTAATCGCTCTAAAATTGAGAATAGACCCTTTCCCCCCCCCCCCCAATTTGGACCCCCTGAACAAGAATCCGAAGTTGGATTTTCAAAATAACAAATGGATTTTGAGATATATGAAAATTAAAATTCCGGGCATTCTGATGCACGTTTTTGGGAACTTTTTGGGGTCGTTACAATATCTCCCCCTTGGGAATATTCATCCCCAAATGTAAAAGAGACGTACAAGAGTGATCATTAGCAAATCAGCCCCAACAAGAATGCAACATAACATGTGAAACACCATTTTCAAATTCTCAACAGAATTATAAAACCATCATAAGTTTACCACCTTAAACATGAATGCATATGAATAACTTAGGGGCTGAAATATGAGACTTGAAATCACATAGGGGACTTAGAATTAGTACTTTAGGCTTGAGTGGAGTAGAAAAGATAAGGATATCTCTTTTGCATGAACGTTTCGGCCTCCCATGTAGAACCTTCAAGTTGTTGGTTCCTCCAAAGGACCTTAACGGATGCCACCTCTTTGTTCCTTATCTCTTTACTTGTCTATCAAAGATCTGAACCGAACCTCCTCATAAGTCAAGTTGTCCTCAACAACACCCATAACATCAAGGGGCACAATGGCATTAGTGTCATGACCCAAACCTAGGGCCTAGGTGTGACAAGGCAAATGAGAACCCGAAGGCCCCCAAAAAAGCCTCTTAAATCATAATTGCACATCATAGGTTTAAATGGTAAATGACAAATAAATGACAATAAAATATGGGGAATGGGACTAAGGAATAACTTGTAACCATAAGCCAAAGCATAAATTAAATAGTTTAAAATATACCAAGTGTAGCAATAGTCCAGATACACCTCTCAAATGAAACGACCCCAAAAAGTGCCCAAAAACATGCCTCGGAATGCCCAAAATTTTGATTTCTTTATATCTAAAAGTCCATTTGCTTTTCTAAAATGCTACTACATATATTTGTTCAAGGGGTCTAAATTATGGTGACAAGGGTTAAAGCGAAGAAATCAATTTATGAAATTGCACATGGTGCAATTTCCAGAGAGCTTTCCAATATCGATGCAGAGATATGTATCTGGGTGCTGTTATTTTTAGCTTGCTCAATATTTTTTCGAAGTGTTTGGCCCAAATTTCCCAAGCATGTTTTTACTTAGAACTATTTTACTCTTATATCACTCTAAACATTTTCCAAAACCCATTCCCACACTTAATCTTATTTTTCTCTCAAAAACCACATCCCAAAATCCTCACCAGATTTAAGGATTCTCTTAAAGCTTCAAGTCTCCATTGTCAACCTTCACCAAGAACTTCTCCAAAGCTAAGATATGTGGTGTTGCACCATTGGGTCCTTCCACCCATGGTGCCTAAACCTTATTTACTTAACAACGTATGATTTAAAGTTGATTATATATGTAGCTCTTTTACATTGAGAAATTTACTGCACATTAATTTTAGTACATGAAAGTATGGTTGTTTTAGCATGTTTTGAGCTTAAAATCTTGGATCAAATGTTGGATTCGATGAGGGTTTTGATATGAATGTCTTGGGGTTGTTGCAAGGTATTGATTAAAGGTTTTACCACTGATTTTCCTACATGATTTCATCTATAAATTGCATGCTCTTTTACCCCCATTACACACCCCCAAGGTGTTTGATAAAATGTTCGGTTATGGTTTCTTGAGGAATTGAAGGTCCAAAGCATGAGATATGATATGAATGATGTTATGATGATTATATGATGATGAAATGATAATGAAATGAGCTTATGAATATAATTACTCCTATATGAGGTATTGCATTAGATATTATAATGAATCTTATATAAAGTATTGCATAGACCATGCCTAACTCGGGGGGAAAAAGCCGGGTAACCAGATAAGGGTTTATACGCATTCACTAGGGTGATGGGTGCGATCATTACCAATAGGATGGGGGTTTATACTCATTCACTAGGGTGATGGGTGAGATCATCACCAACCTAAATGAGGAATTTATTTCTCATTCACTATGGTGATAGGTGCGCTCATCACCAACCTACCGAGGGGTTTGTACCTTGGAGAGATATCTTGGTCTCATCTTCACAAATGATATTCTATACGAGCATGATTTACTTAACATGTTTTACTTATGCATTTATCATATATGCCATATTGCTATACTATGTTTATTGCCTATCATCTTGTATTTTGAATTGTGATACCTATCTATTGTTGCATTAAATCCCACATACTTAGTACATGCAAACGTACTAACATATACTATTTCCTACATGATATCACCATGTAGGAACCGGTGCCCAAGTTGATCATCCTCCTCCTCTTCCATATGGTTAGACAGTGCTACTCTAAGCTTGCGCTGAGTCCTCCATTTCGGAGACTTTGATTATGTCTTTTCAATATTATCTATGTATTGAGACACTACCTTATGTTATATTTAACTATGAGGGTGAGCGCGGTTACCATGTCTTGACCCCCGCTCTTTCTATGTTTCAGAGGTGTATGTTAGACAAGGTGTGTACTATGTATGAGCTTGACTCTTGAATTTTGACTTCGATGTTTATGCAAGTTTCCCTTAGTCCTCTTTCCCCTACTTTAATTGAATATGTCTTTTTTTATGCTTCCGCAACCAAGGATGTGTGACGATATTCTAATAGGCTTGTTTGGGGTCCCTTCGGGTTCCCCATTCGCTGTGTCACGTCTAGGCCCTAGGCTTGGGTCATGAAAAACTTGGTGTTAGAGCACTAGGTTGATAGATCCTCGGAGTCCAACACACTGCATCGGTTAGAGTTATATTCATGGTTATGAAGCGTACCATGACTAGAGGAGGCTATGAGGCGTTTTAGGAAATGTTTCCCTTCTTCATGTCCTAAGTCGTGCTATAGAGTTGTGATGAGTATTCCCCCCAATAAATATGCTTTGTGACGCTAGATCATGCCGAATACTATGGAATGACGAGCCCAAAACCCCGAGGAGCAACCTACCAATGGTGAGCTCTGGGATGCCCTTAGTATACTTGCCTATGTGGTGGCCAATCAAGTTCAACAAGGGGCCCAAGCCCCTCACGCTACTACCTCGGGAGCTAGGGTAAGGGACTTTGTGAGGATGAATCATTCGGTTTTCCATAGGTCGAAGGTGGTGAAGACAAGAGTTTATTGACGAAATTTATGAAATCTTGTCTGTTATGGGTTTGGAGCCAAATGGGAAGGCGTAGTTGGCGGCATACTAACTCAAGGGGGTGGCCCAATTTGGTTTGACCAATGGAGAGGTGAGAAAGGTAATGACTATGTTGTGCTTTGGGAGGAATTCAAGTTGACCTTCCCTAATCAATTCTTCCCTCTTGATCATAGGTAAGCAAAGTTGGTTGAATTTATGAACTTGAAGCAAGGTGGTATGAGTGTGAGGGAGTATGCTCTCAAATTTAACCAAATCTCAAAGTATTCACCTCACTTCATGGTCGATTCTAGGTCGAGAATGAATAAGTTTGTTATGGGGGTCTCTTGATTTGGTAAGTGAAGAATGTCGATCCGCAATGCTTATTGGTCACATGGACTTGTCTAGGTTGATGACATATACCAAGCAAATGGAAGAATAAAGTAGAGAAAGACGAGGGACCATAAGGCCAAGAGAGCCTGCCTTGAGGGCAAGTTCCAAAGGGGTGCTATATTTCTAGGCCCGAGGCCTCCACATGCTACTAATAGGGGATTTGCCATTGACTTCCCTAGGCATCAAGGTAATGTTGGTGGTGTGGCTCCCATGGATGCGTGTCCTAGGTGTGGAGGAGGTCATAGGGCCCATGTCTAAAGGGTACCAATGCATGTTATGATTATGGGGAGCTTAGTCGCAAGAGGGTTGATTGTCCGAGAAACCCTGGCAAGGTTCGGGGTGCAAATGTTGTCTCATTGAGTAAAGGTGGTCCTCAAGGTGGTGCCCCAAGGCACAATCACTTTTATGCTCTACATGGGAGGCAAAGGGTTGGTGAGGCCTCTGATGTTGTTATCGGTATGTTGAAAATTTTTTATCTTGATCTATATACTTTGATTGATCAGGGTGCTACCCTTTCCTTTGTTACCCCCTCTGTTGCTAAAAAGTTCCATGTTGAGTCAGAGTTGTTGGATGAGTCATACGAAGTGTCTACTCCTATTGGTGCATCAATAGTTGCTAAGAGGGTGTATATGAGTTATCTAGTTTGCATATTGCACAAAATCCTACCTTGTGATCTTGTTGAATTAGATATGGTTGATTTTGATGTTATTCTTGGGATGGATTGGTAGCATGCATACTATGCTTCTATTGATTGTACAACACATAGGGTCAAGTTACAATTTCCTAGTGAACCCATCCTTGAGTGGGAAAGTCATGATGTGGTAGTGAGGGGTAAGTTCATCTCATGCATTAAAGCCCATAGGTTGATTTCCAAGGGGTGTTTGTGTCATCTTGTGAGAGTCAAAGATGTGGAGTCCAAAGTCCCTTCCATTGAGTCGGTTTCGATTGTCAATGAGTTTCTTGATGTCTTTCCAGATGACCTTCCCGGTGTCCCTCCTAAAAGAGATATAGATTTTTGTATAGATCTCCTTCCTGACACCTAACCTATCTCTATTCCCCCTTACCATATGGCCCCGGCGGAGTTGAAGGAGCTAAAGGAGTAATTAAAGGATTTATTGTAGAAGGGGTTTATTAGACCTAGCCAATCCCCTTGGGGTACAACAGTGTTATTTGTAAAGAAGAAATATGGGTCACTTAGACTATGCATTGACTACCGGCAACTCAATAGGGTCACTATAAAGAATAGATATCCTTTTCCAAGGATTGATTACTTGTTTGACCAATTGCAAGGGGATAGCTTTTTCTCTAAGATTGATCTTCGGTCTGGATACCATCAAGTGAGGATGAGGGAGTGTGATATTCCCAAGATGAACTTCTGGACTAGATATGGTCATTATGAATTTGTGGTGATGTCCTTTGGGTTAACTAATTCACTGGCCATTTTTATGGACCTAATGAATAGAGTCTTCAAGCCTTACCTCGATTCCTTTGTGATGGTCTTCATTCATGATATTTTAATCTATTCTCATAGTAGGAAAGAGCATACGGGTCATTTGAGGGTGGTGTTGCAAAGGTTAAGGGAGGAGAGATTGTATGCTAAATATGATAAATGTGAATTTTTATTGAAGGAGGTTGCATTCTTGGGTCATGTGGTGTTGGGGGATGGCATAAAAGTGGATCATAAGAAAATTGATGTGATTAGGAGCTGGCCTAGAGCATTGACCCTATCGGATATTAGGAGTTTCTTGGGCCTTGCGGCTTACTTTAGAAGGTTTGTGAATGGGTTCTCCTCTATTGCTTCTTCTATGACAAAATTGACTCAAAAGAAGGTGAAATTTGTGTGGACTGACAAATGTGAGAAAAGCTTCCAAACATTGAAAGTTGAACTTGTGTCCACTCCTATATTGTCTCTAGCGGTGGGCTTGAGGGTTTTGTTGTGTATTGTGATGCATCTAGAGTTGGTTTGGGTTGTGAACTAATGCAAAACACTAAGGTCATTTCCTATGCTTCTAGGCAACTCACGGTGCATGAAAAGAACTACCCTCTCCATGATCTTAAATTAGCCGTCGTGGTGTTAGCATTAAAGATTTGGCTACATTTTTTGTATGGGGTGCATGGTGATGTCTTCACCGATCATAAGAGCCTTCAATATGCCTTCATTCAAAAAGATCTTAACTTGAGACAAAGGTGGCTAAAACTCTATCTGAACTATTACATGAGTGTGTATTATCATTCAGGTAAGGCTAAAGTTGTGGCGGATGCTTTTGAGTCGGGTGTCAATGGGTAGCCTAGCTCATGTGGATGGTGGTGATAGGGAGATAGCTAGGGAGGTGCACAGGTTAGCTAGATTGGGGATGAGGTTGGAGGATGTGGATGATGATGTTGTTGTTGTTGATGGTTCTAAATCTTCCTTGTCGATGAGGTGATAACTAAACAACATCTAGACTCCTCCTTGCTTAAGTTGAAGGCATTGGTGAGAGAGGAAAAGATAAAGGTTTTCTCCCAGGGGGAGATGGGGCCCTTAGACACCAAGGTAGGTTGTGTGTTCTCCATGTGTTGATGGTTTGAGAGAGAGAATTCTTGATGAAGCCCATAATTCCTCTTATTCTATCCATCCGAGCTCCACCAAAATGTGTAGAGACTTGAGGGAAGTGTATTGGTGGGGAGGAATGAAGAGAGATATTTTCCAAATTTGTTTTCGGTTGCCACAGTTGTCAATAAGTCAAAGCCGAAACCATAGGCCGGGTGGCCTAACCCAAGATATAGAGATTCCTACTTGGAAATAGGAGATGATTAACATGGACTTTGTGGTTGAGTTTCCCAAGACTAGGAAAGGTTTTGATTCCATATGAGTGGTGGTTGATAGGATGACGAAATTGGCTCACTTTCTACTGGTCAAGACTACATATGGGGCTGAGGAGTATGCAAGGTTGTACATCCATGAGTTAGTGAGCTTGCATGGGGTTCCCTTATCCATTATATCGGATCGTGCCGCACAATTTACTTCATATTTTTGGAGATCTTTTCAAAGGGGTCTTGGAACCAAAGTTCACCTTAGTACGACCTCCACCATCAAACGGATGGCCAAGCCAAAAGGATAATTCAAACACTTGAAGATATTCTTAGGGCTTGTGTCTTGGAGCTCAAAGGTAGTTGGGATGACCATCTTCAATTGATTGAGTTTGCCTACAACAATTGCTACCACTTTAGCATAGGTATGGCTCTTTTTGAGGCTCGTTATGGGAGATGTTATAGATCACCAGTGGATTGGTTTGATGTTGGAGAGGTGGCTTTGTTGGGGACAGATCTAGTTATGTATGCTCTTGAAAAGATTAAGATGATTAGGGAAAGATTGAGGGCAGCCCAAATTCGTCAAAAATCCTATGATGATGTACGGAGAAAAGACCAAGAATTCCAAGGGGTGATTGGGTCTATTTGAAGTTTTCTCCAATGAAAGGTGTGGTCCAGTTTGGCAAAAAGGGGAAGTTGAGTCCAAGGAATGTTGGTACTTATGAGATGATAAAAAGGGTTGGCAAGGTAGCTTATGAGTTGTAGTTGCCTAGTGAAATGAATTAGGCACATCCGGTATTCCATGTCTCTATGTTGAGAAAATGTGTTGGTGATCCTAATGCCATTGTGCCTCTTGATGTTGTGGTTGTCTTTAAGGACAACATCACTTATGAGGAGGTGCCGGTTCAGATCTTGTATAGGCAAGTAACGAGATTGAGAAACAAGGAGGTAGCATACATTAAGGTCCGAAGAACCAACATGTCAAAAGTGCTACTTAGGACGCCGAAGCGAACATGCAAAGGTGGTACCCTTATCAATTCCACTCCACTTGAGCCTAAGCTACTAGTCCTAAGTTCCATATGTGACCTCAAGCCTTACATTTCAGCCCCCAAGTCATTCATATGCATTCATGTTTAAGTTGGTAAACTTATGATGATTTTACACTTATGTTGAGAATTTGGAAATGGTGTTTTACATGTTATGTTACATTCTTATTGGTGCTGATTTGTTCATGATCACTCTCATCTTGTGCGTCTCTTCTACATTCGGGAATGAATGTTTCCAAGGGGAAGATATTGAAACGACCCCAAAAAGTGCCCAAAAGCGTGCCTCTGAATGCCTAAAATTTTGATTTCTTTATATCTAAAAATTCATTTGGTTTTTGAAAAATCTGACTTCAGATTCTTGTTCAAGGGGTCAAAATTAGGGTGACAAGGGTCTAACCTCGATTTTAAAGCGAAGAAATCGATTTATGAAATTGCACATGATGCAATTTCTAGAGAGCTTTCCCATATCGACGCGGAGATGTGTATCTAGGCGTTGTTTTTTTTGGCCCGCTCAATATATTCTCTAAGTCTTGGGCCCAAATTTTCCAAGCATGTTTTCACTTACAATTATTTTACTCTTATATCACTCTAAACATTTCCAAAAACTCATTCCCACACAGTCTTTTTTTACTCTCAAAAACCAAGTCCCAAAGCCCTCATCCGGATTTAAGGATTCTCTTAAAGCTTCATGTCTCCATTGTCAACCTTCACCAAGAACTTCTCCAAAGCTAAGGTATGTGGTGTTACACCATTGGGTCCTTCCACCCATGGTGCCTAACCCTTTTTTTGCTTAATAATGCATGATTTAAAGTTGATTTTACCTGTGGGTCTTGTATCTTG